>VZRR01000984.1:163849-236450 GCA_013398015.1 Oreocharis arfaki
CCCCTCCCCTCTCTCCTCTCCTCTCCCCTCCGCTCCCCTCTCTCCTCTCCCCTCCGCTCCCCTCTCCCCTCCTTTTTGACTCTCATTAATAAGAAATCCAAACTATTTAAGCAAATATTGTTATAATGAATGCTTGACTTGTACAGTGCCAGCTTTTGCACTAAATTATTCAGATAAAAATAAACATGGACAGTTTGAAAACAAACTAACATGATGAACTAGACTGAATGAAGAATTAATGAAAAACAGTGCAAATATTTGTTGGTACCTTTAACTGTGAGGATTAAGTAAAAGGGGAGGGATAATTTTATTTTAAAAAGTCAAATTAAAGTAAATATGCTTCCTCACGTTTGGTTCACTGGTAGATCTATTGAAGCTATTCATGCAGGGGTCTTACTAAAGATTTATTTCATATTCCTAATGTCTATGTGGTCATTTAATATGTGGTCCAAATTACTCAAAGAGGCCTTTATGTGAAGGCTGTTTTTAACTTGGGCTATTTTATTAATTAACTGCGTCTTAAGAAAACGCAAATGAGGTGTCACAGAGAAGGGAAATTCCTGCATCATCACATTGCCACTTTGATGTATGTCATGTTGTGCACATGTAGGTGTGCAGTGCTGTTTTAGATGACCTCATTTTTAATGGTGATTTAGTTCACCTACTCCCCAGATGCTGCCTGGGCACCAGGTGGGTCTCTAAGTCACAAGTGTGGGTTTTACCTGTGCAAAGGACACCAACAAATGAGATATTCAGGCTCTGGACGCTGTGTTCTGCTTGCCACACTTGCTGCCTGTCCAGTCAAGTATTGTGGGAATAGCATACATCCCCCAAGGGGTCTCTGCAGCTGACAACTTTTCATGTCCACAGATGCTCTCACAGAGCTATGCTGCGGATAGATACACACACGGTGGCTGCCACAGTTCCCAGGGACTGCAAACATTCCCCATTGCACCTGGGCTTTAGATGCCAAGTCTGCTTCTGTGTCCCTGGAGTCAATAGTCAGGGTAGAGAACTTTACTGAGGGGATTCAGATGTTAATAGATGTGTGTACCTGCAGAAAAGGAAATTATCTTCTTGTGGATGTTTGTGTTTGATTTGCTGGATGGGACCCAACACTTTATGTGTAAGTCTGTGTTAGAGTACCCATTTTTCAAGTCCTGAGAGAGAGAGAGTGTCAATTCAGACAGGTGAGCAAGAATTCATGAAGAGCAGTAGCTCATGAAGCAAAGCTAGTTATTTTCAATTAGATGGGCTGAGAAAACTGTCAGAGTAACACCAGTTATGAATAAAAGGATGTTTCTTAATAAGGTATCCAGGACAATGTGGTACAGTGCCACTCATCCCACTCAGTTCAGACTGGGCAAGTCAAAATATTAGGTTGGATTTTCTTTGGTTTGCTTTTTTTTAGTTTGTTCATGTGGTGTTTGGCTTGGGTTTTTTGTGTGGGTTTGTTTTTTGGGGTTTTTTTTTTGGGTTACCTTTTTTTTTCTTTTTTTTTTTATTTTGTTTTTGGTAAAAATATGGTTTATTTCTTGTTTTGTTCCTGTAAAGTATTCCAGAGTACTGAAAGGCAAATGATTTATACCTTGTTGTCACATCATATAGGTGCTTCTAAAGCAGAAATATGGATACCCCATAGTCTTTCATTTAACTGCTGCTGTGATTTGTGAGCATATATGATAGTACATCACAGTGGTCATGAACTGGGATTCTGCTGTTCCATACAAACACAGGACAAATGCCTCTAGCTCCAAGAGCCTTCCTGTACTTCCAGGCTTTCCAGATAGAGTGCTTTCTGTAAAGCCAAAATTCTCATTGCAGTTGTTGCTATTCTTTCATACTTCCAGCACTCTGTTCAAAATATGTTTCATTGCCTAAGAAAAGCAAGTAATGTATAGAATTCATAAAAAACTCAGGTAAATAAATTTCAAAGCGTACCCAGTGTTTCATTATGCCTTATGTTTTTGATTTTAAAAACTGCACTATATTTAAAGGACTGTACTATTCTCCTTTATCTGAATTCAAAGATGCACAGCAGAGAACTATGTGCAAGAATTAGCTTTTATTTTGTTTGTGACAGATTCATTGTTTGCTTTTGCCAGGCTCCAAACCACCCACTGAACACCATGAATATTCAGGAGTCGTCAGCAGCTGCAGCCAGCTTGATTTTTCTCAAGAATTCTAGTATATACAATGACAATGAATTCACTTTTGTATGCAGTGGTTGTGCCTGCGCTGTTCCCTGATAAGATTATTTTGGAACTTTTTGAAAAAGTCTGGAAAGTATTCATGGTTACCCCAAAACTTCATCAGCCCAAAAGCCCTTGAAAAACCCGTAAGTTACAGACCTTCCTGTCCACACATTAATTTCTTCTGCCTTATAGACAGATTTAGGAATATATACACTTGAATAACTATATTCTTACAGGCAGGCACGTTCTGGTTTTGGTTACTCCTAACATCCGGAAACACAAATATTTGGGACTTTAAATTTTCCATTCTTGGTAAGAATTTATTTTGAAGTTTGTTTCCAGCTTCGGTAACCTTTTCAGGAGTTTGAAATTAGTGTCTATTTATTTAGGAATTTGAAGTAGTGTCTATTTGTAAGAATGCTCTAATCTCATTTTCACAGTAAAAAAGAACTGGTACAAACAGAGACATTGCCAGTAACAAGCAAGGCTTTTTCTAAGTCGGGATACAACATAAAGCCAATTGTAAAGGGCACCATTCCCTCCTATTTGACTGCCCTTATTAATTTAGATCTCATAAATCCTTAAAGTCCATCTTCTTGCCTCACTTACAAGAAGACTTAGCTCCCCACATATCCTTATATGGGATCCTTGTATTTAGTTTTTTTTCCATTTAGAGTAGTAATAGAAAACCACAGCAAAGCAAAAGATGAAGAGGTAAAGACCTAGTCATATATTCACAAAAGGTCATATGTGTATGAAAAAGCAACAAATAGATCAACCAAACTTACTTTTGTACTCCTTTCCTGGGGAGTCTTCCGTGAAGTCTGTATGGAGTACACATTTCCCAAGAAGCCCTATGTTACCCAGAATTTTATTGGACCTTCAGTTATTCACAATTCATTTTATTTGTTGTTATCACAAAGATGTAGCAGGGAAAGAGGGAGTAAAGGGGAATTCCAGTTAACTTTTATGAAATAAGCACCGCAAATAAACTACTGCTGTAAAGCAAAAAGGCAGTTGGAATTTGGTTTCTTACTGATATGACTTCAGCCAGGTTTTTCTTTCCACTCTTTCTTTTGTAATTCAATTATTCTTTATTCATAGGGGTTTGGGACTCTCCAAAACATTTGCAGCTGTCCTTTAAGCTGTGAAATATGAAGATAAGAGCCACCTGGAAGTGCAAAGCCTCCCACTTCAATTTTACAAAATTGTAGTACCACCTGTGTTGGGTTTGCCTCTGTAGACTAATTCAGTTTCTCCACTGTCGAGCTTTTGCCCACTCTACTCATATTGCTGCTCTGAGGGTTTTAAAAAATGCAGAAGAAATTTCATTATACCAAAAATTGATTCTAAGTTCCAGAAAGCTATAAAATCTTGGGGGAGAGAAGTGAAGTAAAAAGAAAGAAATATGGAGCAATAAAGCTATACGGTGTTTGCAAACAAAGCAGAAAAAAGTTTTAAGCAATACATGTTACTAATGGAAGTTAATGACCCAGAAGCAACTGTGATCTTCCTCTCAAATTGCTTCTCTCTCTGGTCCTTCTTTTTTCATCCAAATAGTTCCTTGATGGTGTTCTGCTATTTCTTTTCCTCTCATATCAGTCATATTGCAGCCCTTCATCACCTGTGTATTGGTTTGCATGGTGAATGGATCTAGTTCAGCTTGAACCTCAACAGGATTTAACAAAGTCAAAAAGTGAAAATATTTAATTTCTATTCAAGGAAATGTTTTGAAGGGGGCTTGGCAGGGTAAATGAAACTATTTTCATTCTTGAACTGTGGTTATTTAACATTACAAGTCATCCTCTTTTTTCTAGCAAAAAGCTGAAAAACTCATTTCAGAGCAAGACCACTTTTGCTGAATAACCTCAGGGGGCCTCTGGGTTTTCTGTCTGCCTTGAAACCTAGTCAGGGCAAAGGATGTCCGGTGTTTGTGGTTCTATGGCAGTCTAGCAGGAATCTTAAAATAACCCGTCTGGAACCTGAACTATCTTTCTTAGAACTGCTAAAAACCTGAGGTCTTCTGAAGGACCTTCAGAGCTGTTTTATTTGAAAAGTTCAAGGCATCTCTAGGCATCCTTGCTTCTCTTGTATATCTTCTCTCCTCAAGACTTCACTTCAATAATGATGGTACTGGAAGACAGCAGCAGCTAATGTTTGATTTAAAATACAGGTTTGATCCCTTTCTTGCCAACTTTCTGTTTAACTTTCTACTTATGCTGGTAGCTTTTTTTGCCGGAGTCCTCATTTTATTTCAGTGCAGGACTTTGTGGGTGCTGCCAGAAATCCTGGTTAAATACAGCCACTTTATGGCTAGCTTTTCTTAATTTTACAAAGTGCTTTTCATAATAGGTGTGCTTCTATAATGCTGTAAAAGCAATTTGTGGCTCAATCTCATATGAACTACACACAGAGCAATTCATATCAGAGTTCATTTCTTTATAATTACGTTACCCTCATGGGGGATGGACTAGTAGTTACACAGGTGAAAAATAAACATTGCTACTAGTGTTCATTCGTAGACAGAGATTGACATTGTATATAGGCATAGATTTATCATTTCCTTTTCTACAACTTTCTCTATGTATTTTTTCATAGGTGTCTGAACATAGTACCCTTTTGTAGTACGTTCATTAAGAGTGGCACACTCTTGTGGGGCACAAAAAGCAAAACTGGTTTTGTAAACATTTAATAAGCTCAGCCTTGATCTCCTGTGGACCTTCTAGAGAAAGAGTGGTTGTTTTTGTTTTTCTCTGATGTGGATTTCTGTTGTTTCCCTTGGTAAAAAAAAATTACCATCTAAATTTTACCTATTTATGGTACAACATACATGACAACTAAAATATTACTTTCATTGTAGTCTTTTCAAGTCATTCAGGAGATTTATTTACAGTCTGCCATCTACCATTAACATGATGCCAAAATTTAGGTGGTCTTTGATATACCAGTGTATTATGTATTGGGGCTGGAGTGGGCTGGGCTTTAGATAGCATAACTTTCACACATTAGCATGAGTATAGGAGAATCTAGATTACTCTTTCAATATTAAATCTTGTCATATTCTATTTTCTTTTTTTTTTGCCACCTCTTTAAATGCACTACCTTTTTCTGCCAATAGAAGAGCCAGAGGAAAATAATTCATCAGCATCTGCAAATCTGTATGTTCTTTATTGAAAAAGATGCGTTCTTTATTGAAAAAATACTTTCTTTCATTAGTGGAGAAAGAACTGGAATTCTCCGTCTATCCCTCCTAAAATGGCTTAGCATGCTTGGGTAAGCTAGATCAGATCTCATTATCTCCTTCAGAGGTATGTTTAGTTTAGTTTGAACTTCGGTGGTTTGTTTTTTTTTTTTTTTTAACTACAAGGGTTTCATTTGAACGCCCTGGTCACATGACGTGTTGCTTTTTGCAAGTCAAATGTCTTCAACTTGTCAGTGAAGAGGTTCTTTTCGACTAGTGCTGTAGTCTGGTTCAGTGTTTTTCTTTCTTACGAAATACCAAGTTTAGATTCAGAAAAAACAATTAACAGGCTTTGGGAGAGGGCTCAAAATTAACCTTGCCTTATATCTATATAGCAATGTATTCAGTAATTTCTCTGGAAAATTTCACTTGCTGCTTTGAAGTGTTTTTTACTCTGTTCAAAACAGAGTGGCTCTTCTGTTGTCTCTCAGTTTACATGGTGCTGTACAAGCAAGGTCTGTAACCTATTTGTTTCTGTAGCAAAGGCTTAGTAGCAAACTCCTAGTCCATACTAGGCCTTCAGTCTGTCCCTCCCTTCCAATTCTTTCTTGGAAAGGTTTATGTAAGATCGAGTATGAGAGTCACTGCCGGAACTTAAGCTCCTACCAGCATAGCTTGTAAGATCAAAAAACATGTGAAGTTTCTCACTTGTGAATGCCAATAAATCATTAGATAAGAGAAATAGGCAGGTAGTTATAAATAAACTACTAGCAGAATCAAAAATCAGGAAAATTGAAAAAAATCTAGTCCATAATATGAATATGTTTTGCAAAATTAAAAATATGCTGGTACGTTTAAGTGACCTTCTGTACTGCGTTTGCATGGCCGGGTTTTGGTAGCTGTTACTTGCTGTAGAAGCTTGACTCAAAATAACCTTATAAATCTAAAGCTGGAAAATATATACAAGCTATCCTTGTGAATATATGTATTATATTTCTGAAAATGCAGCATTTTAAAGTAATATATCTATTATTCTAGTTTGGTAATAACAGTTTTACGCTTCAAAAATGCATGTGTTAAAAGGAATATAGACAATGTTCTTACCATATACAGCTTTGTCTGAGGAATCTAAAGAGATCTCTGGCATTCTGTGTTCTCTTACATGTTAAAATGAAAGCTGTTTTCTAGATTAAATTATGTACCCTTCACTATTGTTATGTCTGGTCTCTTCATTAGGCACTGCAAGGGATGAAATTTTAGCTCCCACCACATGCCATACAGAAGTAAAATCTACAGACACATGCTTCCCGTCCATGTCTATTTTTCCTCTTTTCTTGATATATAAAACATAACTTGTAACATTTAGTGAACTTTTGCACTATACAATATTGCCTTTTGGGGATAGGAGTTGATTTTCCTTACCTTCCCAAGTGAACACTCTGCGTGCAACTCATTTTCCTCTCCACAGTAGATGTTCAGTGAAACCAGCAGTGCAGGATAAGAGGGTCCTGCCTTTAGGGCACGAGAAGGAGCAAATTTAGGTTCAGGCAGTTTTCCTTTGTTTTGGAAGGAGACAACCTGAATCAACCATCATCATGAGAAAAGGGGCAAGTATACTGTTCGGATGGAAACATGTCTAGACATACAGGAAATTAGGGGGGAAAAAGTCTATACATGGAAGACAATAGGTCAGCTAAACATGAAGTTTACTTATTTTGCTGAGATGAATTATGGCGATGGTAAGCATATTCATTTCCTATGAGTACCCTTAGACACACAATAGTGAAGGTAGACTTTCTCTGTGTGGACAAAACCTTGATAAAACTTCCACAATACTTCTATCTTGCTATTTTGAATAGTTAAAAGGGACTGCAATTGAACATGGACCTTTTCTTGGCCTTCTTCCACAGCCTGGCTTTTACCCATCATATCTGCCAGCTTCAATTTTAAATTTAGCACAGCATGGTAGCATGGAATAGCACAGAATCATGAGTAATGGATACATTTAGAAAATACAATTATTCTGCTCCTAACTGCAGTTTACAGCAAGGCACAGTTTGCAGTGAAATAGACATTTGGACTTCAGATGATTTTCCACAGTGTCATTATAAAAATCCTCCTAGATTCAATATAGGCAAGAATTTCACTCACTGTTTTGTTATATAATTTATTATATGCAAAAGAGAGAGAGTTAACTTGAAGAATTTTCTTGGTGACCTTTATATGTGATGTCAGGAAATCAAACAAAAAGTTTCTTCATAAGGGCTGTGACAAAATGGCCCAGGAGAATGGATAGAATAGGACTACGCAGAGCAAAATTTCAAGGAAGACTTATGATCCACAGGTGATGCTTGCAGTGCTCAATATATAGTAAACAACAGTGCAGTGAAATGCTTGAGATGGAAAGAAGTCATATCCAATGCATATAAAATATTATCATAAATGCAGAAGGAACTCAAACAGATGTTAAGAGAAGTGAGAATCATACTTTGTTACAAATAGCTGCAAAGAAAATGACTCATGCACCAGATAATGGAAATAACAATTACAGTATAGAATACAACAATAAGGGAATGAGTCATAAGCCATTGAATCAGAGAAGAGAAACATAACTGACAGTTTTGTGGTGAGGGAAAGTGCAATGAGTGATATTTCTGAAAAGTAAAAAAAAAGCCCTGAGTTGTGAAAAACATTTCTCTTGAAAGCGGAAAACAGTCTGGCATTAGTTGTATAGTTCCAAGTGCTGCCTCGGCCATTCCCTGTTAAGGGTTGCGTGTGGCATTTGCATTTTTTCCTTACTGACCACAAAGGATTCTTCATTTATGCTGTGTAACTCATTATCAAGAGCACTGAAATTCCATTGCAATGGCTAAATTAATGTCTCAAAGAATAGACAAGATGCATTTGACTGGACTTGGCTCAGTTTAGTGGAGCTTGGAAAACTGAATTGCTGTGTGAGCCCCAAATCCTCTTTCTAGTTTCATCACTCCAAGACCAAAGCTGGTTATGTAGTGAATGACATGGCAGAAGGCAAGCACAGATTCTGCCCTGTTTCATCACACTACGTGGTGCTGACAGATCCCCAGGTGTGACACAACTCACCTTTTAACTTGACTCTCATGTTTCTGTACATCAAAAAAAACGAAGAGAAGGGAAGCCTGCTTGGCATCCATTTCTGTTAGATTCATTAAAATTTGCAAGAATTGTCAGAGAAGAAGTAGTTCTTGTGGCAAACTTTTATTGACTTTCCTCATGCCTCTGACTACACAGCATTTGAAATTCATGGTGCTTATACATTTAAGTTAGTTTAGGTTTGAACTTTAATGATATAAAGTATTTAAAGAACTCGCAACACAGTGGTTTCTTGAAGTAAGTTAGCACTCTTCTCATGCATTCAGATACAAGTGGTGTAAAACCATGTTTACCCAGAGAGCTTGGGTTAACGTAAGACCATCCTCAAAACTTTGCTTACTGTCATATGCCTCATATGGCTGAGACAGAGGTTATTTTTTTCTTAGTAGCTAGGTCAGGGCTGTGTTTGAGATTTAATATGAAGATCATATTGATAGCCCACAGATGTTCTGGCTATTCTGGGTGTTGCTTACACCCAGTCAAGGACTTTTTGGTGTCTCCTGCTCTGCTAGTGAGGAGCTGCACAAAAAGCTGTGAGGTAGCATAGCCAGGACAGGTGACCCAAACTGTTCAAAAGGATATTCCATACCAGAGTATGCCACACGTAGTATATAAACTGGGAGAATTACCTGGAACTGGGGACTATCACAATTCTGGGACAGGTTTGCCATTGGTCAGTGTGTGGCAAGCAACTTGTTTTTCTTGGGTTCTGTAATTCTCTCCCCTTCTCCTTATTACTAAAATCATTATAGATTTTGTTTCAATTATTAAATTGTTCTAATCTCAACCCACGGGGTTTACCTTTTCTTTCTGATTCTCCTTCCCACCAGAAGTGAGTAAGCCAGTGTCTGCACGGTACTTACTGCTGACTGGGCTTAAACTGCATCAGCTTTTCTCTTTTGTCTCCAAGTCCAACTGGACTTGGCATCCGCTCCCTCTGTGCTCAGGTTTCTATCTGTGCTGCTTCCACGACACAGAAAGAATCAGGAAGCCTGCAGACCAGATCCCGAAAAATATCATGACATTGCTTAAGACGAGGAAACCTGGAATGCTCCCCACTTACAACAAAAAGAAGGGGAATGTGGCAAGTCTGCAATGTTGACCAAGGTGCAAATGAAGAAACAGTAATTTACTTGACTCTGGTAAATTTTGATAAGCTTCAATTTTAAGGCCTAAAATCTCCCTGTCTTTTTTCATTTTGTTCAGAAAGTTATTTTGTAGTTATTTTCTTATAAGGCATACCAGTTTAGAAAAAATGCTGCCACTTTTTTCATTTATACTTTTTGTATTTATACCAAACTGCTGGTTTAAGTCTTTTGATAAAACAAATAATGCTTGGAGCTTGGCTAAATCTTAATTCCAGACAAGACTAACCATATTAGCCATAAATATTGAAATAAAGGTTGAGAAATGCAGTTCTAAAAGTGTTTCAGCCAATGAATAGACCTGAAGGAGTTTCTTTGGAACCCTTCAATCTTCTCAAAAGATATTCTGATTCTATTATCCAAAATTCTATAAAACTCAGGAGAATTTGTGTGTGTTTATGGAAGATGAAAGTAGTGTGGAAAAGAAAGCAGTGTGAGTTTTGTTACGTGCAACCAAAGAAACTAGACAAATTTCTCCTAACATTCTGTACAATTCTGGAATGCCTATTTTTCTTTCAGCAGCAATTTTTTTCATGTGAACATCCACAGAATCTGAAGATGATTGAACTTGCTTTTTACCTGCTTCTTTATTATATAATATTATCATCACACCAGGACTATCAGAGAGAAGAGAGGAAATGCTTCAGAACTAAACTGGTAATTGATATATTGTATTTTTTCTCTGATGATATTTTCTGGCTTTCTGGTTGATTCCCACTGTGCTTATAGTATTTTATGGAATCAAACCAGATGAAGTTAATGCAAATCAGTTTTTTATTGCAATAGGAATTAAAACCTCTATGAAACAGGGAAAAATAGAGCATATAATTTTTAATTTCACAAAGCATCATGTGCAATTCAGGTAAAGCTAGGAAAAACTTTTTCATATCAAGCCAACACAAGAGAACATCATGCAATTTTCTTTGTTAGCTTTGGCAATACAGTAGATAAACAATGTTAAACATGATGGTTATTTTTTTATCCCCCAAATAAGGTAGAAAGAATTTTTTTGTTTTATTTAGGAAAAAATACAACATCTAAAGTGAAATTAAGGAAAAGAATATTCACCAAAAAAAATACCAAACAAAACAAAACAAAAAAAACCCCAAACCAATTGTCCTTTCCTAACTATAGGTCTCGCATAACTTTTGAAATCATGCGTATTCACCTTTGGTATTTGTCATTAAATAGATTACACTGTGTAGGTTATTACACTGCCTGTAAATATCAGGATATAAAATCTGTTGGAAATACACGCGTTAGGCTGAAGACTCAAAAAGTATCTTTGATACCAAGCTGAGTGTTCATTAAAAAGTTGACGTACAAGCTGAAAAAAAGACTAACCAAAGAGAAGAAATTAATGAAGTTTGGTGTTATAGGAGAGGAAAGGTGATGTGGCAAAGTCCTGTTGCGAACATGGGTTTCGGTGTTCACACTTACTAGAGGAAACAGAAGGAAACACTGTGAATTTTGTGGCCTCTGCAGCCTACTTAAAGGATTTTTCTAGGGAAAAATCAGTACTTTCTTTTAGTCAGTCACATGGGAGAGTCCAGAATTGCAGAAAAGGGTCTGATGGGGAAAATACCAAGGACTACAGATCTATAAATTTTATCCCATGTAAACTTCCCCCTCATCAAGCGCATATCAGCAAAACAGCTTGAGAGCATGAGAACATACTACTAATACTAAAATGCATTGCTCTCTTCAAATATTAAAAGGAAGCTGAAGGAGAAAAGCAAGGTCTTAAAACTGAAAGAGAAACCTAAAGACAAGGTAGAGTGCTAGGCCACCATGGCTCAGCTGACAATAAACTATAGCAAAACTCCACATAGATTACATGATTCTTTATAATGTTAGAATTTTGAACAGAAAACAGATTTTTCCATACTTGTCCTTTAGTCAGTGTGCTGTGAATGACCCCAAATTACATGGAACTGCAAAGACAATGGAGTTAATGGAGGAAGCACAGCTGAATTAATAAAGAATGCAAGTACGAGTGGGAGGTAGTTTCTAGGCACAGTAGGAAGTCTGAGACACATCTTGTTTTTCCTAATTGGATGAAAAATAGATCACTCATGCATGCTCCATGCTGGTTTTCAAAACACTTGTACTGAAGCCCAATTTACCTTTATGGACTAATCAGGAGAAAAGAGCTTGCAGGAAACTCCCTTCAAAATGCAGCTGAGAGAGTGAACCAGATCTCAGGGTATATAGAATGCAAAGTGCCTATTGCAGGCAGTGGAGCTCTGCTAGGCAATATGGCTGATAAAATTAGCTTGTATTTCTGGCTATCCTAATTGCCAGCTTTCTGCTCTGAACTAGAGTATTTTCCTATGAGACTTGACACTCAAGTCCAGACTGGATTTGAGCAACCAGGTGCTTTGAGCAACCAGGTGTAGTGGAAGGTGTCCCTGCCCACAGCAGGGAGTTAGAACAAGATGATCTTTGAGGTCCCTTTCAACCCAAACTGTTGTGATTCTTTGACCTTCTTGAATACACCTTTGTAATATTTTACCTGCAAAAGTCCATATTCTGACACCTAGTAAATGAGAAAGAAATCCTAATTTAGTTTTGCAATAAAAAATCAAAACTTAGAATTTTGTGACCCAGGAGTAGAGTAGGAAGGATAAACCAGGGAAATAGAAAGAATTTTGGTTTAGTTTTAGGTTTTTTCACCTACATTTTATAATGATATATATTAATGAACGTTCTACAGAACCCAAATATGTTCCCAGATGTTGTCAAGACTAATTCAGACAGATGTGCTTTCCACTAACTGTTTTCCACTTAGCTCCTGAATCCTGTACCAACCCTCTTGCTCCTCTGCTGGTTCTGCCCTAGAGTACAGAGCATGTGGCTGAAATGACCAGTGTGTGGGGCTGTTAGCAAGCACTCAATAAAGATTACATGAAAAAAGTCTTGTAAAGATTTTCACTTCTGCTGTTGGTACAAGTTTTCATGAATGTCTCTGCAAATAATCCCTTTGATATTGCCATTGAGAAGTTTGGAATGGAAATCAAGGTTCAAAGAAAAAAAAAAGCAGTATTAGATTTCTAGTTTTCTTTTTAATTCATGAAAGCTTTCTCTACCAGTGTTGATGTCAAAACCACCAGGCTTATAGTGCACTCGCAGTGAACATTTAAGGAGAGGTAAGTCAGTGAGAATTTTTCCCAGTACACTCAAGATTATAAACCGTGGCCAACTCCTTGCTTTGAAACTGATTTGACATCTTCAAATCTATATACAGCATGGAAATAAAACATCCAAAAATTAGATTAGTTTCTGTCTCATGAAAAATAGCAGAATTTGATCATAAATCTTCAATCAAAATGAATTCTCAACAGAAAATATGTTCTCCATAGAACTGGCAGTGCTTTGATTTTATCAAACTTTTATTGCCTTACCTATTTTTTCATGAAAAAATATTCTTCATGAAAAATAAAAAATGAGAAGTCTTGGTACAAGCCTAAGCAAAGCAATGTGAAGGATTTATTTTTAATTCATTTTTTAAAATCAACCAACTTGATTGGAAAATGCACATTAAGACTCAATTAGACAGTGTTATGTGAAAATTCATTCCATGTCACTCTTGCTGACGTTGCTAACAGAAATACTTGGCTGTATGTACAAATTCTCTGCTTGGTTAGTCATGCCTGAAAAGCTCTGAAAATCAGAGCTCAGGGACAAATATCTGTGAATTCAACCTTTACAAATAACTGTATTTAGACTGATATCCAAAATTCAGTGAAATTCTTGTCATTCCTCTATTATCTTACTATGTAATAATCTGTAAGTACATTTTAGAAAGAAAAACGGGGGNTCCGAAACAAAAAGTTGCAAAATTTACTTTTAAAAGAAATTGTACGGAAAAGTATTTCCCTGAAACTTTGAATTTAAACAATTGTCAAGTTTTGATTAATAAAAACCAATAAATATTTGTGTGCATAATATCTGGCTAGGTCTAAAGAATGCTGCTATTATTAATAGAAATGTGTGCATGAGCTTGTTTATGTATGTACAAAGCAATTGGTGCACTTCTGAAATCAATAAAAAAGATCATACTCAGTATGGAAGTACCAGCAAAGCACAACCTATATTCAAGACAGCTTTTGAAATAATAAACCATCCCCTGGAGCAGGAGGGAATGATCATATTTGTCTGACTCTGGGTATTGTATTACCAGAAACTGTAATTGTTTGTAGACATCAGACCCGTGTTTCTCCTTGATGACCATGCTGTCAAGCCCCACCAGACTCCATCACCTATCAAGAAGTTGCAGGCTTTGTTAGAAAGGCCAGCTGTTGTCCATGTAGCCCTGCTGTGGAAAGCTGAATTCTCGGTGAAATAAACCTCTTCTTTGACTTTTTGAGATTAACTTTCAGTGATTTGTTTCTGTGGTTAACAGCTAGTTACATAGGAACATGAGCCACATCTGCAGTCTACACCGAGATGGGGGTGTGATGCACTGCCAGCAGGAGAAGGGAGCTGCGCTATCTTCTGATGTATTTTCTGGCTTGGGACTATCAATGGATCATGATGTTTTTAGTGATATGCACTACAGAGAGAAATTGCCAGTGAGGTAGGAATGGCCAATAGCATATTGATTAATTTAATTGTCCTAAAGAGGTCTGTAGTATGGCGTCTGTAATGAAAATACGGTGGTCTTAGGTCTTTAATTCTCATAGTTTTGCATTGTAAAATAGTGATCTTTCAGGAGCTATGCAGACAATTGTCTACCTTGACAGAAACACAAACTTCCTTATTCAATGTCTTTTCTGGCCCTGTCACTCCTGCCTGCAGTGGGACTCTCACGCAAAGAATAAAATTCTTAAGAATTTGATTGCAAAACCTCATTTCTCCTTAGATCAAATGGAAGATAATTGTAATTTGCAAAACTATTTCTCATGCCTTTTTGCATTCTTTGGTCAGATTCCCCACTGAATTCTGCTTCTCTTTCTGCTAATTTGAGCAGAAGAAGTAATATGATACATAACTAAGGAATATCTTTCAATAGAAAGCATATTTCATTAATTAACAGATTCATCCATGAGGTAAGAAGAATATACTTCTGTGGATATTTCTCTTCAAACTATTGGGGTTTTTGCTCCAAAGTGATGGTGTAGCTGTCTTCTTTTATTACATATCAGACCAGCATCTAATCTGTTTCATTTGTTGCTTCACCTTTAGATTGTCACAACATTATATTACAATTTTTTGATTCTTCTTTAAGGCTATCTAGAACGCCATTTATGTATTAAATAAACTAAAGCCATCCAAAATTATTAGCTTTTATAGATATATCATTTTTGTCAAATACTTTTTTCCACTGAAACAATAGACTGAGTGTTGCCAACTTGTTTGACAAAGGGAATTAAATTTATCAAAGCCCAAACTAGGTTTTTTAATTTTTGGAATCTCTGTTCACCTATATATACAAATAACAGTTTAGAAGTACTTTTATCTTCTCAAGTTAGATGTTTTCAAACATGAACAGCATGGCTATTTCTTCTGGCAGGAAGTCAGACTTCTTCAAAGAGATCAAATCAAAATGCTCAGAAGCTTTTGAATTTCTGTTCTGGCACAGTGTAGGCAAATATGAACATTTAACATTCAAAACCATGTTCGAATTCAACATGCGACTTGCTGCTTGTGTGCCCAACGTTTCTATGACAGATATTCTCTCAAATACATGCTTTTGCAGAGTTTTCTGACTTGCTTGGTTTCAGAGAAGTCTTAACAATGCAATGTGAGCAATTTCTTCCGTCTTCCATTGTTTTTTTATCTTCTGTACAAAAAGATCAGAGATAAGACATACCAGACAGTATTGTGAAAGAAAATTTTTTAAATATTCAAATGTACCTATAAATGTAAAGCTATGGAATTCTACAAAGTAAATCAAGTAACAAGCAGGAATTCTACAAAGTAAATCAAGTAACAAGCATAAATATTCTATTAACATCTCTTTTATACGTGTGTGGGATAGTAAAAAAAAATATAATATCTCAGAGCAGAGGAAATTCGAGTGACAACAGGCTCTGCAAAATATTACATAATTTTCTAAACATCTTTTACTTTTGGTATTCGTTTCATAACTGGGGGCTGCTGGTGATCAGGAGTGCTTGAGAAAATATACCTCTCTATCTACATTGAAGCTAGGATACCTGGCAGTTCTCCTAAATCCTTGTGTGACTCAGTCTTTTCATTTTACAGTGTGAAATATTCTACAGTTGCCCAGACTTTATACACACATAATATTTTGGGGCCTGTTTCAAGAAAAGGGTTTCGTCTTTTTTTTTTTTTTTTTTTAATATTCTTGTATATTTTTGTGATGTTTACCCTCACAGCATGGTTTGGAGCTCTGGATTTCCTATGGATGTAGGTGTTTGGAACTCCCTATCAGTCCAGGCACAGGTGAGAAGAGTCAGCTTGTCTGAATCTTCCTTAAGGGGTCATCAACTCTTTCTCTTCTCCTTGAAAGAAGTTTAGGTGTTTACTTTGCAAAAGTTGTTCTCTCCTCCCACTTAGAGAGAATCCAAAAGCTGAGGGAATCAACAGCAAAAAATGCCAACATCAATATCGGGTACATGTCTAATTTCTACCTGAAATTTTTCTGATATATTTGTTGACATCCTTCTGATTCTTATGAGCGTATTTTAAAAGCCTGAAAAACCTTGGAAAATATTTCAGCACTTTACTTGCCAAAGTAGTGATGAGTCATGGTAATGAGTATTGATAAACAGTGAAAGCTTTTATACAGATTTAGTCTTGGACACTTTGAAACCTGTAGTTTAAAATCTTCCCAGATCTTAGTACTCCATTGAC
This sequence comes from Oreocharis arfaki, assembly GCA_013398015.1. Lineage (NCBI taxonomy): Eukaryota > Metazoa > Chordata > Aves > Passeriformes > Paramythiidae > Oreocharis > Oreocharis arfaki. The sequence continues at coordinate 180,325 of VZRR01000984.1, forward strand.
AGATCAGAAATTAGACCAGGGTGAGATGGGAGCAGGACATGAATGAAAGCAGGACCTATGGAGAGGAGAGGACTCCATCACTCTTCTGATTGCCAGAGAAGGTTAGGAAGAAGTGAAAGAGGATAGCAACCTTTGGTGGCAGCCTTACCACTGGATCCCTTGGACTTCCTCCCCTCTTCTCAGCACCTTGGTGCTTTCTTACTGATTTCTAGGACTAATTTTTATTTCCTATTGTTTTATGGATCTATTTTGAGGGCTTAAAAATGGCACATTATTTCAAATAGAGTTTGAGGTGGCATTATTTGAGATAGCTTTTGTCCCACAAAGCTTACAGTTCACAGAACAGATCCTCCTCTTTTACAAACTGATATTTTTGTTCAAATTTTGCCTTTTAGATAAAAAGCTGCTCCTGAAAGGGCAGCTACTCTCCTACTTGAGAAGTCACATAAGTATGTATGCTAGATTTCTGGACACTTCCAGAAAAAGAAGTGATTTTTTTGCTAAAATACTGGGCTATGAAATTTTTTTTCCAATTAAAAGAACCTAACACAAACCAACAAACCAGCCAACCAAAGAGCCAAACCCCCACGCCCTACAAACAAACAAATGAAAACACACCAAAAAAGCCCTCACGTTTCCTGTCATGGTCACATTTCTGCATGGAAACCCTAAACCCACAAATTTCCTTTCCTGGAAAAGAAAAACCTATTTTATTTTATTGTGCTACTATATTGTTTCAGTTCTCACAGCCATTCCATGTTCTCCTGCATTATAGCTCAGTCCCTGTGTTTATTTTTCCCATAAGTCTCTGCCTTCTCAATAGATGCTAAAAGCAGACTCATTTATCATTCCAATAAGCGAATCAGTTAATCTGAACACTGACTTTCAGAATACTAATTAGAGAATACTTATTTATAGCATCAAGTAGGATTTTTAGAAACTATGTGGGCCACGTCCAGATGACTTAAGGAACTAGGGGTATCTTTTAAGGCACTAAAGGTTGAGTGAGAGCTGGCAGCATTTTTCAGCTCCTGAATCTGGGTGTTGACCCCATTAATCTACATCGTAATGCAACATCAGGATGAGATCCACGTATGTGCTTTTCTCCAACCCCATCATCTTGGTTTCCATGGGACAGAAACTCAAGGGCTTGATCCTGAAAGTGGTCATGGAGGGCTCAAATCCCTATTGGGTACTAACTGAGAGCAGGGCTGAAGGTGCTAAGGACTCCTGTTCTTCCTTGGAAAGGCAAGGACTTCAGATAGAATGAAACATCTAAGCCTGGTGGTGGTGCAGACCAGTGACCTGGGCTGTGGCTGTCTAATGCCGGGGTCTCGTAAGAGCCAAAAGAGCACTCCATGTGCATTTAAAGTTTCCCAAGCACCCAAGGATTTGTTTCTGCACAGATGCAGAAGTGCCTAAGCTTCACAGGACTGAGCAGCTTGTGCAGTCATTCTTGCCAAAGCCCTGCTTTCAGTAACTATGACATCCTCTGCATAAATCTTTGTTGTATATTGCAGATGAAATAGGTGTTGTCTATCATGCATCAAACACCTTCTGGCAGGATTTTTTCCCCTGTGATCTCCCTTTCTTTGGTCACATAGCACTAGATCGTTGAAGTATCTACAACACAGTTCACACTGCTTTACAGCAAGGCTCACTCTGTGAAAACATGTGGGAGAAAAGATTAAAATAAGGACACACAACTGTGTGTGGGGGATGCAGGGCAAATAGAAATGAAAATCTTGATTCCAGGATTCCCTGTGTGTTGTAATAAAAGACAGAAGTCTATGGGATTAGAGTGATAGCAGCTATTGACATTTATCCCTGCAGGCAGGAGAAAACGTTGAGAGAATGGTTTGATTGCAAGGGTAAGGACCTCTACTCTCTTCTGTCATAGTACAGATAGGAGTTCTTGCTCTGACATCAAGCAAAACTCCAAACTGTTAAGGAAATGGTGAAGCTTAGAAACAATCTCTATTCTGTTTGTGTTTTTCTTCCCCTAGCCCAGTGTTTTCAAGAGATTATTGTTAAGTAAGTATATGATTCTTATTTTGATCTGTCGAAAGTATTTTAGAAACTTGGGTCTCATTCCAATGTCCACAAGAGTAGAAACTGTTCCTTAAGTGTTTTAATATTTTTTTTCTACAGAGTTAATGAATATAAGAGAAAGAATTTAAGGAGAATCACATTTGCCTATTTTCAAAATTAAAAATTTCTGATTAAATCATTGTTGTCTTAGGAAAGCCTTTTTTACTTCCATGTGAAATTATAGTAAATTTAATGAAGAAATAGATTTCGAATTCTGAAAAATTAAACTAGCTCTTTCTGGAATATAAATCATGAGGAACACTTTCTTAAGTGCTCTATGATGACCTGGAACCATCCTCTTTTAATCTTACTGAACATGTAGGAATGTTCAGGAATGCTTTAGGTTTTACTTTTAGAGGAAGAAGTGAGCTATTTCTTGCTTGTTCTTAAAAAGGACAGGTGAAAAACAGTAGCCCTACTTGTTTATTTTTGGATCTGTAAATGCAAGTGCACAGTTTCTATAGATACCACTGGGTAATCCAGCAAAAATGTAGGCTGCTCTGTATGGAGAGCTCAAGCACAAGACAGGCCAACCTGCTCAGGGGGGCTGCAAATGTCCCTTTTATGCTACCTTTATGACTCATGCATTGACAAGTACATTTGTTACTGTGAAATTTTCAGATGTTTATTCCAAATATCCTCCCAAATCAATTTAAATCTGCAGATTTCAGCATACTGAAATCTATCACCATCCTTTGCTTCGAAATTGAACAGAGGATTCAAAGCAGTTTTATAACTGCTTCTGAGCATCCATGTTTGAAAGAGATCATAGGAAGGAGACTTTTGTATTGATTAAAATGAGTTGCCTTCTCTTTCTTCTCCTTAATGCTATGATGTGGCCTTTGAAGTCTGAGTTGATGACTTAGGAGAAGTGGGTGATGTCTGGGAAACAAAGTGAGACAACTTTGAAATTTAACTGCCCCTGGCTCAAAATATTTCTCTGCTTATTGCAGAAGAAGCCCATCCTTCATCCTAATATGTAAAAGAAAAATGTTCATGTGACAATGACCGAGAAGAATGCAGGGAACACTTCTGAGCTGCTACTCAGGCATCTTTTTATTGAGCCACAGGTTTTCTGCAAACTCTGAATTTGTTTCTGGGCAAGATTAAGGATGGTTACAGTCAGCATTGAGACTTACGGAATGACATTGCTAGGATGCAGTGCTTGTTTTGTCATTTTCCCATTCAGTTTTCTCTACATTCATATTGAAAATGTATCTCCCAGCTTTAAAGAGTCTGTTAGATCTGATAATTGGGTCAAATTCCTACTATCATTAACAATAACACAGGAAAGAAAATATTGGCAAGTACAAATTTCTAAGTTTTGCAATCAGATTTTACTTTATAGAGAACAAATGAATACAAACATAGCCAGGTCCTCCATTAATTCATTGCCCTTAGAATTGTAGCAGTTAAATTTTTTTTCTGTCAATACAGCCAGCATCAACTGCCGTTAAAGACACCCAATAAACAGACAATGGTACATTGGCACTTATGAGTGTTTCATTTTATTAGTAAGTGTTTTAATATGTAAACTCAGTTTAAGAGCTGGGACTTCACATAAAGAAAAAAAAAGGAGGAACAATCATATTTTTAAAAATTTTGCTGGTATTTTTAGGTCTACCATCTTGGGTACCCAGGTAAAGCATCAGAGATTCATTTGGTGCACCAAAAAAAAAGACTGCAGATATATTTTTCCAGCTACACCAAACTAGAAATATTCACTCTTTTACATAATAAGACTGTGAGGCTGACAATGATTACTTCAAGTTTAATTAGCTAATTGATCTTCATTGTCTTTGTCTTCTGTCCTCCTTACTGCTTTTGCACCTTTCATGTGCAAATTTATCTTTGGCATAAATACACTGGCCTTCAGCCAAATTATCTCACAGTTTTCTATTGGATCTTTCAATTTTAAGCAGCCTGTAAGCTGTAAGAAATTGTATGGGATCCTCCAAGAATAAATCAGATGTGGTACTCAAAAAAGTTGATGATGCAATAGTGTTTTCTTTTTCTTCATGACAGGTTAGAAAATGACAGTGCAGGTGGTGCTGTGCTCAATTCCTTCAGTAGCAGGGATGAATGACAAAAGGAAAACCCATGCTATCAATAAGCAGTTTAAGGACTGGTGCCACCAGCAGAATTTTGGTTTTTTTCATCAAGGGGCAACTTTTTGGCACCAGGTCTAGCAGATAGCATAGGCTTCATCTATGTAGCAAGGGCAAAAGAATTCTAGCCCATGAGCTGTCAGGAAAATAGTTCATGCCTCAAACATTGATATAAAGTTTTGCTCATTCTAAAGAAGTTACAGCCAAAGAAACCTCCCTGAAGACTGTGACTTTAGACTGAAAAGTCAACCTGATGATTAGATAAAGGGAAACCCATTCTTCAGTCATCTCAGGCTCAGGAAAAGGTATGCATCCACAAAAGGCCAAAGTCACCCCCTGCGCAGAGAATCATCCCCGGCTGAGTTTGGGGTGTTGGGAGAGCACAGCTCTCAGAAGCCAGGTTTACACAGATTCCCCTGCCAGCTAAGGAGGGAGGAGGAGGTTTTGGGTATGCGGCGTAACGTCTGGTCAGAGGCAATAAACACCCATCCTCTATTACACAAACGGGCCCAGCTGTGGAACCCCCCAACCCCACAGGCCACATCCATGGGACTTTCATGTGAGAGACAGCAGAGGGGGAGTCATAATCTGTCAAAGACCCCCCAAAATGCTTCCCAGAGGCTTTGCACCACAGGACTGCACGTGATGCAACAGATCCAGAGTCTGCTGTAAGAGACATCAGGTGTAGATGCCTGAGCATATATTAACCCATCAGATTCTATGCTTTTCGGGGTGACCTTCACCACCAAGGAGACCGGCTGGAGAGGATCAACAGAACATCATTGGGATCTACCGAGTGGTGATATTTTCCTTATTCTGTCTCAGTTGCTCTCTTTCTGTCCCCCCCACATATTTCCTATTTTCTATTTCTTTCTTTCTCTCTCTCTCTCATATTTACTATCAAATAAAACCCTTATTATTGTCACTGGCATGTGGCCTTGTTTGCACCTTAATTCGGGCAGAGGAATTTCTAAAGAACCCTAATAATCAGATCTTAAAAACCTCCTAAACTCTTAGTGACAGTAGGAGTAGTCCTGGTGGCCAAGCAATCTTTCCTGTTCAAGTTTCTTCACAGTTAGAGCAAAATGAGAAATCAGCAGCCTGTTCCCTTGGCTCATTGCTACAGAGCACCTTTGCAGTGATTTACAGCGGCATATTTAAATGCATACATTAATTTGTACAGATTAAATACTTGGCTACTGCAGAGATATTTTTATTGTGGATCAGGATAATAGCCCTGACTCACCCATATCGGTGACACTTCCAAGCTTGTGTATTGTTCAGGAGTTAACAGCCCATTCAGTATTTGACAACCAGGGAGTCAAGGCTGACAGTTACCATCTCTTCTATGTGGTGCCTAAGGCTAGGATTTGTCTCTGGTTTCATTTATTAGTTATATAACCCACATACTATTTTTGAGCTATTAAAAAAAAAAAAGGAAAGAAAGGAAAGAACAGAAATAAGCCCATGTAGAGAAAAAGGAATCCCCATCTGGGAATTACCCACCAGGTAGCTACATACAGTGGACTGATCTACATATGCATGTATTAATTTTCATTTAAAATGTTCATGCCAGTGAAAACAGAGCCATTGAAACCTTTTAGGGTTACGTAACAATGATAAATGTACTGCAACAGTTACAGGCAAGCACAGGGCCCATGAGATTTATAGGTTCTTTGTCTCTTTTTTTTAATGTCCTAACTAGAAAAGCTCAATTGCAGTGTCACATCAGTATTTTGCAAGAAAATTTTGCTTATTTTTATCTAATGCCTTAGTTTGGATGGGCTGAGCCATGTTCAAATCATAAGGTGCATCTGAATCTTATATACTACCAGTTACTACCTGATTCCCACTGTTTCCTACATTAGTAAAAGCGAGGAAAAAAATGCAGTGCCATAAGCTGTGACAGTCTGAAATCCACACTCTCACAGTTATTATGGTATCATCTGAGGCCCATTTTGGGTAGAGCAGTGACGACAACAGCAGGGGGCATGGAGGAATGAAACTGCGGTAAATAACAGCAAGTCAAATCAAGGCGAGTGCGGGTAGGAAAGTCCCCTGTGCATGCTTCTGCCAGCCGCTCCCTGTGCTGCCAGCCAGGAGAGCAACCCTCTTAGCCCTGAGCTTGCTTTTGGTAGGGGGCACCCCTTTTCTTCTCCAGGCAGATTTGCTCATCAGTGCTGTGGGAGACATCATGGCATCATTTTGAAACTGCTGCACTGGCAGCCCGTGACTCTGCTCGTGCCAAAGTGTAGCAGAGACATACACAGCAGTGTGAAGAAAGGGGAAGAAAAAAAAGAAAGCAATAATAAATGAGATAGGGAAAAGGAAAATCATGTGAAGCAATATTTGGTTTAAATAGGTGAATGGAGTCTTCTTCATCCTGATGCACCTGCCGAGTGTCACTCTCCTACGGCATCAGAGAGGGATTCAGTCTATCAGCAGGTGCTGCAACTCATCCCTTCTCACAGGATAGGCCTGCAGCCCTTTGCTGTCACAGACAATGTCCCACCAGCAGCTGTAAAAATTGTTATTGTAGTGAAAACTGAGAAGACTTTCACCTTTTGAAAGTTTTGTGCAAGTAAATACCAGTTCAGTTAGGTTTTGCTATTTAAAATGAAAACTTGAGAGATGAGTTAAATTTAGTTTCCCAGCTGTTTATCAGCTCTCTGGCTGAAGATACTCTAGGGAATACTTAAGTCAGGCTATCCAGGTAAGTTTCTTTTGTTGTAAAAGAAATATGAAATAAAAAGCAGAGCCAGCAGAGCAAATCACCTTGCCTTAAAACTGCCTGTCACAGCAAGATACAGCTGAAAACCAGAAACACTTCAGCTTTGTCAGCAGAAGAACCTGCATTATATTTACTGAAACCAACATTTTTTTACTCTACCTAATGATTAAACAAAGATGATAGCAATAATAGAGCACTATCAGCTGAAAATAGTCTAAAAATGTAGCTTCTGCAAAGCTCTGTCTCAATCATCAATATAGACATACCTGTTTCAGTGAAGAAAATAACATTTCACCATGATGAAAATGTGAATCAGATTTTCAGGTTCAATTGTTTCATTATTTTGCTTTCTTTTCATTACTTCTGCCTATAGATCACAGCTTAGATTTTCATTCAGGCATTTTTTTGTGTGTTCAGTGTAATACTGCTGCCTTCAAATTGACAAATGGGTTTTCTGCCTACTTTCATGCAGTAAGTTAACTATCCTGCTGCAGGCCTTAATGAAATCATCAGTTTTGATTTGTTTTATTTTGCTGTGTTTTGTCATGCTGAACAGAAGTCTTATTTCACAGAATCATTTAGGCTGTAAAATACTTCCAATATCATTGGTTCCAAGCTTTGACCCATAACAACCTTGTCAATGACCACAGCACTAAGTACCACACCCAGTCTTTTCTTGAGCACCTTCAAGGATGGTGACTCCACCACCTCTCTGGGAAGCCCATTCCAATGCTTGACAAACCTTTCTGTGAAGAAATTCTCAGTAATGTCCAACCTGAACCTCCCTTGGCACAGTTTGGGGCCACGTCCTCTCATCCTGTCACTAGTTACCCGGGAGACCAATCCCCACCAGGCTCCTACCTCCTTTCAAGCAGCTGTAGGGAGAGAGAAGGTCTCCCCTGAGTCTCCTCTTCTCCAGGCTAAACAACCCCAAATCCCTCAGCTGCTCCTTATGAGGCTTACTCTCTAGATCCTTCCCCAACTCTGTTGCCATTCTTTGGGCACCCTCCAGCCCTTCAATGTCTTTTTCATCTTGAGGGGCCTAAAACTGAACACAGGATTCAAGGTGTGGCTTCACCAGTGCTAGTGAAGGGGGACAATCACTGCCCTGGTCCTGCTGGCCACACCATTGCTGATACAGGCCAGGGTGGCATGGGCCTTCTTGGCTGCCTGGGCACAGCTGGCTCGAGTTCAGCTGCTGTCACCAGCACTCACAGGTCCTTTTCAAATGGGCTGCTTTCCAAAGAATCTGCCCCCAGCCTGTAGTGTTGTTGTTGTGACCCAAGAGCAAAACCTGGCACTTGGCCTTCATGAACCTCATACCACTGGCCTTGGCCCATTGACTGAGCCTGAATGCTAAATCTTACCTGAGATGCTAAAGCTTACAGTGGAGTATCAGAGAGATTAGTTTACTTTTATACAGGTAGAGATAGATAGAGATGATATACATGTAGTTCTAGATCATAGATATATAGATTTATTTGGTCCACAAGAATTTCCAAACTGGCATTGCATGACAAATATTCATGTCTTCAATAAATGTACTTATGAATGCAATTTTTTGGAGCATCTTTTCACAAATATTGTGCTGCTGTGAAATACCACCAGAGAACATCCTATAGAAAACTTTTTTTCCATGGGAAGAGTTCGCACTTTTCTACTGCTGCCCAACACATAGGTTGAGACCCTCTGATACATTCTTCTGTTCACTTACAGACCTGTTTTCACTGCACAGTGAGGGGCAAGTCAGATGAAAATTGTCAAAATCAGGTCTCTGTAGAATTGTAACTATGACGTGATTGATACTATTATCTAATATTTCAATAGACACCTTAAAGCTATGAAACACATATACATCCACTCTTTGGAAAACATGAAGAGACTTTGAAATAGAAGGGATCAGTTTAAGTTGAATAACAGGGTATTTTTTGTATACAACATAAGAATGAGGTTAGCCTGAACTTATATTCTCTACTTGAAGGGAATTAATATCATTTAATGCAGCTCTCTGAAACAGCTTTTCTGGTTGTTTTGGTTCACTAACAATTCTGCCTGAAATACATGCTGGCAATTGGCTACATGTTGTGACAAGTATTTGGTAGCCCATCTGTGCCATGACCTGCTGCTCAGTCTGACAATTTTAATGGTATGTTGCTTCCAGTTAATTTAGATTGTTTTTCATGCCATTACCTACAAGTCTAAACACTGCATACCATGCATAGACAAAAGGAAAAAAAACCTGAACCAAAACCAATAAAGCCCTCAAAGCTGAGCACATCTATTCGAAATAACAGTCTGTGAAAGTGGTAGTCTAAGGAAAGTGAGTTCTTAGCAGGGTCTTATGGCTCTGAGCCATACTGTAATGGCATTGTCTGCCTAGAGCTAGAAATCTTTTGGCAATTTCCAGTCACTCTAGAACTGTCAGTCTGATATGTGTGACAAGCTAATTTGCATAATTTTGCGGTGTTGTTGCATACCACTTGTTGTTTTTCTTTTAAGAAATAAGAGAGGACTCACATTCCATAAGCTAGTTTTTCCCCCGGGAAGGAAAGCAGCCAACTCAGCAAGCAGCCCTCATATAGGATGAATGTAGGAGTGCACTGGCAGCCTTCACCCCTGAATTACTGAGGCTTGAAACCTCTATTGTTCCTGCAGCCTGGGTTTGGGGGCTGGCTCAAAATGCATATGTTGTCCACAAGAAAACTTTTATATTTGTGCAAAAGTTTGAAAGAAAAACAATGCCCATGCAAACACATGAAATGTGAGATTTGGGATGACTGCCTGCTCCCTCGTTTTGCTTGTCATAGTTTCCAAAGGCGTTTCAGTTGGTCTGCTGTGATCACCTCTTCAGTGAGAATAGAAGAGAACAGCTAAATCACAGCAACCATACAATGCTCTCAGGAGAGGCAAAGCAGTGGGGAAGATCGTTCATAGCAAGGGGTGTAAATGAAGGCAGAAAGAAAACAGTTATTATGATGAACCACTAGAGAAATCAAACCTAATGGAAATATTTGCTATTTGTGCTGACACTTCTTGGTTTTCCTTCAGCTTCAAAAGAAAAAATCTCACAGAGAAATAACAGCAACCTTGACAGAACAAAAGGGGGAAAATTCTTTAGCTCAAATCAATTTTACATCCAATAATTTAGACAGGGATTTTGAACAGCCCTCATTTATGTCTTGCAGGTACCACAGAACAAACATATAATCAGTGAAATGCTTTATCTATAGTTTTCAGGTATTATAGGTGCCTTGAAGTGTTTGGTATAGTTCAACCTAGATAGCAGAAACACTTTACGAAATAATTATATTCTGCCGTATAACTCCAGCCCTGGAGAATACAAGGGACTTCTTCCAAAATTTCATAGGAATGGTTTCTACCCTGGGTTCATCTCAGAGTCTGTTCATCTGCAAATAATTTATGCTTTGTTTACATTACTGAGCTAGAAAATGTTTATAACACATCTTATGACTGAGAGATGTAAGAATGACATGGTGAATTGGAAGACGTGTGACAACATTAAACATGCATGCAAGTATTTTTTAGATGTTCGTGAGCAGCTATAGAGCAAGTTTAATTTAGAACCTATAGTGCTTTCTTTTACCAGATCCCAGACAAGTGCCTGGAATGAAGTTGGCAGGACGTAAAAAGAGACTTTTTTCAAGAAAATGTAGGCATAAATATAAATTGTCAGGTAAAGGGATTCTTTTGATGGTCAGAATGTCTTTGAAAATTCCTCATGCTAGATTTACTGTGTTGTATTTCTATGTGCTTTTATTTGAAAAAGAAGTATAGGAAATTAGATTTTGGCTGCATTGATAGTGTTATGGCAGTTCTCATTTCCTCCTTTTTTGTTACATTCTAGAGTACACAAATCCACACAGCGTAGAAGAAATTTAGCACTCATATAGTTATCAATGCTACAAAACTTTCCATGACCGTAGTACAGCATTAAAAAAAATCAAATTTTGCCAACACTTCTGCACATTGTATAGATTGTCTTGTCTAAATATAACCAATTCTCTGATGCCACAACTTGAGGCTGTAAACAAGTGCTGAAACTTAATAGCACAAAACTAGATTTAGGCTTTTGGTATGATTAATGAGCTAAATGCCCTTCTCATCTTCCTTAAAATACTGCATGAAAAACTGGTCTGTCACAGCAACCTGTGTAGGCTTTGCCCTCAATAAAGCCCTAGTGCTGCAAGTCCATATTCACAGCACCTAATTGACTTTACTCCCAGCCGCAAATTGACTTCACCCTGCACCACCACGTCATGAAAGTGACAACCAAAACCTGCTCAGAGTCTTGAATGACACATGCAGAGCCGAATGTTGCCAGTCAAATGATGGGTGGGCATGGTGAAGCTGGTTCAGAAACCAGAAAGAGAGTGGAGGAGGGGCTGAGTACAGGGAATTTTGGTGATGTGCAGGAGTACCGTGACATGACATACTTTCTTGCAGATGCTTCAAAAGCCTTGATAGAAGTCTCATCAGGGTCACATAGAGAAGACAGAGTCTTTTTTAAGTATGGGTATATTGAGGTTGGAGAATCTGGCTCTTTACAAAAAAAAGCCTTTGCAAGTACTGACTTTCATATCTCATCTTTCTGTAGTTGTGTGTGGATTTGCAGAACTCTAAAAATAACGACAGAATATGGCAGTGCAAATATTTGCCTTAATTTTGCATCCAGCGTGGGATAAGGACACTATCACATGTTCAGATCATAAGTGTCAGTTCTTTTTTCATTAATGAGATTTTGTTAGCTGTGGTGCATTAAAAAGAAAAATAAATGTATATATGATTACATACGTGTAAAGACAGAGTAAATATGTTTTAAACTATTTTAGTTTAAATGCAGNTAAAAAAAAAAATTGAATGTCTATATATTTACATACGTGTAAAGACAGAGTAAATATGTTTTAAACTATTTTAGTTTAAATGCAGTTTAAGGCAGCACATGAAGCACACTGAGTACTATAATTTTTCAATTATTTTACAGCATTTTTCTGCATTAACTTCTTTTCTAGTTTAGAACAGATATGTTTTTGCTGTTCTCGGGATTAGAAAATGTAGAGTTGTCAAAGTTTGTACAACTGAATGTTGTTGGAGTCCTAGACAGACAATCTGAATTAAAAGCAAACCAGAAGGAGGATTGTGCCTCAGCTTCCTTAAGAATCAAGAAGTTAAATATTTTTTTCCAGTTTTATGGGTGTATTAGTACTTAAACATATGCATGTGTGCTCCATTATCATTGTTCCCAGTATCTAGGTGCCCAGAGTAGCCAGGATATTTTATTTTTTATAAAAAACAATACTTTTCATGTTTGAAATACGTAAGTAACACTACTCAATTTTCATTGTCTCCTTTGTTATTATGGCAATGCAATTACGTATCTCTGTTTGGTAACTCCCATTAAATTGAAAATCTGGTTTTTCTACCAATCAATTCTGTAAAATCCAATGGTATCTTCCCTTTTTTCAATAATTCAGTAATCTGGCCCTGCAGATGGTGCCTTGTTCTGCCCTTATCTGAACTGTTCTCAGCATGGATTTTATCGTCTATCAGGTAAAAGCTAAACTGCTATGTATCTGCAGGCCATGCGGTCAGAACAGGCTATAAAAACATAGTAAAGATGCATTTAAAAGAGCAAAAGCTTTTTCAAAGACTAATCAAATAAAAGGATATCTCCTATTCATAACTTAGACTATGCTGCCTGAGCTTAGGCAGAAGTCTTGTTCTTCAGATGTTCCCTTGCTTGCCTCTGTCTCCCTTGCGTTTTAAGAAGACATTACCTAACCTCTTTCAGCTCTCTCACACAACTGGTCTCTTCCCTTTTCGCTCCTGAAGCAAAGATGTGCACTGCACATCTTCTAGCATCCTTTCAGCTCCTGCATGCCTGCTGGAATTGCATGAAAATCTATGCAGTTGTGTTGGAATTAAATGCCTATTCTGGTTTTCCTGGGTGGCAATTGTCCCCATGAAAATTATTGCAGCATTTTTTTTTTTGTTTTGAAAACAGATAGCTATTAATTTAAAATACTTGTGTGAATTAGGCAGCTTGTCATAGTCAGTGGAGCTGAGAATTTCGGGGCAAATTATCCATGCAAATAGCTCTCAGTAGACCTACATTAGGAGGGAAGATGTCTTTTGGTTTTCAGGTGATGTGATATTTCTGTGAACTTCATAATTAAAGCGTATGCAAACTTGTTACTAAATCACTAGATTGACTAGATTGCTGTATAAATACTAATGACTCCATCTCTCTTACTTCTTGCAGAAGTGCATTAATGTAGTTTTTTTTTCTTTTTTTGCCATTAAACAAAGCTTCCATTTATAGNTTAGCATGACAGTATGTGAAGACTTGTCTGAAAACTTAATGCTGACTTCTCTGCAAGCAGTTCTCGCCTCTTTTCTCCCACAAGAGCTTGATCTTTCATTTTCAGAAAATGCGGTATTTTTTAAAAATCTGTAATTAATCAGGGAACACAATGTAATTGAAATACTAATTACAGTTGCTTATCCAGGTACCAATATTTCTGCTACAGTATAAGTTGCTTAAGTACCTTTGCGACAGTGGATTTTGAATCCATATTAATCCAATTATCCAGAATATGCCCCAAACTAATTTGGTACCTACAGTCTTTGAAGCCAAAGCAAATTACCACTGAAGTTAGTAAGACTTATGAAGGGAAATGAGTAATGTAGACAGAATTGGAAATTACAGCTTAATTGAATCTGGATTTGTGAATTTTTTATTTTTTTTTTTAAATCCTTCCTTTCCATTGCCTGGGACTTGCATGTTTGATTTAAATGTTCTAGGATAATGCACCATGTTGAAATGCATGGCAGTAAACTGACTTGAGCTCGATGGTATCGTATCCAGTGTGATAGTTTCTGTGAAGATGATGGCTGACATATTCCTGAGTCTATTATTTATGCTGTGTCATTTTTCTGCAGGTCTACAGGATGTTCCATTTGCTATGGTTCTTGGAACTGATGTGAGATTTGGAAATGTTGAACCTGGAAGAAGGATGGAGACTTGGAATTTTCCAATAAATTTTCAGTTTGGACACAAAGTGAAAGATATTTCCTGCATAAATTAATTGAATGTGGAAACCTATGGCAATCATAAAACCCCTTTTCCTTCCAAATCCATCCTTTGGTGGAAAGGAATACTATTACACACTGTACAAATGACCCCTTCTGGAACATGCTTGGCATGGCACTGCCACACATGTAGTAGTTCTGCCAAACCTGCTACACTCACACAGTTCCCCTCTGTGCTGTCATGTATAAAAATAGGTGACAAAGAACCCTTAATAATGCTCACAACTAAATTAAAATCAAACTATATCACTAAAAGAAGTTCTCTTGTGCATCAGTCCAAGGTAGCTTTTTTTCCACCAGTGTATTTCTGTGATACTCATTTCTTGACTTAGCACACATCATCTGCCTTGTGCTGTAGTTGTCTTACAATTATGGAGTTCTAGGCCGCATGCTGACTGTGCAAAACAGGAAATCAAAGGAGCTAAATAATCAGACTGAGACCCTCAGTCCAATGTATTTCTTGTCTAAACTCAACATTTTTGTTTATTGAGTCTGTTGCTTGGATTATTTTACTTGTCATAATGGAATGGAGCAATCTAGGAGTTTCACAAACTCTCAATTCAACCTGCCCTTGCTTTTACAAAGATAAGAATGAAGTCTTTCTTTTTCCCTATCTATTGAAGTTTTAGGACTAGGATTGATTTCAACACTGAGAAGGAACAAAGCCTTAGGTGGACACTAAGAAGAAAAAAGTTTTGGTCAACACAGTGTACATACTAACACATGAATTATATAGTTCCACTATAATAAACCATTCTCTCCATGGCAAGTTGCTCTAAGTGATAATAATTAGTATGGTGATCGTAAACTATAATCTATCACACCTTTCCTAACTGGATATCAAATTACTCTTCTGAATAACCACTGAAATACCCCGTCTCTTTGCTGGTTCAGTAAAGCGTAAGTTTTTCTTTTGCCTGTTTCTCAGCTAGAGAAATAATTTCTTTTTCAATAGAAATAACTGTAATTTCCAAAGACCCAGCATCTCAAAACAGTAAGGCTGGAAGACTGAGGACTTTCAGACCCAGAAAAGATTTCTTAGTGCATGGCTCACGTATTAATAAATGCTACTTAACATTTCTTTTTTCCCAGTCCGAATACAGTACTTTTTTGTCAGTTCTCTATTACCATGAAATTTCATGCTTGTTTAACACATGCTTTATTCCTTTTCTCTGAGAAGATATTGACCAGTAATGCTGAGTGACGAGACACTTTCCTTAAAGCAGGCTGCACTTCTGATGAAAAGAAACCAGTGGTGACTTATAATTGTACTTGTCACCTACACAGAATATATAGAACAGAGACTGTTTAGTCTTTTAATGATTTTTATACTCAGTTGGGGCTCCCAGACTTTATGTTACAGTGAGGTCTTATGATTTTGAAACCTGTTTATTCCCAGCAGACTAAAACATCTTGTGGATAAGCTTGATTGATAATGCTCTTTTTTAGGCTGTTGGACTGGTTTCATCCTAATTGATTTTCATTATGGTGGTGATGGTTTTCTCTCATCTGAGTGTCATTGTATTAAAACATGTGATGACTGTACAATCCCTTTTAGGTTTGAGGCACAGTCTCAGAAGTCAACTTTATGAAACCCATTAAGAAATTTCTTTAAATACACGGTAAACAGTGGTGGTTTGGGTTGTACAAACTGTCTCTCTAAAAAACTATTGCATGATTATCCTTACAATTTTTTCTTAAATCAATTTACAGCTAAAATGCTATTTTACAGATTTACTAGTGTGAAACTGAAATTGAGTTAAATTTAGGTTTAAAATTTCTAGCAGTTAGAAGTCAATTAATGTAACCTGAAAGACATTCTACAGTGTCACTATTATTTGAATAAATATAGAAACAATGAGCAAGCTGTCACAAAAAAAAAAGCAAAAACAAACAACCCACAAAAAACAAACAGGCGAACAAAAGACCCTAAAATTTCAAATCTTGAGGGAAGTGGAGATTGTTGTGTTAAGCTTAGTTTGATAGCCACTGACTGAGTGACTCAACATCTTTTCCAGGCAGATGACTAATCCGAAATCCTTTTTTACCCAGCAGTATCAGTAACAGCACACTCTTATTTGGCAAATGAGAGGTCAGATTCATAGATCCTTTTGAAACATTAGAAAGGGTAAAACTGACCTCATAGGGATGTCTGTTTGAAATTTAATCTTACAGAATGTCTCAGTTCTATTGATGTTCATTACTTTTGCTTTCTTCTGAACCTTGACATTGTCATTGTTTCCATGATTGTAAAAATTAGATGTTTGATGCTGCTACAGATGATCTAATACAGCAGCTGCGTGTCTTGTTATAATTCAAAATGCCTTGAAAAATGTCACACCTATGAAAGGAAATAAAAAAGTAAAAAAAACAAGGAACAAGTAACAGCTGACCCTTGGTACAAATGTGTTAATTTCCTAAAAATTTTGTAAGCAAGCTACTTTTTAAAAAGTATGGAAAGTCAAAAATTTATGCAAATATTTAAACTCCCTGACATAAGCTAATAAGCATCTTTTAATGTTGCAAGAGACTGGAGAAAATGATTACTGGCTCGAAACAACTGAAGCCGGGTGGGGCAGGACGAGTTCTGCCAAGGTGGAATGGTGCTCTGCTCCACACCCCACCCCTGGAGCCTCTAGCCCAGCCCAGGAGGGCTGTCAGTCCCTGGAGCACCTGAAGCAATGCCCCACATGCTGCCCCTGAAGCCCAAATGGAGCACCAGAGTGGCTAGACGACCAGAAGCCCCACCTAGGGTGGGAGGGGGAAGGGGGCAGGGTGGGGGAGCAGGAGGCCTCAGGATCAGATAAACATTATTGCCCCCATAAACATCATTGCCATGACTGCATGTGGTCATATCCCTGTTGTCCTTGGATTTCAGGGCAGCTGAGTCCATGCTGGATCCAAAGGGCTAGCTACATCTTTCTTCTTTCTCTCTTTTTTCTTTCTTTCTCTCCTTCTTTTCCTAATTTTCTCTTCCTGAAATTTGGGTAATTTGAGGTGGATGGACAGAGCCTGTTAAGGCGATGCCCTCTGAAATACTTTATTTTGAATGAATGTTGCCTTAAATCTTGCCAAGTTCCTGATCTTCTAAAATTTGCCACTAAAATTTAGTTTTAAACTTCTGGGAATTTTTTTTGTGTTCTGCTTTTCACCACCTCAGGGAAAAGTAGTACCTTAAGTTCACTGTAGTTAGACTTGCCAAGCAAGGACCGAGGCTTTACAAATTTTTTTATAAATAGTAAAAATAATTTCACTGAAGGAGAAAACATACACCTCTGTGACACTAGCAGGGCCGGTTTGCAGACTCACATACCTTTACAACAATTTTGGTTTGCATCGTCATCATTCTTGCTTTGTACTCAGGGATCATATCACACAACAGGGATTATTGAAATAGAATATTTAGTCTAGAAATGCATTTGGGCTGTCTGTTGTGGACAGGCATATGCAGTCTACTTTAGATGCTTTTGGGGTCTACTCTTTTCAGCTCCATTGAGGCACAGTGGAAAGCAAATATCCTCAGGGACTCAGTACCACCCCAGTTTCATAGTCTGATTTAATGAGCATTTCTGATGAGGGACTGTCATTGGAGAACTGCTTATAGAGAACATATTGCTGGCTGTTATTACTTTGCAGAAGTTTTTCCTCTCTTCTCACCCATAAGCTGGTGTTGCTACCAGTTGTGTTGGATGTCACACAGCTGGTTAAAGGACAAACAACAGCTCTCTGACATCCATCTTTTGTATTTCAACTCTCTTAAGTATCATTTTGACTTTCAGGATAATCTGAAGTTCAGCTGTATTATATCATATGTATGGTGGTGCTACTACATGTAATGAGAGGTGGGCAAACTTCTAATAAGTTATAAAGAGTTGGAGCAAGATTAGTATCACTTTTGGAAGTGGTTACAAAGGTTATAAGAACGGGTTATAAATATACTAATTATGGTCCTAAATACTCTTTCAATCTTCAACGATATGCATCTGAGGGTGTGCCTGAGCTAAAAGAAGTTTTTGAACACCCCCAACAGATTTGTCTTCCACAAGTTTGTCTGGTTTCCAACTGAGCCATGTAAAGTTTTAATATTCAGCACCTTCTGCAACAAGGAAGTTTGCTTGTTTACTTGCAAACCACGGTTCTCTTTGAACTGCACATATGTTAGCTTCTTTCGATGCCTTCTAACTCATATCTTCAAAGAGCCAATGATCAAATACTTTCTCTTTGCCGTTGCCATGTGACTCATCGTTTTGTAGGTGTCATGTTATATGTTTCTTGTAGTCTCTCTCCCTATACGTGAAACCTTGTCTGTTTATTCATTCCTTCCATGGAGACTGGCCTATAGTCTTTGCCATCCTTGCTGCCCTTCTCCAAAGCTTTCCCAGGTTTAGTAAGTACTTTTTTGAGATAGGTTCACCAGGATTCTTTCTACACCATATCCATACTTTGAATCCACATAACAGGAATCAGAAAGGTAAAAACAAGAAAACTCATTGATTGAGAAAAAGACATAAATAATTGAAAGAAAAAACATATTAATAAATTGTAATGGAAAGGAAAGAGAGAGAAATCAAACTGGATGAAAGGCAAATAACGCTTTTAAAAACTATTGCTCACAACCAACCAACCAGTGCCCAGCCAGTCCCCCAGCCACAGCCATCATGGACAGAGCCTTCTCCCATCTGTATATGCTGAGCATGATGCTGTGTGTTATGGGGTATTCCCTAGGTAGGTTGACATCCGCTGTCCTGTCTTTCCTCTCTCAACTCCATGTACATTCCCAGCCTCCTCTCTGCTGCGGTGGGGTGAGAAACAGAACAGACCTTGACTGAATAAATGCTGCTCAGCAGAAATGAAAACATCCCTGTGTTACCAATACTTCTTAGCACAAACCCAGAACACAGCCCCATCCCAGCTACTGTGAAGAGAATTAACTCTATCCATACAAAACAAAACCATCACACTAGGGTTGTGAAAAATAAGAACCACAATTTCAACTTGCTGGACAGAAATCAGGAAAACATTTTTGAAATCAGGCAATTTTGATCTACAAAGAATCAAGAAGCACTAAGATACCTTGAAGGAGTAAATCTGAAGTATATCTCCAGAGAGCAGAGCAAAATAAAGTCATTCCTTCGACGGAGTACTATTATACCTTTTGTATATTTGTACTGTACTTTCCTATATGTATTAATACAGTCTGTTGATAAAAACAATGTGGCATCATTGTAAATGTCTGTGAAAGTCAATTCCACTGTGTTTGACTGACTCTTGCTTCAAAAAGAGGTTCCTGATCTGAAGTCTGTTCTGTTCTTTGAAATGCAGTTGCATGAGCTTCACAGTGTCTTTTAAATTACAATTTTGTAATGAAACCATCTTAATGAACACACTAGAAAAGTTGATAGTCTGCATCATGGCTTAGAGAAAGCATTCATTTTCTTGTCTTGCAAATTACGTACTCTGGTTTCTGTACTAAAGACAAACATTCGTAAGTTCCATTACTGAAATCTAGATGACTACTTACTACAGAAAAAAAACCAATTTTATCTTTTTGTATTGATACCAAACTATTTTTTGCATTTGGAATAGACTCATCATGTCTCTTTAAAATGCCCCCATGATTTGCCATGTGCCAGAGTTTGTTGGTTTGGTTTTGTTTTGATTCTATACATCCTGCTTATAAGGAGGTGAATATTAGTATTCTGGAATGGAACTTCCTATTTGTACCATCACCCTTTCTGATAGTAATTCACTTTCTCTTAAAGGTCTCATTTCCATCTGCTAGTGCTCTCATCAGTGACAATTGTCTGACTCCTGGCTGTCACACTAAAAAGTAAAATAAAGCACATAGTTACAATGATAGCAGAGCAATTAATGACAATTTTCAAATAAAAAGCCTGTAGAGTATGGTGACAAAATGGACGCCACATTTTTAGCTAAAATTTCTGTCAAAAGAATGATGATCGCAGATGGGCTTCTGGAACAAAATTTAGCAATCTTCTTGACAACAGCTGAGGACAGATCAGCTTGTCATATCCAGAAAGAGTGCGAGTCTTTTTTAGATTATTGAATGATGCCAAATTTAAAACACATTGTATCAGATTTTTTCATGGCTTTGTGAAAAATGGAGAATTCTGACAGAAACAGAAGGGCTAGATACCTCTTATAATGCTGCAAGACTATATTCAGCAAAACAAGCATTCTCAAAAGGCTGCAAATTATGTTGAGCTGCCCAAACGGATCATTTAAAGCCTTTTTGCATGGATTTACTGGTATGAAATACACTTTGTAATCCATAACACTGGTATGAAAGACTCGTTGAGTTACTGAATCATTAAACTGAAAGCAAATCTGTGAAGAAGGCGACCCTAGCAGTTGTTAAACAGCATATCCCATAATAGTTTAATGACCATATTTTTCTTTGGCAAATTAGTATACTTTGTCTCCCTTCTCAGATCCTTTCATCCTTTTTCTGGTGTTCAGTGTCAACGATTTCTCAAGACCAGCTTGTAGTGGAAGCACAGCTAGATTCAAATTCAAGAATATGTAATTATCAATAAGCTCCCAACTCTGCTTGGTTTTCTTTCAGTTTTAAGAATTTGACAGTTGGCAAGAGTTTAAAATAAAACTTTGCCTAGTGTTAGCATTCTGCACTTGCACATTAAAAGTGTAAATGAGTGTAAAACTGTAATGAGTGTAGGAGAAAGGCATGTTATGCTTCAACTTCATGTAAAGCATTATAATTTCACTGAATTGTAATAATGTCATTTTATTAATAGTCTCTTTTTCACAGAAAAAGCACTTTTATTCTAGAAATGTCCCAAGTATCTAGCTAATAGAATTCTTGGTGATTAATTAAATCTGATTGTATCACAGTGCGGCAGCCAAGAACTGCAAAACCTATCAAGGTAAACAAAGCAGTATAGTACTTAGTGTTTTCCCAAATCTAGAAATAGAACAGGCTATCTCGAAGCATACCTCCACAGTATGTACCACATTTTTTCCACTTCTAATAAATATTTTGACAAACTTGTGGTATATTTTGTTTGTATGGTATCTCCTGCAGTTTTTCCAGCAAAGAAATAGTGCTGATTTAATATGTATTGTGTGAAGAAAAACATTTTTGAAGGAAAAGAAGTTCACATGTCAGCTACGATGAGTAGTATTGAACTGTCCCTTAGGCCTATGTTTCAATTGCTTCCGGATCAGTTTTCTGAGATCAGTTTTAATAGCCAGTGTTCCTGCATGCTGAAAATAACACCTTGTTCTGAGCATGAATTCTTAGATTTTTTGTGCAATTATGGTTTAGGAATTACTTCACAAAATATTGTTCATAATTTTTGGGTTAGAACATGTGCTAACACAGGAATTCAGGTACAAGATTTCTAGTGAAAACAGGTAAATGTGCAATACAATCATTTGTATTTAGATTATATCATTTAGATTACATTAAATTCTTAGTAAGCTTCACTTTCTAATTTTAAAATTCACAGCTAACTTCTAATTTTTTTCTTTAAATTGCCATTAAACACATAGAACATATTCCATGCTATGATGCTATTTGCTTATGACAGCTTTCAAGGTAATTTAATAACCAAAAATTGGCCAAGATACCCTGATGCACTCCAGTACTATTTTTTTTCTTTTTAAAGAGTTTCAGCATTTTCTATGCTTTCCTAAGCACATCAAAATATCCTAGTGAAACGGTAAAAGCCAGTGGCATTATAAATAGGTTTTGCATTTCAGAAGAACCATGCTTATCACTACAAAACTATTGAAAACTTTTGTGTTTGTAATAAACAAAGAAAGACAGAAATTCCAGTGTTTGTTTGTTTTTTTTCATTTCTATGAATCCAAATAAGAAAAATACAAATACAAATAAGAAAAAAGAAGGAGCCCAATACTAGAAAATGACTGGCAGCTTGCTGGTGTATAGCAGGGCTTTCTACATCAAAACTATTATTCTCAGCTTTTCTTGTAGTTCGGTCCTAGAGGAAAAGCATAAGGCCCATAAAAGCTTTAGAGACTTATACATGAAGCTAAGGAATCCTAGGTATTCCTTGTGGATAGCCATGATACACTGCTAACAAGCTTGTGCAACTGAGTTAAGGGAAGCTTTAGGCTTTGCCAATGATGATGGAATATCTGACTCAACAGATAACACTCACTCCAAATGGCACTTCTCCTACGTGATAGTTCTAGTTTATCATGTCCCAGTTACTATATCACAAACATGTAATGTTGGCCATTTTCGGTGTTTTCCTTTTTTTCTTCTGGGTTTGTATACTCTTTCACAAGGACTATTTTTGGAGTTGTCAGCCAGACCTGATGAAAATGACAGGGAAACTATATTAACTTTAAATAAGCTACTGAGCTGTGTATCTCTGCAGCTTCAGTGGTCGTGAGTCATCATGCGGTCCCTGGGTGACTGTCACGTTTATGCTCAGAACAGTCCCTTGATTATGCCATGATTTATTTATATCAAATTTTATACAATGGCAAAAATGTTTTTCCAGTTCCTTGTACGGTTGCAAAAAGAGTTCAGAGAAGAGAGTTAAAAATAACATCTAATAATGAAAGAAATATGCCTAATATTAAAAAAAGTGTTTAATTATCTTCTGCAGAGGGAAAGATGTGAAAGAAGGAAAGAAAAATCTTGAGGCAAATAATTGGGTTGCCTATGCTTTTACGAGTACTTATGTCAACATTCCCTGACAATAAATTTTGATGTAATACTACTGGAAACTCACTTTGTTGTTGCATTTAGCAATTTAAATTAATTAGTGTAGCATTTCTGCAGTTGAATTTAATTTTAGAAAATATGAACTGGCTGAGAATTTGAAGCTGCAAGATGAAGTGTGTATTTCACTTTTTACCCAAGAAATTAAAATGGGATCCTCCTTTTTTTGAAGCTCTTCTGCTGAGCATGTAGCAACAGCTCACCCCCATGAACACAAATGATTAATCATGTCTCCACACCAACACCTTAGCTTTTTGTCATCACTTTGATTTGCTTTGGTTAAAATGCCATTCACTCTCTAGAATCATTTAGCCTATTTTCTGTCTTCTAGGGAAAAGTACTATAGAGCTGATCCTATTTTGAGCACAGGGTTCTCTAGTTCTCTCTTCCAGCCTAAATTATTTTCTGACTCTAGATACAAATATGCCTTGCCTATGCTTGAAATATTTTGCCATTGAAAATTGTTGTTTTACCTTTCCTTAACCAGTAAAACTACCTTTACCTTTCTTATTGAGTTATATTTCCCACTTTCTTTCTTTTTTTCACCTTTCTTTCCTCCCATTCCACAGAGAAATACTGCTAATGAAAAGAACCTAAATAATTATGCAGATATTTGTACAAAAATAGCATTTGTTCATTCAGCAAAACTGATGAGATAACTAAACTGAATGAGAATTTTGTACTTAGGCATATCCCAGCTACCTCATTTCTAGTCTATACTAGCTAGGCTACTGAAGACCATTATTCAGTATAACAATTATTCTACCTACTGCTAGGACTTGTTAAAGATTTTCTTTCTTTTTTTTTTTTTTCAGATATTAATCTGTAGATCTCTGTAGGCTCATCTTTTTCCCTACTGTTGTTACTTTTTGGAGTTTCATTTATTTCATATTCTTCATGTCAATTATTCTCTTAGTCTTTCTGCTTCATTTTAAAATTAATTTTTTCATTTTCTTCATCTATGTCTGTCTCACTGAGCTCATGGCTGCGTGTCAGTTCTCAGAACTGCATACTGTGGTTCCAGTTGGGTTGGAATATGTCTATGTAGAGATAAAAGTATACCACTGCTCTGGTTTCAGGACATGGCTCTGCAAGCACTATCATTTTGAGGTGTCTGACCTACAATGTAGATATAGATGGAAAGTCACGTAGAGCAGTTAGAAGTGAACTTTGTTGAAAATGAGGTTATTAAAAGCAAGATCACTGTGAAAAATCTTGATTTTTTTACTGAACACCACTTCTTTTTGACTCTTTTCTTTCAACTATCTTTTCTTCCTTTCAGCACCAACTCTTTGATATATTTTCCACCTAAATGAAAGTATTGTACTAGGGGTTGCTTTTTCTTTCTCAGAAACACTGGTGCAACACTTCTAATTAGTTTTTTGTTGGTGAGTTTTTTAGACAATTTTTATCATACAATTCTTTCTAATTTTTTTTCACCAAAATTTGGTTTTGACTATATGTCTTAGGTTTAACTTTTCTTTCTTATTACTTTTTCCTCTCTCTGAAAAATACAAAGCTTATTTTTAATTTAAAGAGGAAAATTACACTCTCATGTTCTTCTTGAAGAATTAATCAATACTTTCAGATATTCTTTACAGATCTGAAAATAAAGAGTGTAGTTTAATGATAGTTCTAAGCTCTTACTATTTTTATCAACCTTTTTGAGGAACTAGGCATGTATACGAAAGAAACCTAAAATGAACATAGAGACTGCCCAATTTTTCTCCTTAATGTCCCAAAGACTATACACACTTAGTGTACCATAGAAATCAAGTGGCTGAAGAATAGATCTGATTTAGAAAAAATGCATATTGGAGTATTTGTAGCAGACTTTATACACAGAATATCATCAAATCTTGGCAATTAAGAAGAATTAATTTTAGGTTAAAGACTATGTTTTGTGTAGATGTAGGAACAAAACCAATTACTTTCAGAATTGTTTTAACATATAGAGACTAACTCTTGCATGAATTCCTGGTGTCATGTAACTCTTACTGAATGAATGGGTACCATTTTTAGAAAGAAAAATAATTTTGCCTCATGCTTCTAAGGCACAAGGTACAGATGATATCTATCAAGTAATTTAACATTTTCTCCATTGACCTTTGGAAATTATCCTGCAAGACAGTAAAAAAGACATTTTTAGAAGTTCTGACTATTTTATATCTCTCCTCATTACATCCGTTTATAGTCCTTAATCATATTCCCCACATTAAACTATTCTTTTTCCTCTCTTTCTATAAATAGTAAACTAAACCAGGGGACTCGTGAGTGCTTCTCTTCTCCTAAGTACTTCTGAGTGTTTTAGCGGCACCCACCTTATCTCAGAGTGATATCTGGCAAAAATCATCCCCTCTTCACACCTGCTTTTTCATGAGTAAGTGTGCGGACAAGAAGGAAACCTTAACCTACTACAGCCATGTTCCCATCTGGACATACAATAAAGCCCCTTTTAGCTGGTATTTTGACCTGCTGCACACACTTACCTGCCCTTCAGAAATGGAATTTTAGCACTCCCAAGATATTTGAAAAGTCTCAAACTAACCTCAGGACAGTCTTTCATTTTATATTTCTAATTGCAAGCTTGATATACTGCTCCAGTCACTGTGGCATCAGAATTGTACCAGAACTATTTTTATGTCTTCATTGAAGTGTTTTGGGGTTTTTTGCAAAAGAACCCTGGAATGCACTGGCTGAGGATCTTTTATTTAGCAAACTAATGACCGATTCGATGTCTTGTCCAAGATGGGGTCAATGTAAAAACTGATTCCTCTATAACTTGCTCTAATTTGTTTTTCACAGAATATGCTTCTCGTCATTATTTCCCTGTGTCATTTCTTTGGATGGATTCTTAATTTCCAATGTTAAGGCCACAGAAGTCCTTATTTTGTTCTCTTTCTTCAGCTATTTCATGCTGTACTGAAATAGTTTCATTTTAATTTCTATGAACTTTCACTACTAGTAAAGAAAGGTTCAGATTATTCATATTCATTAAAAAAAAAGCAATAGGACTTTTGTTAGCCATGCAATATGACCACAGAATTGCTATTGTGTGCAAAGAGTAATACTTCACAACTTCCGCTCTGCTTAAGTAAATATGGTGTTTTTTTGGAATTTAGTGAATAGAGAAGACACACGTGCATATGACTGTAGGTCACGACAGAAACAGAGAAGATATACAGTCTGATTCATACCCCAGTGAAACCTTTCATTATAAATTAGAATGAACCTTGCTTTCTATTTTCCTCTGCTTAAGCCATACACAATAATTGAAAAAGCAACTAAATAAACACAGAGTTAAAGAATATTCCATTCTGTTTAATGCAGCCTTTTTCATGGTGGTAAATGCAGCTGCCTAAGAGACTATTTCCTGGGAATCAAAGTAATTTCCACTATGTCATTCTCCTTCTTATCCTGAAAAATATACAAAGTGAATGTAACAAGGAAAAAAATTCTTAATCACATGCATAGAATCATAGAAAAATTTGGGTTGAAAGGTACTTTTAAAGGCCATGTAGTCCAACACCACTGCAATGATCAGGGACTTTGTCAACTAGATCATGTTGCTCCAGAGCCTCATCCAGCCTGGCCTTAAATGCTCCCAGGAATGGGGCATTCACCACGTATCTGGGCAACTTGTTCAAGTGTTTTACCACCTCATTGTAAAAAATTCCTTCCTTATATTTAATCTAAACCAACCTTCTTTTTGTTTAAAATTATTATGCCTTGTCCTATTGCAATAGGTCCTGCAAAAAATTTTGTCTCCATCTTTCTTGTAAGCCCCATTTAAGTACTGAAAGGCATCAATGAGCTCTCCTCAGAGCCTTATCTTCTCCAAGCTTAACAGTATGAGCTGGGGTAGAGTTTACTTTCTTCACAGTGGCTGGAAGGGGGCTGTTCTTTGGATTTGTGGTAGACACAGGGTTGATAACAGAGAGATATTTTTGTTATTGCTGAGCAAGGCTTACACAAAGCCAAGGCCTTTTCTGCTTTACATACTTTTCTGGTTTATACCACACTGGTGAGGGGACTGGGGGTGTGTGGGAGGTTGGGAGGACACACAGCCAGGACAGGTGACCCCAACTGACCAAAGGGATATTCCAGGCTGTCTGATATCATCTGAGTACATAAAGTGGAGGGAAGAAAGAGGAAGGGGGGGGACATTTGGAGTGATGCTTTTTGTCTTCCCAAGTAACTGTTATGCATGATGGAGTCCTGGTCTCTGGAGATGGCTGAACACCTGCCTGCCCACAGGAAGGGGTGAATTAATTCTTTGTTTTGCTTTGCTTGTGTGTACAGCTTTTGCTTTTTTTATCAAACTGTCTAAATCACAACCCACAAGTTCTCTATCTTTAACCCTTCTGATTTTCTCCCCAGTCACTCTGGCAGGGGAGATCAGCTGCATGAGGCTGCTTGGCTGGGGTTAAGCTATAGCCCAACCCCAACTCTTTGCCTTTCCTCATGGGAGAGATGCACCAGCCCTCTGATCATTTTTGTGGCCCTCCTCTGAACTCGCTCCAGCAGGTCCCTGTCCTTCCTGTGCTGGGACCCCAGAGCTGGATGCAGTGTTCCAGGTGGGTCGCACCAGAGCAGAGCAGAGAGGCAGAATCCCCTCCCTGGCCCTGCTGCCCACGGAGCTCTGGATGCAGCCCAGGACACGTTTGGCTTTCTGGGTTGTGAGTGCCCATGGCTGGGTCATGTCCAGCCTCTCCCCCACCAGCATCCCCAAATCCTTCTCAGCAGGGCTGCTCTGGATCTGTTCATCCCCCAGACTGTGTTGATTGCTGGTGTTTCCCTGATGTTACATTTAGCCTTTTTGAACCTCATGAAGTCCATCCACCGATGTCGTCACTCCATTGTAGAAGGCCGTTAGGTTGTTCAGATAGGGCTTGCCTTGTGAGGTGAAGCCACATGATTTAAAATGTATCAAATGCTCTATAACTTGTTTCAGTGAAGTAACAGCTACAATTTTTAGTGTGCTCTGGGTTTTATGGGATACTAGAAAAATAAGAAATTAATTTTACAATTATCCCACTTATGTCTTTTAAGAAAGTAAAAGCATATGGAATTTCAGAAGCTGATGCATGAAATGAGGAGATTACTTAAATATTTCTTTACTTCTCTTTAGTATTATATAATCTAAATCTCTGGGAGTCCAACAAGAAACCAGTGACAGTTTTAGAAGTCACAAACAGAATTTCTCCCATTAGATATGAAATAAGGGCTTCACTGAATTTACATGACACTTTTTTCCATCAGAGTCCCAGTATCTTCTATCATAGCGACCAATTAAATTATCTCATTACTGTCCCTTTCTTCTTTTGGAATAAGTAGGGAAGTACTGGAAGCTATTGCACTACCTACTGTTTGCAGTATACAGTAGTTCCAAATCTTATAAAATAAAGTTGGATTTGCATATCAAAGTTGATTGTCCTAAGGGCAAAAAGTCATGAGAAAATTATCCGTTAATCTCTAGACCATGCCGCAGTACAATTTTCTTTCCTGTCAGCCTGGGAGGCTCAGAGCTCCTGCCTGCCTCAAACCTACAGAGAGTTCTCACTGGGAAGCTGGAGGCTGATCCTGTAGCTTGATTCCAAATAATGCTATGAGCTCAGTACAAGGAAAAAGAAATAAAAATGATTTTATCATGAATCTGAAACTGTCAAGAATGCTTTGAAAAAATTGGATCACATTCCTGATATCTGAGTTTCATCCAAAATTTGTTGTGCATCTTTGTAAAGGACAGAGAATTGGAAACATAAGCACCCTAGTGGGGAAAGGATATTCACTTGGGATGTCCGAAATATGGAATTTGTTCATGCTTTCCTGGGTTCTTATGTCACTGTTACTGTTATAGTGTCACATACTAACATAGCAATGAAAACTAACTTTTAATTTAATGAAAATAAAATATTCATATGAACCAGAAAAAAGCATTATTGTTACTTTAGATCAAGTTTAAATGAAGCATAGGTTGTACTGAACCATGCAGTCCATTAAATAATAGCCTCATTTACCATCACAAGTCAAAGTCTGCCTTTGCCCAACAGTGACATATAACTAATATTTTCCTGTTGCATCAGTGAGCTACATATTTCCCTCACCCATGTAACACCTATGTGCGCACCTTGGCACACCTGCTCCATGAGGCACACACCTGCTTCATTATGCTTATGGTTTCAGCATTTCAGTGTGAAATGCTCTTAAATCTCAAGAATGTTTGATTTATTTCACTTGAAATTGTATTTATTCTGTGTCTTGCCGCACATTATGAGTTGGAATGCAAAAGACAATGAAGAGAGAGGAGAAGAGAAAACGTGTGAAGAGGCAAATAAATAACCTGTTAAATTTTTCAGGGCACAAATTTGTGTGAGATCAGCTGTGAGGATTAGTCACTCATAGCTGAATCATAAGAGGTCCAGAAAAGAGGACTCTAAGCACCTTCTACAGCTATAATTTACATGCACTTACCTTTTTTTTTCAGCACAATTATTTCTTCCAATTGGCCTGTGAGTTAGACCTTTTGACACAGGGGGATTCCAGGAGTTATATCAGAGGTATTGTGAAATGAAATATAACTATGTGTCACTAAGTGAGTGTGACCCTAAGGGAGTCTCACTGAAGCCGAATAAGTAATTGAGCCTGAGAAAGTTGGAGCAAGGGTGATGTGCATCCAAAACTCTCCAAAAAGAGATTTTTGCAATTTCCAGTTGCTTCTGCTCTTAGCAGACCATGGTAAGCACAGGATATTTTTGTCTGTATGTTGGGTGAAATACTGTTTTGATTCTAAAAGCTAACCTTCAAAATGTGATTGATTACCAAATGCAAAACTATATATTTGATTAAATACTACAGAAGAGATGAATTCATATTGAAACCCAAGAGTTGAAAGTTTAGGTCTAAAAAAAAAATTTTTTTTTTCTACAGAGTACATGGAACTGAATGGAAAGAATGGAAAAAAACGTGCAAAATAGCAAACAGTTTAGGTAATTCAAACTCTGAAAATTCTCAGGACCTGTGCTAAACTGGATTAGCATATTATAAATAAACAACGAGAATTGTTATGTTTGAGACAAAGTTTCTGGCTGAAAAGAATTCTATGCTTCCATCATTTCGGAAACCCTCTACAATGCAGTACAATCCTGTGAAAGGGTTGTGTTACAGTACAAGATGCATAATTTCCTCATTGTGTTTGGCTCTAGAATAGATCCTTCGTTGGGTCTAGTTACAGTATTACTTTAAGTGTGTTCATATATACGTATGTTGAGAATCTAAAAGGTGTTGATTTCAGCAGTAAATGAAGCAAACAGTGATTAGGGTGTCAGTGATGAGCAAATAAAGACAGATCAGGAGACAAATCATGAGTTTTAGCAGTTTTGGAATTTATGATGTATCCCAAAAAGAATAAAAATAGTCTTCCCCCATCAGATACTGTTTTAATCTAGAAGAAGAACCATTAAATCCAGGAGGCCTCGCTCAGAGTCTGTTTTCAGTTAAAAAAAAAAAAAAAAAAGGCTTTTGTTTTTGGGTTTCTTTTTAATGAGAAAAACCAATTTTCAGAAACTTGGGGAGTACAATTAACTGTGATATTCATGGCTTATGCAGACTGAATTAACACTTATTTAGCTCTTTGGTATTAACTGCACCTAGATAATCAAACAAAAAGATAATTATGCAGCATTTTCAGTTACTGTTCATTTTTGTATCAGGTTTGCTGATTGCATTCCCCATAATTAGTGTACAAACACTATTTTACTCCGTGGTACTTAGAATGCTAGAATATGGTGCATGTTGGACAAGAAATTTGCATCCACAAAATGTTGGAAATGCTGAACTTGTGGTCCATTAGTTGAAGAGAAAAAATTGAAATTCCCATCCATATTGGAAAGTAGAATGTATTCACAAACTCAAGTAGCTGTTTTCATGTACAGACAGATGCTTGTGTGCATCATTAACTGACTGGTGTAAACATGCAAAACTGATCATAAAAAGTGTACATAATTTACAGGGAAGTTCTCAGCTACTTCAGTGTTCTTATTCTAGGAAATATTAATGTTGAGAAGATAATGACCACAACCCAAAATTCAATTGAGCTGTGCTGGAACTTAAGAGTGTCACAGACCAAGAACAAATTATAATTCCCTCACATGGCAGTTGTAAACAAGCCAAGAATCCATGAAGCAAAATATAAGATTTTGATAGGTGACAAATAATTAACATTTGTTCTGTAGACAGTTAGCAACCATGCAGAGATGTTCATCAGAAAGCCATATTCTGTGTCAAGGAAGCCGTAGCTAGGATCTTTGGATCCCAGCAATTGGACAGGCAGTGTTTACTGTTTGTTAAGCAATGGCTCTTTACTCTGCCTGGCTGCTTGCTAAACTGCCTCGAGACAGGCAGGAAGGCTAAGTGGTGAATTTGGTATTAGTCTGAGTTTGTGTCGAGGGAGATCGGGAATCCCCAGCTAACAGGAATGACAAGCCTTCAAGGAAGAGTGAGCGACTGATGAGGCATAGTTTTGAGTCATGGTGTCAAAGCATCCCTAAGGATTTTGAATAGATTCTAAGAATAGAAGTTATTCCTTTGACTTCAGTGAGGCCAAACTTGTACACCATGGTGCTACCTAAAAAGAGGCAGTCATACTCCTTTTGAGTGGTATTTGGCTATTTCTGAATTCTTGTGTATAACATTCTGTAAATTTTCTTTCAACCATATGTAATGCTTGTCTGCAGAAACCAAAATTTCTCTATGGAGCAGTAGCTATAATTCTAATCATAGATTTATCTTTTGGATTTAGTTTAGTATTTACTGGTTAATTTAGGTTCTTTTAAGAAGACAGTGAAATGTTATTACCTTTATCATTCTCTATTCTTCCAGCAGAGATTATACCATAACTCATTTGGTGATTCATTCTCAGTGTTATTCTTCATTGCCTTTTTCTGAATTTTATTTTTTGCTTTAGGGCAAAGAGTTAAGGAAAAGTAATCATAAGATAAAATAAAGACTTTTCTGTCCCATCTTCTTTCAGTAGAGATTAAACAATCTATGTTGACTGACAGAATGGATTTTTCATTGAGTACAATGTGCTGTTTCTTGAGACTACATTTATACATAGAATATTTGTATGTTATCAGAGTAATGATGACAACAGCAAGCAATCCTCAGAACTTAGCAACAAAAGGAAAATATTTAATGAGTTTACTCTCACAGAAATATATAAAATAGTGCAATAGATTTCATAATATGCACATTTCGTGCCAATATACTATTCCTCTAAATGTTCCCCAGATTTTAAATGCATAGTTTTCCATTTTTAAATTAATAAATGGGAAATACTTTGCCTAGATATACATCTTGTTATAATCGTAACAGTTTTCTACTGTGCATGCGCATGAAAGATGTTAGCCCACTTTCCATTCTTTTCTTAAAGCAAGAAACAGTTCTAGTTTCTATATCAGCAAAAAGGCTTCCTGGGAATCTAGCACACTGAAGTTGCAAATTAGAAAATAAAAGAATCCCATTAATATATTATAGATTCACTTTTAGATTCAGTTCCTCAAACAAAGTCTCAGTGGAATTTCTTTACTTTACAACAGCTATGGATTAACTCTACGCACGGAAATTTGAACAAGACACTTGAGTTGGCAATATCTAAAATCCGAATACAGGTTTAATTATACATACACAGCCAAGCAGATATACTAGTACTCCGATCTCACATCTTCTGAATGATACCTGCTACTATTCAAATATCACCCTTTTTATTCCTCTCTCTTCCAATAACAAGTTTCTAAGTCTATGAAAAAAAAAACCCACCACTTCATCCATACTGATTAAACAGCTTTAGAAGTCTACAAGAAGTGGTCTGGAGGCACAAACAATCCAGGAGGTGTTTGGAAAGCATTGACAACAATTTTTTCATACAAGTGGTGGAGGAACCAATGTGCTGTTGGACCACAGCAGGAAACAGCAGCTGTAGAAACCAGCAAGGAAAATCTGGTTGGAGATGTGAAGGCTTAGAGAAGCATGGCTACAGTGACCAGAAGATCATAGAGTTGAATATCCTATGAGGAGGAAGCAGGGTACTGAGTAGGAGCAAAACCTTGGATTTCAGGGTAGATAACTGTCTTCTTCAGGGACCTTCTTGGAACAATCCCATGGAAACGTGCCCTAGTTGGACAGACGTCTTCATTCATACTCAAGAATAATGCATCCCCATGGGCAAGAAAGCACACAAAAGGGTCAGGGAGACCTGTCAAGGATGTCCTGCCCCATAATAAATAAAAACTGGCGTCCTATTTCTGATAAAGGTGATACCTTTCTTTTCCCTCTGATCAGTAGAATAACCAATACAACACATGCTGGGAAGTCTCAATTAGTTGACCTTATTACTATTCAAGATTTTAGAACAGATCCTTAAGGGAAGCTCAGTGAAGGATGTGGTGATAAGAGGAGTATGGGATAAAATGCAACAAAGTTCTATTGCAAGTAGATTTTGTCAGAACAAGTTTAATGACTACAGATTTACTGAACCTAATATCTCTTTAGTCTACCTGTAAAAGTATCAGATATGGTGATCTTAGACAAAATATTTCAGGTGAATTAGGCATACAAGAAATGTAAGATGAATACAGTTTGCCCACCATTTTGATTATATTGGCCTGGGAGTTATCAGTCTTTTAACTCTCCTCTGCCAAAAAACAAAACAAGGATAAATACTGAGTCTAGGTATGCTACATTGGGTAAAAATGGAAATTTTTCTTATGTCCTGTTCATTAAAAATAAAAAAAAGAAAATGAAGTTTGCAACCAGTTTATGAAACTTTAATAGCAAGGTCATGTTGAAGATCACACCAACTCATTCAAGAGTTGCATTTTCAAAACCCGATAAACAGAATAAAATTTCATCCAGTACAGTTCCCAACAATTTTAAGTTAGAGGGCTTCTGTATTCAATACATTGCCTGTTTGGGACAAGACTCTTCAGAGCACTTGAAATGGGAAAAGACATCAAGTAATATTTAGGCATTAGAGACACATGGCATGAGAAATATCAGTAGAACTAATAAGTCAAGCTTCTACTCTGAAGACATCATGTGGAAGTGCATATTTTTCTTGCCTTTAGGGAATCTGACTAACTGAGTTGACTGATATGAGTTTCCTACTGCCTTTCACATCCTTAGAAACTTCCAAAAATGTTCTGGAAAGATGGAGGAGATGCTCTTAACACAGAAATAAATCTGTCTTTCTAAATACCAGACCTATTCATGGAGGAAATAATAGGTACTTCTCTGATTGGCTTCTGAACCCAAGAGAAATATTTGAGGATGAGGGCAGGGATAGGATTTGTGGACAGCTGAGTTGAAAAAGAAATTAAGCACCTGAGTGCTTCTGATTCCCATATGGATAGAATATAATATATAGTAAGCTTGGTTTGGGATATGTTTTCTAAGAAAATTTTTGTTCTAAATGAAAAAATTTGTTTTGTGAAAAGTAGCTGGCCATGATTCACTCTATTGCATCTCTGAGATAAAAAAGAAATGGCCCATGAGATGAACTGAGTTCAGACCTTCCTGAGGTTCATTATAATGAAAAAACAAGCACACAGAAACCTTAGAATGCAATTAAGCCATACCAAGTTACAGAAAATTATAAAACAGGCAAGTAAAGTAAATGTTTTTCTGTGTTGTAGTAACTTCGTAGCCTATAAAGTTTTAGTTTTCAGGATGTTAGGCTCCATGCAGTCTTCCCACCAGTCTAAGTGAGGTTAGATCAGGTTAAAGTGGGTTCTGGAGTTTTACTTACTGTAAGCTGAAGAGACATCCTGCGCAGGAGCTGCTTTTGCTCTCCGCTTCCTATGTTCTTTTCCACAGCTGGCTGCTGCCAGAAGATCACAATTTGTTTGTCTTTCAGAAACATTTTCTGCAGGCTTATGTGTGTCTCCATGGAGAAGGTACTGGAGAAGCACCTCAGATTCCCGGGTTTCTAAGATGTAAGTCCTGAAGTTCCCAGAAATTTGAGTCTTTCAGGTTCCAAACTGCCACCAAGCTAGAAAGCATACAAAGGGAGTAGGTAACTACAGTTCTCAGCTCCACAGTTTTTTCTTCATATCTTCTGGGAGCTGCTGAGTTGACTATAGCAGTTCTGTCGAGACGATCGTGTCATCCCCATGTAAATTTCGTGGCAAAGTATAAAATGCTTGCAAAGTAAAACATTCTGATATTTTGCTCCTTCTATAAGCAAAACCCAATTACAATGAAAAGTTCCATCTAGTTTTTTTGTAATAATTGAGAAATCTATTTGCCTGAGGGAGACCTTGCTATGTGAAGGACTTACATCTAGTTTCCTGGGCAGAGCAAAGCCATTCCACCTCTCCCAAACATTCAGTATCGTCAGGTGGGAGAAGCTCAGAAAGAAACCTAAATGTATCAGTCTTCCACTCTGAGGACCAAGAGCAGGCACAGAGATGGATCTTAGAGACTCCAGGGATGTTAATAATTTCTTTATCTATTTGTTTGTTTGTTCGAAGTGGGCAAATCATAGCTGGGATACAGACAAATGAGAAAACTTACAGAAGCTGTAGCACTGGGCTGGGGAAAAGAAACAACCCTACTGCTGTAAATTCACACCTCTCAAAGAAAAAAGAGTGGGGTAAGAGATATTGGAAAGTAGGGACAAGGCATTTAGAAACACACTAAATGTTTGTAATGTAATGTACAGTATTTAATTTCCAAGGGCTGTAGGTAGAAAGAAATACATATTGTACCTGTTAATGAGCATGTCCAGGGGGCACAGTTCTGAAGAGTTTGTTTTGGCTTGTTTGGTATATGATTGAACATAATTTCTAGTTCAGTTTTAATTTTGGTCAGAAAAGCATCTTATAAAAGCCAATCAGATGTTTAGTGCTAATGTGCTGTCAAGTGGAATAGAAATTCCTCAGTTAGCACTTCATACAGCATACACATACTTTACCACATTTCACAGAGTAAAGCAAATAAAAATTGCTTGATTTACAAATTTGCAATGAGGCTCAAATACAGTGTGTATTAAATCATATGCATCCTGTACAGTTTGCAAGAAAGCAAGTAAGAGAAAAGAAAAGCTGAAGAGAAAATGAAGACTGGAATTTAATTGCACTCCACTATTCATCTCATTTCCACTTTTTAAATTTTTTCAATTTTTTTTAATTGCACTCCACTATTCCACTCATTTCCACTAGCATATTAGAATGCTAGAAGCAAGCCTTGACAAGGTACCCAAACATTCTTGCTGATCCTATTTTATACCTTCCTTTTTGTTAATCTTCCTCTTTGGAGTGGTAACCAAATCTGTCACATTTCAATTCTGAAAACTATTGCAATATTTTAACAATATTACTGGTTTCTGTTGCCATATAACTAGGAATTTTCAGCAATCATAAAAAATTTTAGTTTTGATAAATGCAACATAAATTAAGAGTTTAACAAACAGAGAATGAATTCATCCTCCTTTTTTTCTCTTTATTTCCTATGTTAAGATTGTGACCAAGTCATCTAAGATATTTTAAATTCTATGTCTTTGGAAAACAAAACCAATTGTTCTTCCTGGAGGTTGTGAGCTACATGTCCTCTGGAGGATGTTCAGCTCCTCAGACTCAGCTCCCATGAATTCAGGCTCTGCCATGGCTCTGTGCCTTCACTGCCATGGGCCACATGGCACAATGCTGAGCAGCTGCTTCAAAACATCCTTTCGTTTCTAAGCTCTGCATACACCATTCCTCTCTGTAACCCTAAGCTAACTCCCATTTCCTTTTCCACAGTCTTCTCCATCAGCTCCAACTCTCTCTGTTTCACAGGTACCTCTTTGCTTTAGTCCAGGGTGCCTCTTCTACGCTGACCACCTCATTTACCAGTTGGATTTTGATCTCACTTAATACTCATTTATGTTTCAAGATCCAGCTAATACAGTTAATCTCAGCATTTTCTAAAAAAATACGAAAGAGGTAAGTTGAAGCTATCATCTCTGGTTTTCTCCATTGTTCTGTTTTTACTTTCATTCTTTTATGCAGTATTAGACCACTTTTTATTTGTGTGTTATTTTGTGCAGCCAATATCTGTCCAGAACAAGCCTGACTTATTATAGGTTAATTGACAAAGAACATCTATAGGGAGAATATTCCAGAGAACCAAGCTGTCCTAAAATAGAGGCATTTTTCAGCACAATTCCTGGGTCATTCTTGTTAAAATCTAGGATGTGACTCACAGCTGGCAGAACAGCTCTTATGTTCCTGAAAGTGATCTGAGTATTGAGCCAGATAAAGTTCCCCCGTATTCTCTTTCACATTTAGGAGAAAAAAATTAAAATTAGATGTGGACTGTGCAGATGTTACAGAGAGAAAAACACTGACACTGTTTAAAGACATTGTTTTTCTTATTATTTGCCAAAATGATCATTAAAACCCCATGAAAAGCTACCATCTGATTCACTTTCAGAATCTATATTCTGAAGATCTGCAATCTACAACTGGGTTTTATTTGCCACAAAGTCTGAGTGACA
Organism: Oreocharis arfaki; assembly: GCA_013398015.1. Classification (NCBI taxonomy): domain Eukaryota; kingdom Metazoa; phylum Chordata; class Aves; order Passeriformes; family Paramythiidae; genus Oreocharis; species Oreocharis arfaki. Next base: position 217,638 of record VZRR01000984.1, read on the forward strand.
TAATTTAAAAAAATAAGTAGAATTTAACACATATTTACTTCAGTAATGCTTATATTTGAATGGCTTTGTGCTATGACAAAGGCTTCAGAAAAAAAAGACGCAAGAAATTAATTTTAAAACTGAAATGCTCGGGGACTAAGGTTAATAAAGAGCAAGTATTACGCACGAACATTTTTCTATTCATACTTAATATTCATTATCATTATGGGTAGAAAGCATTGTAAAACATTACAATTTTTTAAATATTCAAATTCATAATGAGCTATATAAAATGCATCCCCTTATACCATTAATATTCTGATTCCCATTGACACAGTAGACCTTTCCAATCATATCCATTTTTAAATACTCGCACTTAGCTGAGAGATTTATACAGGTCAGTCTGTCACATGCGTCTGGAATAAAAATCTGTTATCATGTATTTGTGTAGATTAAAAAAGATGGATACACTGTATGCCAAAAACTAAGCAAGAATCTTTTGTACACCTCTGTTAAACTCTCAAATTCCTTCTGCCTCTTAAAGTAATATAAGAAAGTATGTAGTTTTTAAGAAAATATCTGAATTTCCACCTCTTTTACCTCTCCCCATCTTCCTCTAGATTTAGAAGCCAATAGTTCACAATATGCCACCTCCATATAGTCACACAAAACCATATTGATCCTTTCCAAGTTCCAGTGGAATGTTTCCTTTCTAAACTGCTGTTCTAGCTAGAGACTTTTCATCCTGCCATTTAAATATGACAAATCTAGAAAAAAAGAATTTCGAGTTTCTTTATCTGTATAACTGTGCAGTCATCACAAGTATACTGTTATTGACTGTATTTATACAGAAGCTATATTAAGCTCTCTATGCTTTCTCTTTTCTGTTGAGTGAAATTTGGCTTTCTGAGAGAACAAGTACAATCACTCTTTAAGACTCTTCAAAATTCAATTCGTCAGAGGAGTTGATCATTTCAAAGAAGATTTGAAATACTTCTTCAGTCTCCTACAGGCTAGCATTTAGGAAACAACAATGTATTGCATGGTCTGCCTTGGATTGTTTGACAGCACAGTAGGCTCTGACTGTTCAGTGTTCATACTTTTATGTAGGAACAGAAAATATTAAGGGTTGATTCTAAAATTATCTTGACAGCAAGGTTTTCCCTAGCAGCAATGACTTAAGTAAAATTTCAAAGGGTAGTTTTGTTTTTCAAATGTCATTGTTTCTTCAGCACCAGCTTGCCAGTGATTTTTTTTATTTTCATTTAGTGTTCTTTGTGTTGGAAACAAGGTAAGTGCAAACTAAATGTTCTCGGGGAAATAAGTTCCAGTTTGTGGTATGAAGGTCTCTTTCCAGATTTAGCCAGTGCTAATTGTAATTGTTTGCAATGTTCCTTGAAAATAGCGCTCATGTAGAACTCTAATGATTTTATGCTACCTGCAGCATTAGTCAAATGTTTTAAAAATTAAATAGAAACAAAGTAACTACAAAATACAGAATTAGTGAAGGTTTAAAATCTTTAAAGAAAACTTCCTGTCCCCTGAATGATCTTAAAACTGTTTCATTTTTACTCATGGGATCACTTCAACGTAGAGCAAGAGGAATACCTTCATGACTAGGAAGATCAGGATTTGGCCTCACATAAAAGTTCTTTGATGATTAAGCTAAAGGCTTTTTTACAACATTAATAGCAAACTTATTATAAACTTGCAACTGTACACTCACATTTTTAACAAGAAGCTTACCTTGATTGTGTGGAGATGTCAAAATACATGAAAGAATTGGTATGGTAGGAGAAAAGAGTTTGTGAGTATAAACGCAGAGAACTATTATGGAGTTAAAACTTCACGATGCAACAGCTGTTCCTTTTAACGAATGACCTGTGAAAGTCCTTCCACCTGCAGTGACCTCTTTGTGTTATGTAGAATAATGAATACATGCAGGCTACATATCAGAGGAAGGATATAAAATTCGCAAAAAAAATGCTGAATAATAAAGTACATAATATTTTCAGGTCTCAGCACAGTTTCTCTGGAGATTATCACTTTTTTCTATATCTTACTGCACTGTAAGCATAACTTAAATGCCTGGCAACAGGAGTACAGATTGCTTGACTGAATCTTAATGGTATATTGCTAAAATCATTATTATAATGAGAAAAATTACTTTCCTTAATATTAGGGAAAATGAAAGAAGAGACAGTCAAACATTTTCTGTCTGTAGTTAAACTGTTACATTCATATTTATCCATTTGAATTCTAATGCCTTTATTTTTAAAAATTTTGAGTACCAGCTCCTCAGTGAAAGTCACTGAAATCACTGAATGACTGACATCTCTGGAAATCAAGCCCTCAATTTAAACGCCAGGAGCGCACAAGTTTCCCAAGACTACATACAAGATATAAGGGTAGTTATGCGATATCTGAAGCTTGTGACTAAGCTTGAGCTCAGAAACTCATGATCAGAATACTCAGTGCCAGGCCGTAATTAAGTTGAGGCTTGGATCATGCTGTAGAGCATCTGAGCTGATAGCACCATCAGGTCATGGTGTGGACGGGAACAATTACTGCCCCGTCCTAGACATGCCTCCCTCCCAGCAAAAAAAAAATTGTTTGTCTTGAAATAATATCATCTGGTCCAGATGAGTCATCAAGTGGGTCTTTTGTAAAGCATGTTAGGTCATATAAAGAGAGAGAGAGTCATGTCAAACAAGAGCCTGTCCAGGCTGACATATTGCTGTCAGTGCAGATGAATGAGGAGTCGATAGAGATCTCTGCTTCAGTCCACTCCTTGACTCAGGCAATTTATGACTGTATTGACCTAACCTGGCAGTTAATTTAAGGTCCTGCATGAGGAATGACACTTTTCAGTTTAACTCCTGATTTTAAGTGTGGTTTGGGAGCTCAGATTAGCCAGGGTAAGAAATATGTGTCACATTCTCAGAAGTAAATCTGATTTAAATAATCACCTTTAATGGTCATTATCTTATGTTACTACAGAAGGCAAAACAAAAGTCTAGACTTAGAAGTAGACAAGCTGAATAATGTTTTCCACTTTTTGTGCATACCAATCATGAATGTAACCTGAGGAACAATAAACAAGATTTAATAATAATGTCTGGTTTAAGTGGGGGAAGTTATTCCTATGTTGGAATTCTTAAAACATTCAGCTACAGTATTGATTTTAAGCCCTTTAAATATACCAGCAAAAATACTTATGCAATCCTTCAAGCAGAAGCAAAAAGGATATATTCTGTTTATAACCCACTAAGTAGGCAGATGTCTCTAAAGTAGATTCCACTTCAATGCAAGACTTCGTGATACCAATTAGAAAGCATATGCCATATTGCCTTGACATCCTGTTACTAAATGCTGATGAAAGTTTATGATCATAAGTAAAATATGTGAAGTAGGACTGAAAATAATCTTTTAAGTTAAGACTGTTAAAATATATACTGTGCAGAAAGTATACCAGGTGTTCTGCAGTGCAGGCTCTCAGGGATGTATTTCTGTGGGGGTTTGGGGAGTACAGCAACAGATTTCCATGCTGCCTTAAGTACTGAGATACATCAGCTTTCATATTTTTCCTGTGAAGGCTAACACCAATAGCAGGTGACCAATCAAGTTACAGTAGAAGATACTGACAGATGTAGTGGAGTTTGATAGCATAGCTATGGTTGCACCATGGTAAGGAAATTGATTTGGAACCAGAATGTCCCGACTAGCTTTGAGTTCAGGCGTGCTTTTTAGCACCCACTGCTAGCTTGATCCAAAATTATCCAAATTGCTGCTGATGGGGCAGCTTTCTTCCTGCTCTTGTCTGAGGCAGGAGCCATGAGGTCCTGAGGCTACTCAGGGCATATGATCATACTGTGTCAGATACTGGCATGGATAGCAATTTGTCACGTACTGAAACCTTGAAGCTGGGACTCTGTTTCAGTTCCTCGATTTAGTGTATACACTCCTGACTTTAGTGCCATTAAACTCCTGACTTTCCCAGGAATGGGACAATTACACCATATGCTGTATTTTAACTGCAAGTCTTTGGACTTGATGCAGGGCTCATTGGGCCCAAACTGCAGTCTCATGTTCTCTGTTATTCTGCTTTGATTAATAGCAATATTATTTCTGTATCTTACTTTGTTTACTAAGCTCTCAAACTCTTATTCTATGACCAAAAACGTTTATCAGAACAAGTCTAATGCATTTCGTAACATGGACCATCAAATTTCAGAGCTTTTTCCTTCACTGAGAGCAAAAACTGATGTGTTTAGAAAGGCTAAGAGTCTGAGCTGAAGACAGTCAAAGAAAGAAAATCCATCTCACATGTTCTGATGTTTATTCATATTCAGTCATAAGGAAAATAATGCTATTCCATTTTCAGCATGTTTCATTAAATGCCAACTATCTTTGTTGTTGGCTTTAAACACTGAAGGATTAATGCCTTATCTAGCAAAGCTAAGTATATGATATGATCAAATCAACTCACGGTCTTAATTTTAGTATTCTAATTAGGCAGAACTCATAAACCTAAATATCCTTAGCCCTTAAAGTGTTCTTATGGCTTTTTCATGCACCATTTCTTTTTTCCATTTCATTATTTTCAATTCCAGCTTTTTGAAGTGCATATATACAAGTAATGGTCTTCGTATTTTAGTATGTCCTTGAACAATGCTGAATTCAGAAATGTATCTTTTATCACTTTCATTTTTAAATCAGCATTGTTCAATTTATGTTCTTCTGTCACTGCTAGCCTCTCCTAGTTCAGTTCAGCATGCTTCCCCACTCTGGGAAATCAGTTGACTAATTATTAATCTATTTGCCTGAATTTTGCTAGTCTTGTATGTGATTTTTTTTTTTAAATTAAGATATCATGGAGCAGTAAGCTAAATGCACTAAGCAGAATGAAGTTGATATTATGTCCTTTATTAATATTATTGTTTATCAGCTTCTCAGTTAATTCACCTGGTATTGCTACCATAATAAGCAGCTTATAACCAACTCTGTGAACCCACTTTAGGTGTTGGCAATGGGAAGAAGATTTTCAGTCTATTAGGAATTGCAGTGAGCACTTTTTCCCTTCCTCACTTCTTCCCTTCCTTCTAGTATCTTCAAGAGTTATTGAAATAAATATTTCATAATTATTGTCCTGATTTCGGCCAAGGACAGGGTTAATTTTTCACAGTAGGCATTAGGGGGCAGAGCCTGGAGCTGTGTGGGCATGGCCAAGACATAGAGTTATTCCACACGTTCTTCCATCATGGCCAGGGAGGGAAAAAGGGACTTTCTCTCACTTCCTAGAAGGAGGGGTGTTCCTTTCCCATGGAGCAAGGGTGGTGAGCAGCCAGGAAAAAAGCATGGGCGCAGGGGGTCCAGGCAGCATAGTTCATTGTCTTGGGGCCGCGCCAGGTCAGGTCAAGCGGTGAGCAGTCTTTGCATGTAAATCACCCTCTTTTTGAATACTTTTGTTATTAATATTGTAGCTGTTCATTTTCATAACTCATGGCTGTTTCCAGTAAATTTTTCTTCCCTCAACCCTTTTGTCTCTCTCAGCAGAGTGGAGTGGGACTGCCAGTCCTAAACCACAACAATTGTTAGTTTTCAAAAGTCTCAATTTGCCATGTAAAACAAAGACAGCATGTAAGAACTTCAAACACATTCATGCATCCCAGGAAACATTTGGGTTTTGATGAATCACACCAAGTGATTGAATTCATATCTTTACCAGATGAAAATGTAAATTCTCACTTTATTTCAACATACTGAAGTATTCATTGAATTAATTTTCCTTTTCATCATTATTACATGTTTTCTCATGTGTCTTAAAATTGGGATATGATAATTGTAGGTTTTATTACAGCTATAATATGTTTGAATGCATGGATCCTGTCAGAAAACATACTCCTGATGCCTTTGTTTTCTTTTCAGTTTCCCCAAACAATTTTGTTCTCATTTACACTATCTCTTTCTTTTGCTTTCTCCCAACACTTGACATTACCTGTACTTATTTTGCTGATACTGCTTTTTGCTTTCTTTCACCGAGTTCCTGTTAAATACATTTATTCAGAACTATTTTCTGCAATATTTTCTTTTCTTTCTCCTTAATTATAGTAGATTTTCTTCAGTATTCATGAAATGTCCTAACAAAACAAGTATTTTTGATACAATTTTTTTCCTTTACTGTTGACTTGAACAAGAAATGTACATAGAAATTGTTGTATACTTTTAAAGAATTGTGGATTGAGAAAGACTTAGTGGATTAAAGAGGAAGAACAGGAAAAACCCAAAACACAGGAACAGCATCTTATCTCATGGCTATTGCAACACAATCTTATCTTGTTAGATTACTCTGCATATACTAAGTCTGCAAATACTGTCACTGCCCCCCATCACTCTGTGTTTACCTTCCCAAGCCTCTTGATTTGGATATTAAAATCTAAGGAGAAAAAATGTTATTTTTCCTGCAAATTGCACCAATCAATCAGGAACTGCATGGTTTTGATAGATCCTGGCCTTGTAATAGACATAAAAAAGAAATGTGGTGTTTATAGGCAAACATTAAGATGCATTCTGAAAACATTATATCGATTATATCCATTAATGAGAATAGTGATTTATCCAAAAGCTGTGCTGTGCATATTCTATATGTTTAAATTTGCAACAGTCTTTGAAGGATTCTTGTACCATATGTAATCCAATTTGTAACATTTAACTGCATATGATTTGAATGAATATTTCTAAAAGCATTATACATACTTTTTTTGCTATCAAATTGATGTGTGTTACTTAGGTTTTCCTCTGATTACCTATAAACAACTATGAATTATTATTATCATTTAAGTGCTCTGCACATGATTAAGTAAACATTGATATTGCCTACTGCATGTACTTATTTACATATTCCTGTGATCTGTTTTAAAGTCAGTTGCTCTGAATCACTGATAACATTTTTCTACACATCTGTTTGTTCATGTAATTATGAAAGTATTCATTTGATTTCTGAGTATCATTGTCAGCCAAAAAAAAGGGTTTATTCATATTCAAAAACGTTGTTTGTCTTAGGTTATATAGTTGTCTCCAACATTCTTTTCCCCTCTCATCTGCTTTTCTGCTTTTGATGACAAAGATCATTTAGACTCTTTAAGTTAGTGGTGGAAGACTTGAAAATATTCTTGGAAAAAGCAGTGAATTAAATATTAATGCTTAGTGGGACAGACTGAACTAAATAGATGAGTGGCTAGGAGAAAGGCCTGCAAATGTAGTTGTTTTCTTTGGTTTTAAATATATGTAATGATTTCATTCAAGAGCTGTGTACTTCCTTTGCAATGATTTGCATTCCTCTTACATTCCTAGAACATGCAGAAGTAATTTGTGCTTTCCTGTGTTGTGAAGCATATATGATCTTATGTTTTTACTATAAACTCTTCTCTGGCCATTATGTTGACAAATACTATGTTTAATGACTGTCTTCTCTCAAAAACATATATAGTGTTGGAAATATACATGAAGTTTTATAAAAAGAGTTTTTAAGTCTCCTAGATTTTATGCAAGGCTGAGGCCAGTGAAGGGTACAGAAGTTACACATTGGCTTGATATTACACTGTTTGAGGAGGAACAACAAGAAGCCAAGATCCATGGGGTCTGGCATATGCTTTCCCTCATTTGCTTCTCTTCTACCATGGTCTGGTGGCACAGATGCAAGGAGCCTATTCTGTTGAGACAGCAGGAAAGATTTTCTTTCCATGGAACAAAGTCTACTGGTATCTGCTAATTGTCAGAAGACAGGGTACAAATAGGCTGGTGTTAAGCTTCTCGAAGCTTCAATGAGAACAAAATTTTAGAATATCCCCAACTGGTAGAACGAAAGAAATCTGAAATACAGAATGCTACTTGAAGTTTTGAATAGATATCACCACCCGATATAATATACCCGTTCAATATTTATATAGCATATTTTCAAGCAGTTGAAAAAGTGCAAAACATGTTCTTAGAAAAATAACTGCATGGTAGACTCTGCTGTAACACAAACCTAGATTTTCTCAATTCCATTCGGGTAACAAAGACCTCAGGAAGCCACAGACTATTTCAGCTAGCAAAACATAACTTACATACCAATACATTATCAACTGTTGTATCTTAAAATTTCTGGACTAGCCTTATTGTGCCTGTATACTTCTTTCATAGTAAGTTATGGCAATGGGGTCATATACAGTTTGCCAATAAATCTCAAGAATGTATCCACAGTCAGTAGTCAATGAACTGCTGAGTTACTTCTTCACGTTTTTCAAGTCTTAAACGATGAAGCTACACTTGTGAGCAATGGAAGAAAAGGTTTTACAGTGTTGTGAATAAAGGCAATCGAGGAAGTTCCAGGTAGCACAGGAGTGCTTCCTTGCTTCCTTTGTATTTCATCTTTCTAGATCCTTCCTGGCTGTGCACAGAATACTGAATACCTTGAGCCTTTCATTCCTATCAAAGCAAACCTATTTACCGTTTACCTAGGGAATGTGAACCATCATCTAAACAATTTTGCTGGAATAAAAGAGCATTTGCTGATTTAGAGCAGTGGACTGATGGAAGATGAATCTTGGTGAGGTAGGTTGCTAAGACATTTGCTCTCTGCTCTTACTTTGAATGTTGTTCATATGGGAACATATTCCCCCTCAAACGCAGTCACACATCCTTGCTTTGCATGGACGTGTTTGGCTTTGTGTCGCTTGTGTGCTCTGGTGACCACTGCTACTTCAGGGCAGTGTTGTGGGAAGACCACAGGGCATTATGGCAAAGTGCATGGTATCCCATGCAGTATGATACAGAGGGAGGAATCCACAAAGGGAGGGGAGGGTCTTTGGGACACAATTTCAGCATTGAGAAGCCTAAATAATCTCTAAGGCAAGAGAGACAGCTTTTAAGTTTTGAGATCTGAGATGAAGGGAGTATTGAATCATGATCCTTCTTTAGGGCCAGGTCACTGAACATCCCTCACTGCCTATTCCTCCTCCCTGCTTCTGGGAGTGTGACAAATGTAACCATACCACTCAAGGAGCTCTTAGTCACCCAGGTTTTTGGGTCATGTGGTGGCAGCCTCAGTAGATCCTGTTCTTAGGAAGCTTTAACTTCCTAGCTCCTTTTGTACAGTGGTCTTTCATATTGACTACATTTTCAATTAAAGATTTAAAGAACATTTTTTCCCTGGAAGTACAATACAGAACTGATTCACCACAACATGCATTTTCCACTGGTGCATATTTTTTTCAAACAAGTAATAAAGTAGCACCATCATTACTTTCTGTCAGCAAAATGAGCCATCTTTTTTTCTTAAAAACGACTTAGTCCAAATTTTTAATGTAGGTCTAACTTCTCTTTGACAAAGATCAACACCATCATAAGAATATCAGTGGAAAACCCCCAACTTTTCTGTTACTTACATTTTTTTAAACTAAATTCCAGTCTTGTCTTTTTTTCATAACAGTGTTCAAGAAAACAGCAGTTCTTAATCCAAAACTCTGTCAATCATTCCACCAAATGGAACAAAACTCACAGGATATTTAGTAGCAAAGCAAAATAATAAAAACCAACACATGGAAAATTTACAGATACACCTCTTCAAATGATTGTTTAAATAATCCTACAGAGAATATTGTCAAACAAGTCTTGCTTATAAACTAGGTCTTGTAATGCTGAGGCGAAGGTTATCATGATTTCTGGTATAAGTTATTTACCCTTAGGGCACTGGTTTAGCCCTAATCTAGAAAATAAATGAATTATAAGTGCTAGCCTCCTGTGTTAATATGCTAGTAGGATATTCCTCACTGCCTTTTTTTCTTGGGTCCTTGTAGCCAATAAATTTTGTCGAAGTCTTCTGTGAGAGAAGGGCTAGAAACAGCATGGAAGCACAGAACTAAAAATAAGCAAATATTTTTGGGCATCATCAGGAGACAAATACCTACAAAGTCAGACGTACAAACTAGTGCATTAGTGAATCATCATGATAAGGGCAGAGCACAGATTGGGCTCACTTTCAAGGGAAAGGTAGAAATTGTGCGCATTGGATGCTACTACAGTAATTTAGTCAGAAAGAGCTATCATTTAGCATTAATTCTGTTTCATAAAAAAGCTGGGGAGAAAAGCAAAATGGTAGAGAAGGATAACAAGGACTGTAATGCATTAATTAATCACTTTTGCAAGCAACATTCTTCCCCCTCCAGCCCCATTTCCAGCATGGTCTAGCAGACCTACCTGACTGCCATCTGAAGGGCAGGCACCACTTTAATTTCTGTATTTGTTTTGTCATGTATTGCTGGGCTGGAAATTCTCAAATCCAGTTGCTCCTAAATTGGAGTCTCCATGGCAACATTCACAGAGGTGCACGTTGGAGCCAGCTGCCAGAAGAAGACAGTTACATAATAAAAACAGGAGGATTCCTGCTTGTCACTTTTACTGCCCAGAGACACATAGACAGACAGACAGATAGAATGTAAATAATAGTGTAAAACTCTGGTAGAAAAATGGATGAAACCACGAAGCTATTTAAAATAATTTCAAGAGGTGAGAAGTTAGATTTCAAAAGGTGAAAAGTTAGGTTGTATATATGACTTATATTCATCCTTTGTGTTGTTTTTAGTACTTAAAATAGTGACTTCCACCAGGGATATGAAGATGAGAAGGTAAGGTGATGGCGACATCAGCTGTACGTCGGTTTACTGCCAGCTAAATCCAATCTCTGTGTCAGTCAGGTAAAGCCGGAGGTAGATGAGGACTCTCATGTCAACTATGCAGTGCAGAACACTCAGAAGGAAGAGATTTTAAAGAATGACATGTTGGTTTTCCCACAGTAACTGCAAGGAAATTAGTCTTAAAGATCAGAATGGAGACTGGGTTTGGGTGTGGAACTGAGGAGTAATTAAATACAGAGAGACCAGAGGGACCAGTTTACTTGCCATCATGTTTGGAAAGATAGTATCTTGTGCACCATTAAAACAAGAAAATTAGCAGTAAGACCATTTTAGCAGCAGCAGATGCTGAAGCCTCCTGTGAAGCTTCCCTTTCACATACTATGATACAAAAGAGTAAATCTTTTTCAGGACTTAGAGCAGATATTTATATTGGAGTCATTGGCTATTTACTTCTCCAGGAATAATTTTTACGATTCTTAGAGCACAACTGTGTGTCTCCCTGCAGAAATACCATTCATCTTGATGTCAGCAGAATCACACAAAAACCTAAAAAGTCTTCCAGGCCTTTTCAGGAAAGAATGACTGAGAAAGTTTAGGTAATTTTGTAAGTAATATAAAGATTTTGTTAAATTTTCTTTTTAAATATTTTTTTAAAAATTTTCCACCTCAGAAATGACTGATAAGTACAAATGTTTACCAATGTGTTATCTAAGATTTCAGACTTTATATTCTACTTAGCTTCATGTACAAAAGATGTATATTTATTTTTCACACAAAACCTCAGCCTCCCAAAAGCTTAGAATAGACAGCAATATTTTTTGTGACAACTGCACATGCATACGTGATCCACTCTGGTATTTTGCAATTTAGATAAATGCTAATACACAACAGTTGGATCTCAACAGTCATCTGTTAAGACATGTTTGTGATTCCTCCTTGTGTCAAAGGTAATGAGATTTTAGTTCAAGAAAAACATCTTCAAAAACAAGTGAATCTTCTTTCTTTAGCTCGCCCTGTTTCCTCTGTTAATTCTCAGAAGGAATGTCTATGTCTTGGTCCACATTCATGTTATACGACAGTTGAGGGCTTAATTTCTTCAGTGCTTTAAAAATACAAGAAGAAAAAAAGAAAAGGTGGAAGGTTGGCACTGACTAAGTCTCTGCAGCTGAAATGAAACACGGAGTTTGGGTAACATCAGTCCCAGCAAAGCATGTCTAGTTTAGGGTTTGCCTGGCTGATAAAGTTTACCATGAGTATTCTCCTATCACAACTTTGGAAAAACCCTGATCTTTTCAATTTCTTCTGACAGGTTTTTTTGACTTCATGCCATGTCTTGTGCAGCATCAATATTTTATAAAAACAATGAAAATGTAAAATTCAGAATCCACATTATGAAGAGTCACAATCTTTAACTACAGCTTCACGGGCAGTACCACTTTCCTTAATTTATTTTTTTTCAAGTAGAAGATGTACAGGTGCAATGGTTGGCACTGAGCTTCTTAATCACCTGATTATGCACTACATGAAGTTGAAAAATAATTCTGGGAGAGAGAATTCAGATAGAAAATATGGAGGCAAAAATACAGGGCTGAAATTCAGTTGGAATTTCTGGCTCACTAAAATTCTGAAATTCTGAAATTTCAGTTAATTTATTTTTCAAATTCAGTCAATAAAGGCAGGAAGCAGACATACCAGAAGTGGACAGTAATGGAGAAATCATGAACTGTGAAAATCTTTGGAAATAAATCTAACCAACTTACAATTAAAATCAACATAAATAAGCATGTATAAATAAAATGTGAATAAAATCAATGTTTATTAAATTCAAATTTACATCAACAAGTATTTAAGCACACTGTGCTCAGTACTCTTGAGAAAAAAATGTTCACCATTAAATCATTTTACAAATCTAGAAAAAGAAGTATCCAGAAGAACTAGTTTCTTAGTTGAAACTGAATCTAGTCAATACCAGCAGTCAAAAAGAGTAGAAAATTTAAGAATTGTTTTTTCTAACATTTTTATTAATAAAATACTTCCACTTACTACATTTTTTCACTTAGGAACATGTTTAAAGAAAATTTTAAAAATACGGGTAGGACCCAGGAAGACGGTCTTCCTTTTTCCTCCTTCCCCATTTTGAAAAGCAAAATCCAAAAACCTGGATAAATCCAAAACTTTTCTGTTGTTTCTCACTAACTTTTCCCTGTAACTTCTTCATTTTATCAGCTAAGCTGAAAGAATCCCCTATTCCATGTTTCCTCTGGCAGCATTTTGTAAGTGAAAGACCAGAGAATAACTGTAGGCACTTCTCCATTGCCTGAAGAACTTTGCAATCCTTTGTGGTATTGTTTGGAAAGGATTTCTTATCCAAGTTAGATTTTGACATTTGAGATCCCAAGCAGCAAATCCCATGGCTGGCCAGAAAGAGAAAGGTACCCCAGGTATTTCCCAGCTGTGTGTTCCCCATAGGATGTCTGAACAGCTGCAGAGCCTTTTTCTTCCAGGTGGGGCCCGTGGCGACCACAAACCAAGCAGAGGGATGACCTCTGTCAGGGCACAAAGCCCTGCTGTGTTCTAGTGATTTGTCCAGCCCAAAGTTTTACACCCAAGTGGACGTTGAAGCCATAGGCAGACCGTTTTTCCTGCAGATACGAGATGTGTTGTTACCACATGGAACGAAGAGCAGAGACATAGGGAATGGGAGCCTGAGAACAGCAAGATGAAAGATTTGCACTGGTGATACGAACTAACACGTCTCCACGGTGCTTCAGTGAAGCTGGCTAAGATCCTGGGCTCGTATTGCTTTTGTTAAGTGCTAATTCATACTGATTACGCTGCTAGCTTTCACCTGCGATGAATTACAGCCTTTCCTGCATGTCTCAGCTCAGCTGACCAGTGCAGGAAGTACAGAGCATACAGGGAAAGTATTTGCCACAGACATCCCTTCAAGGAGCATTTTATTTTCACACATTTGTACTCCCATGTTCATACGATTGAACTACAGCGTAACTAAAATTGTATCCAAATTGTAACATTTAGCACCTTGCTGGAACACTGAAAGTAAAATTTATGGGGTTTGTGTTAATTTGGTGAAATCACAATAAACATCTCATGCTGGGATAAAGATATTTAGTGGGACATCTGTCAAAGTCAGAACTAGATGCAGGGCTTCAGGCTGCCATTTTTGCCTTTGGCTTTTTCCTGTACTGAGCACATTAAAAATTCTTCGCCTTGCATCAAAACATTAGATCTTTGTGCAGATTTTCTTTCCATAGGCTACAGCTTGTACCTTCTTGAGCACCAACCCTCAAAAAGTCTGAAGTGAAGCCTTCCTTGTGAAAGCGATTTAATTTTATCTAACACAAACCAGGAACAATTTATTATGCCTTTAGCTCTTCAGTTGCCTCCCTGCCTCTCTGACTGTCAGTGTTTAAACCAAACTCAAGACTGACATACACAGAGTAATTTTGCCAATAGCTAGTCCCAGAATTCTGCACGCTAGCGTCTCTGCACTCACATTTTTATCTTCAGGATGGATTACCAATGCTAGAGAAAGTGCAGATCCTCAAAATGCATTCTTTTTTAACCTTATAATCCTGTATCTTGCGTGCAGATACCGTTTACTACCTTCCCCTACAACTATGTGTAGGTTTTTCCAATATAATCTTTCTATATTTAGTTTATTTGAACAGTTCCACTTTCTGGCAGTTGCAAGTAAAAAAGCAGCAGCTTGTGTGGTAAGACCTCTATTCCATTTCTGGATTGGAATTGGTCTTCCTACTTTGTCTCGTTTGTAATGAGCAAAGCACCTGTCTCTGGAGTAACCTGCTTCCACCTACCACTTTAAACGAAAAGCCACTCTGTTCGAGTGGAATAAATATTTTAGAAATTTTGAAAAAACCACTGTGTCATACAAGGAAGAGTAAACAATAAAATCTCAATGTCTTTTCATCTATATATTTATTTATGTGTTTAACTCACATTTGCTAGTATAGCCATGGAACAATAAGTATGAACAGAACAAAGACCTGAAATATCCTTGAGTTTGCTCTTGATACATATCCTTTCTCCAAATCCCTCTCTTGAGAAAACTTGAAATTAATTTGAAGCATTCTGTTTACTTCACCTCCAAACATAGTTTACTGTAAGTCCTAGAAGGAATATCTACTTCTAGGTAAACCTTTAAGGGTGACCTCCAGGGACAGGAGGGGAAACATCCATACTATCTATAAAGAAATTGTCTTCATATTTTTCTATTTATATATTTATCATTACATTGGAAAATTTCAATAGGTCAGGAAAAAGTTCCTCATCAAAATGTCACTAAATAGATAAATAAAGAATACCCAGACATATTCAGCAAAAAATCTCTCTTTCAAAAATAAATAAATAAACGTTTTGTTTATCAGGGAAATTCTCTGCAGATGTATATCATGAAAATTTATCAGAGCAAACATAAATATGATCCACATAATGTAAAACTGCTGTAAAAATAAAGTCCAAGGATGCTGTTGCTTGCAGTTCAAACTAGATCAGGCATAGGCCTGGATGAATTTTTCTCCTAAAGTTTATCCAAGAGGAACAAGGTGCAAGCTGTAAACTATTTACTAGTGTCTGAACTTATCCTCATGAACAGGAACTATGCAAATGCATTCTGCAGAAACAATGCAAGGTTCTGAACAGATCTGTTCGAATTATCTAGACAAACCTAGTAGCTCTCTTATTCCAATATATACCATCATGTATTGTAATTGCTCTAATTAATGTAATTTAGTTGGATAATTCTACAGGACATAGCAAAAGTGTATATTACATCAAATTCCTTTATCAATTCCAAAGTCAGTTCCCAAAAGTATGTAGCTGGTAATGTTATGGCAATTTTTTTCAGGAAAAAGCCACTTCCTAGGTCATGTTGATGCTCTCTTTATTTTCTTGGATTGTTTCCTGAAGAAAATGGGCCCCATTGTATTCTCAGTGCAGTTTTGGACGTATTACACATCTGAGTAAGGGTGAGCTGAATCGGATCATTTCTGAATTGCTGCTTCGGTCTGCTTTCACATCTCGGTTGCCAGAAGAGTACCAGTATATTTTGGATAGTGGCCAAAAAGAACTTAAGTAGCATAAGACATGCAATTTGATGGCTATTAACATTTGCTGTACTTTGGGGTTATAGCAGCATTAGCATCCAATGATTGATGCAGAGTGATTGCTAATTGCTGTAATTAATCAAATGTCATTCGGCACTGAGGAGCTATTGACATCACACACACACACACACACACACACACACACAAAAGCACACAGGGAAATCCCTTACCTAAGAGAGTCACAAGTTCAGAAAATGCTATTTATTTTTTATTTCTTTCTCCTTTGTTTCCTGCAAAAGCAAGGTTCCATGTGCTCTGAGAAGAGTAGCATGAGAGTGGGAAAATTTGCTCTTTGGCTTCCATCAGCAGTCCCTAATTGAAAATTCTTCCAGGGTCTTCAGCAATGCTGAGCTACAGTAACTGTCCAACTAAATGGGGAATATGGCAGCCAGATATTTTGTCTGCTTGACGTAATTGCTGAAAACACATACAAGATCCGTGATAAGGTTTTGTGCTAGAGTACAAACTGATAACTGAGCTAACAGCTGCTGTTCAGTTAATACAGAAAATGCAAGTGAAAATTTCATGTAAGGTCACTAATACTGTCGGTATCACAAGAAATACGAATGTATGAATAATGCCAAGAAATTCTTCCTGTATTTTTTCACTTGCTTTCAAGGTTATGGAGGTGTGAAACTGGTACTGAAACTAAGTGCATCTTTGGTTATTAGCAGAAGACTTCTGTAGCAACTGCAGGAAAGCCTTAACATTTGCCGATTTTTTTTTTTGTTTCCTTTTGCTAAGTGTATGCTGCTTTTGCACTGGCTCTCTGCAGTTATTCAAGAGCTACCAGGAGTATTTGAAGAATATTTTAAATTATTTCTGGATACTACTGGGAATGTTCCTATATAGTGGAACAAACAGGTCCAAACAGGAGCATCTTAGATGTATTCAGGGACCAAAACCCATTCCATATGATGGATGGAGAACACTCACTACTCTGATCCACGATGTCTTAAGATTCCCTCCATAAGTAAATTGTTGCTGTCCAGTCTGTAAAGGTCACAACACTGACGGTGATGTCAGGTGTACTGCAGGGACGGATATTTATAGCAATTAATACCATGAAGTTCAGCAGCCACCTTGGGGATTCTGTGAATGAACAGCTACAATCAGTGTGTAAGGCAGGCATGTACTGACTATGAATAGAAATTGCTAGACAACTACGCATTTAAGTAATGCTAATCACTTGCTCAGGTGGAAGGAACAAGCACAAGTGAGAGAAGCAGAGCAGATGTGTTGGGAACATGCAGCATGCATCTGGGTGCTTTTCAGTTGATCACTGCAAGCCTTTGGTGGCCAAGTCCAACTAATGCCTCCTTAGATGTGTATCTTTTATTTTTATTTCATGTGACATTTGAAATACCAGTACCTTTCCTCAGGAAATGGACTTCGGTGATCCTTTTGGATCTCTTTCAACTCAGGATATTCTGGGATTCTATGAGATGGGCCCTTTCCAAAACAGATATACACAGCTCTGGAAAAAAAAATGCCTAGTCCTTTGAACAGCTCCATCTGGTTTCTCTGGAAGCTTCTTTTCTTCTTATTGTCACTATCAGGTTACTTGCACTATCTCAGCAGAAAGTAATCTCATATAAAAACTGCTGGAGCAGGCCACAGCTGACCAGTTTGGGTCTTGTTTGGTTTGTTTTTAACCATTGCCCAGAGCAAACATCTAATCTCAGTTTAGTGGCAAATGGACAAGAGCTTCTTTGTTTTCTTTCTCTACCAAAAGCAGAAATAAAATAATGTATTTAGTACAAAAAATCCCCAACTGACACTGTATAAATTATGCATTTCTCATCATTATGGATTTTGAAAGATTAGTGTAAAGAATTAGACTCTGGTCTTCTCTATTCTCTTACATAACTAAGCACTTGGATAGAAAAAAAAGTTTTGTTAACACTATTTAGTAAATATTTTCAATTATTTAATATTACATATCAGTAAATTGTTCCAGCTTATTAATTAGTTCAAAAATACATGGTAAGAGAGATTACATACACTGTATGCCAGTCACTATAGAGTGTCACTTGTATTCTGAGTACTTTGTTGTTGGAAGATGCTGTAAGCAGAAGCCATTTCATTCTACCGCTGGAATTCAGCAATTAATCCACCTAATACACTTGCAACACCTTGATTTCCCTGTGCTGTCCCTGGTGAAGATGTTATCTGCAACACATGCTAACAATATATTGCTCCAGGGAGCATTTTTAGATGCAAGATTTTAAAGTTGTTTTCAGTTCTTCCCATCTTGTCAAGAGATGGAATTTAAAAAAATCATCATTAAAAGCATTTTTAATTTTGAGAGCAAATAGCAATAGAGATGGGCAAAGAAGATATTTGAGGGCATCATATATGTACGTAGAGACACACAGAAATGTCATTTAATATGACTGCATCAGTTTTTGGGATAGGCAATGTACTGCCAAACAGTTCTGTGTATGAGCACAGTCTCCTCCAGGCATTTCACATGCTGTGTTTCTTCATTACACACTTCAAATACAGTGTTTTCAAACTATCAGCTAAGTAACATAGCTTCTCAGTAAACCTGACCACTGAACTTGGGAATAGTGTACTTTTGGGCATGATTTTCTTTGAAATGTCCAGAAATGGAGTCAATAACTTGAAATTATTTCTTTTCTTTGAAACAGATCCAAAGCAAGGATGTGCTAATCCATTCAGGGTTTCTAGTTTCACACAGGGCATGAAGCAAGGGCCACTCTAGTCAGTCTACATATTTTTAGCTCACTCTCTTGTGTTTTCTGGCTTTGGTAGCAAGTCAAGGCTAACCTCTGCCCAAAGACTCAATATTTGCTTCTGATCTTCATTATTGAAAAGCCTTTTTTGTTGTTGTGATGGGACATAATCCCACTTCTGACTCACAACCTTATCTCTGGATCTCACCAACCTGTTTCTTCACTGTCATCACAAGTATCCCATTGCAGAGATCTTGTGGGCATAGTCGTTTCTCCTGGACAATGAGGAGAGGGGAGGGGAGAGGGGAGAGG
>VZRR01000984.1:236593-334776 GCA_013398015.1 Oreocharis arfaki
GAGGAGAGGAGAGGAGAGGAGAGGAGAGGAGAGGAGAGGAGAGGAAGATTTCACCTGGCCAGAAGCACAGAAACCAGGAAAACCAGACAGGTAAACATCCTTAAACTCAGTCACCTATCCTAAAAAGAACCTCACAGTGGATCGAGCAAACTCACAGTAACGTGTGGACAAACAACTAAAACAGGTGCTCTTTCTGTCACAGACTACCTGTCTACCCTGTGTGATCAATAAAATAGGGTATTTTCTTGAGGATCCCATGGCACATCTGACACTATTTATTTTGCTGGACTGTGCATGGATGAGAATACATTAAAAATATTGAACATGATATTAAATAATATGGAAGAACTGGATGATACCTAACATGTAGTCCTGGTTTGCTCAGACTCAAGGAACCTGGTAGAATACTGCAGCTCACATATCTTCTACAGAAATCCGTCATTCCCTAGGCTTTGGTAAGTGATCCATCCCTACTTCCATGCTCAGCAGAATGCTTATATTCCTCAGATAAATCAACATTCACAAAGAGTATGGTGCCATAGGGGAAGAAAAGTGGGAAGGCTGGCGCTGAGGATGTGATATTCATTCCCTCCACAGGTGTTTCAGCAGTTTCACCTTACCATACGGTAGCTCTAGCAGGCTTCTGTGGACGATAGACCTGAAGGGGCTGAGTGCGGCTTTTGGTTTTCTTCTTGTCCAAATGGCATGCAGTTTGTGCTCTTGCAAACTGCTCCATGTTGTGATCCAAAATGTGACAACTGCGGAGGCTGAGATTTGATTAGAGATCTCACTAATAAAATGAAAGAGTACTCTAATTTAATCCACTATTTTCCTTCATGGTGTTCAGCAGATCTGTGTCTTCTCTACATCTTGTTGTGAGCCTACAGTGTTGATTCCGTGCGGGCACACACAGGTTGTTGTGCTATATCATGCACATCACTGCCAGGAGGCAGAAGTAAGGGATTCTCACTTTCATGAAGAAAAGGTGGCAGTGGCACACAGAAGATCCAGGGGGCCATTTTGTTCTTTGCCTCAGAGACAGAGTGGTGCTGGGTCCAGTGGGTCAGTTGTTGAACATCTCTTTGTATGTAAATCAGCCTGTCCTTTTATATTGTTGTTGCTGTTACTGTTCCTTATGTCATTGCTGTTTCCAGTAAATTGCTCATTCTCAGCTCAGGATCTCTGCCTTTTGTGCCTCTCACCAGAGGTGGGAGGAAGAAGAAGCAGCTCATGGTTTTTCCTTTTCATCTCAGCACTAATACCATTCCTAAAACATGACACTTGTATAAGAGTGAGGTCTTCTACCTCTGTAAAAAGAAGGCTTTTCTTCTTTCAGTTTGCATATGAATAAAAAAGCCTGAAGGACACACAGATATTCATGTTAACCATGATGTTTCTAAAATATTTCTCTTCTTTTTAAAATTAGAAATGCCAGATAAAATTCTTCCTGAGAAAGTACAGCTCTTCATTTTATATTTTATAATATTACAGTATTTACAAAGTAATTTCAGAGGTTTCTTTAAATGTTTAGTTGGTGCACTTATATCTGTCTACCTATGCAGCAAGAGACAGAGGGGGAGAACTGAGACACAGGGAGATAGACAACTGGGTAGATAAAGGGACGATTCAATCCTGATTACTACTGAAGTAATTTTGAATCACATTTACTGAAGTCAGAATGATATCTCTTGTCTGACACCTGGGAAAATGAGAGCAGAATGTTACCATTACCATTTTTTAAACAACCATTATTGGAGTTATTGCATCAATTAACATTCTCAAATATAGTATTTTTATCCACAGAACTATGAGTTCTGCCATCTAGTGAACAGGTCGACTGTCAATAATACTTTACATTAACAGAAGTGGAGGTGATAGGATTATCATTAGAATGTGAAATCCCCAAATAATTTTGTATTTATTAACAGACTTGGAGAAAACTTTATTATACTTATAATAGCAAGATGTATATGATTAGTCACAGCCTGAGACATAGATTTTTTTGATACTGTATTTATACAAAATTATTTAAGAAAATTTTATATATGCATGTCCAAAAGGTGCATATTTGAGTGCATATCCTCTTCCTCTGGAACACTAGTGTCTTATGAAGGCATGGATTCTGTAAACACATTTATTCTTTATTTTATTTAGGTAAATAACACTATTAACCACAAATACCATAAATATACAAATATGCTGTTTTCAAACATGCCTGTTTCATCTGCTGTAATGCAGATACAAGACTGACTGAAGCATCACTGAGCTTGTTGTACTAGATGTAATAATAATATAAATATAGTCAATAATAGTTTGTACTTCCTTATGTGTGTGTATGTACCTGTATACATCAAGTAATAAATTAACACCAGAAAAATTATTATAATCAACAACATGCAATACATAACGATATTTTGAATACTGTAATCATACTGGGAAAATCCAGGGCAGCACATTATTTTCTTCTAATTGCAATTCCTAAGTGCAAAAGTTGTAACAAAACAACAGATGCTAGGCATTGCTAGAGATATGAATCTTTGATTTGTATTTATAACTGCTCTGACATTTAGGCTCTGGGCTTTAAGAGGAGATTCCAAAGCAAATGTTTTCATCATCATATGACTCATTTTTGCCTGAAGGAAATACCAATTAAAAAAAAGAGATAAATAAGCAGCAGCAGCAGATTATTGTTAGTTACAATTTCCTCTGGTGATTCTGCTGTGTTTATCATGAAATGCCTGAACACTAACTTTCACTAAGCATTACACGCTTTCTTACTCTCATGCACCACATTTATCTTGATTTGTGTTTGTGGCTGTACACAAAGGTTCAAACAGTCCTTATAAATCATTTCACTTGTCTAATATTGCCCTTATGGGGAAATTACATGTTCACTGGAAGACAGTAGCAACTAACAGAAGAAGCCAGCAAAGAAAACCTCTCCAACAAATCACTAGCAAAATGTCATTGTGTTTAATTACTCTTCCCAGCAATATAAGCAAATGATGGTGCCTGCATGTAGTGATGAATATAGCATGTGATTAGCACTGAATGTAAAGGCATGCACTGCCAAGGGGAAAGTGCTTATTTTGTATCATAAATTCTCCACTAGGTTTTGAGAGATACTATAGACCCTATGTACTTTGGGGCCCAGGGTAGGTTCAGGATCAGCCTCTCCTTCTAGGTCACAATTTGATTTTTTTTTAATAATTGTCACTGCTGGACCTTCAATACTCTCCTGTGTTTGTGTGTTTCAATTGTGCACAACAAAAATATTCACCTTCTTTCTCTGAAGTTTCCAGGTCAGTTTACCAAAGAGTATGAAGTACAAAATTTTCTTTGAAGTTAGATGTTGATAGATAATTATTCCATACTCAAAGGTAGAAATTTATTAAATGTAGCTGTGTTTTGTAAATCAATTCTGAATTGGAAAAAGATTTGTAGCCACTCACAAATACGTAAGGTGAAAGTTAGAAATTTCTCTCTGCTTAGAGGAAGAATGATCCAAAATGTCTGTCGAAACTGAAGTCTGTCCAAATCTAGCCCACTGACTGGGCCCTACAATTTGTATATGACTGGGTGCTCATGCATTCCTCTCTGACTGTGGCAGGAGTCTCCAGATCTCAGCAATGTGAACACCATTATTTAAGAGATACAAAAATGCAGTTTTTCAGATGAAGAAACTGCTTCATTTAGTGATCCACAGGGAGTTTTTAAGGGGAGAAGTGGATGTGATTACTAGCAGATCAGCTGTGTTTAATTTTTGAATTAATGTCAGTGTTTTCTCAAGTGTTACAGAGTAAGAAAATACTAAAAGAGGGTTTTTTAGTTTTAAGTAAAAAGGCTACAGAATAGTTTCTGAAGAACACAGTAAATTTTATACATATACCCCATACAGGTTCAGAGATTAAAATATTAGAATTTCATCTCAGACTTGATACTTTGATTTATTGCCATGTAGAGCAAAGCTGACAATCAGAGAACAGAACCTGCTTACTACAGGGTTATGTTGGATAATATTTAGTTTGACATCAGATTAGGTAACTGATGTACAGCAATGCCAGGGTTTAAAATCTGGTTTAGGGTTCAAGATACTACAGGTTGCATTCTGCAGAGCCATAGGAACTGCAGTAAAAGTCAACAATTATGAGAGCAACTATACTGTGTACATTTCTATTACTGAATAAAGTGACTGGCATATGTGTAGGGAGAACAGCTCAAGGTACGGAATTCGTGTTTAATTCTTTGGTAGAGAAGGTACCTGCACTGAGATTATGTGTGGGGTTGGATTAAGGCTAGCAAGAGCATGAAATCATGTTATTCCTGGAAAGACTGTCTTTAAAAATAAACCTGCCAGGTCTGCCCACAGCAGCTTGAAACTATTTCCTCCTACTGGATTCCTGGTTTGTCTTAATCTTGTGATCTTCCTGCAACAAACATAGCTCTTTTGCCTTTACTGCCACATTTTCAGAGTTCAGAGGGCAGATCTACACATTCTAGTTTGGATCAATGTTTAGTAAGCTTTTGAAACAAGTGTCCCAGCTGATCCCACTTACTATGCTTTAGCTCATAGTGTCAAGCTGCTTCAGGGTGCCTGAACTGGATTCTTCTCTGAAAAATCTACACAGCAGATGTGCTCCAGGAGTTTACCCAATGCACTCTGACTGCAAATGGACATCCAGTCCTTGGAGCCAGGCTAGACACAACAAAACAAAATAAAACAAAACAGAAAAATATATGTGATGCATATATACTGTGGATGTCAGTTTTCCAGCACAAGTCATTTTACTGTACAAAACTGTTCCCATTTATTTGCACTGCTATACAGGTTGTACCGTGTGGGTCATACAGATGGGACCACACCGGCTCAGGGATGCCCCTACCTTTCCTTGGCAGCCTCAGGGATACCAGCTGAAGTCAAGGAACCAGATAGTCAGCTGCATGGAGCTGGACTGGAAAAGAGTCCCCCTCCTCCTGTGCAGGTAACTCCATATGCAGGACACATAGATTGAGGGGGTGATGGAGTGGACATTCCTGAAGTTATCTGGTTGTACCCCAGGAATCTAATTTGGAGGTACTAAGGACCTCTGTTAGAAGCTAGGAAGCAAGATTTTTGGTAATTATTAAGTTTCACCAGGCAAAACCAATTTGAAATGTTTAGATTTTGTAAATCTTTAAACGGGAGTTGAGCAGCCAGGGCATGCCATAGAGAAGGACACCATATATCTGATAGGTTGAGTGATAAGCTATTACAAAAACAGAGGAGAGGAAATGATCCAGGAAATTTGTGATCTGCCATAGCCTGTGGTCCTCAGTGATATAGATCATACTCTTTCATCTAGTTAAGAGAAATCTGGTAACATCTGTTTTGTTAATGTCTGTTTTTTCCTAAAGTAAATCTTTCCATCTTCTGTCAGCATGATATCTTCAAATACGAAAATACATATTTCTTGTGATGGTTAACTATATGTTGTACAGTTCTTAGGGACATATGCACAAAAGCTGCTGCTCAATTGTTAGATGGCTGAGGTGGCACCACAGAAGCAATAAAAATCTTACCTCTGTATTTTGATTTAGACTTCAAAGTCTAATTTTAAATTGACTTAATTCTCCACATTCTAGAGACAGTCTGAAGAAGTTTAGCTCTTTATCACCAACTTCATAGGTTAGTTAACGGCTGTTACGAATGGTCACTGGTAAAGTCTGTGTATGTTCAAACAGCCAGGGGAATGTAATTAGGACAAAGAGAGAGATCAATAGCTCATTAAACCATTCCTGTGCTGCTCTGGAACAATATGTAACGAGCAGAGTTATAGAAAATTCTCATGTAACATAATACACCTGGAAGCTTGCTTTGGTTTAAAAACTTCACTGCAAGCTCCAAAATCAATGGTATGCATCCAGAATTTTGTTCATGTTTTAGCACATAGCAAACAGGGAGAGTTTAGATGCTTGCACAACGCAGGAAGAGTAAAATTATGCTACAGGGAATGATGACCAGAATGCCACAATAATGGGCTGGCTTTCTTTGTCTTTCTTTTTAGGCTTTCTAATATTCTGAATGTTTAAAAATTTGTCCTTGGTGTGAATGCTTCATCTGCTCCTTATCCTGGTGTGCTGAGGAGTGTGATACATGCTAGGCTTGGCTGATGAATCCCACCAGCTAACAAAAGCTGAACTCTCCTCAGAAAACCACCTCAGTGGACCTAGTGTAATAGACTGGCCTAGTTAGGCCAAGGCTGAAACTGCTTTAAGGTGGAAATTATCACAGCAAATGTGAGGTGACTGGTAAGTAGCACTCAGCTCCAGAGCAGAGTGCCTAAAGTAGGGCACGCTGGTGGCTTGCCTCTGCCAGACCTGCTGTGCCTGACTTCCCTGGTTTGCATTTGAACAGGCATACCAGACAACCTGCTGAAATTGCTTCACTAACAAGATGCATTGAAATTACATGAAATTTGATGTCAGACCAGATGACTATGTTTGATTATAGTCAGCTCTGAATGTCTAATGCATGTTGTGCTGCATTGACCCTGGCTGGACACCAGGTGCCCACTAAAGCTGGTCTGTCACTGCCTTGGGCAGGGGAGAGAAATTATAACAAAAGGCTCATGGGTCAAGATAAGCACCTGGAGAGATCACTCAGCAATTACTGCCACAAGCTAAACAGACTCTATTTGGGGAAAGTAATTTCATTTACTTCCAACCAAATCAGAGTAGAGTAATGAGAATTAAAAGCTGAATTTTAAAATACCTTTCCCCCACCCATCCTTTCTTCCCAGTCTTAACTTTACCCACAAATTTTCTACCTTCCAGTGTCGCATGAGATGGCAAATGAGAACTGTGATCAGTTTATCCCATGTTGTCTCTCCTGCTCCTTCTTCCTCAGGGGAAGGATTCATCACACTCTTCCTCTGCTCCAGCATGGGGTCCTTCCTGTGGAACATAATCCTTCACAAACTTCTCCAGTGTGAGTCCTTCCCATGGGCTGCAGGTCTTCATTAATTACTCCAGTGTCCCCCACGAGGTCACAAGTTCTGCCAGCAAACCTGCTTCGGTGTGGACTCCTCTCTCCACAAGCCTAGAGGTCCTGCCAGGAGCCTGCTCCAGTGCAGGTTTCCCACAGACATCTACCTGCTCCACTGTGAGTCCTCCACAGGCTGCAAGTGGACTTCTGCTTCCCACATGGACTTCCATGGGCTGCAGGGGCACAGCTGCCTCACCATGGGCTGCACCAGGGGCTGCAGCAGGGGCTGCAGGGGAATCTCTGCTCTGGCACCCAGAGTGCCTCTTTCTACTCGTTCTGTACTTTACCTTGGTGTCTGCAGAGTTGCTTGTCTCAGCCTGATTCCACTCTCCTGGCTGCAGTTGCCATTGCACAGGGTTTTTTCCCCCTTGTTAAATACGTTATCCCAGAAATGCTACCACCATCACTGGTGGGCTTGGCTTTGGCCAGTGGTGAGTCCACCTTGGATCTGGATGGCATTGGACCTGCCAGACATGGGGGAAGCTTCTGGAAGTTCCTCACAGAAGCCACCGCTGCAGGTCCCAAAACCTTGCCATGCAAACCCAACACACATGTATGTAAAATACTGGAGAATTTTCTCTCCTGCTTACTCCAGGAGTGAAAAGCTACAACTTTGAGAGTTCATACTGATTAGAAAACCTTTCAGTTAACATTGCATGTCCCAAAATGCCTATTTCGCATCCTTTGGGAATTTTGACTGTACCTTTCTGCACAGCCATGCCTTCAGTCTCTTCTCTGGGGGCTTGAATTAGAAGCCAGAGAGGTCTGTAGACTCCTTGAGCCCTTTTTCTTGTGTGTGACCTGCAAGAATGGACATCGTAGGTATTTGTTTGGAGTTTGGACTAATTTATATTTCGAAATAAAGACCTTCCAAAAACAGAGCAAAAATTAGTTCAGTGTCCACATTGTTGTTGAATAAACAGAAGCTAAATAAAGCAGACTTCAAATGTTATATCATTCTTGAAATGAAAGACACATCTGCATAGTTTTCCACATATAAGGTGATAAATATATTAGCTGATTCAGACAAACAAATATTCTAGATATTAAGAGAGGAAATTATCTTTCATGTTGGTTTTTTATTGGTTCCGTTTTCTTCTCTCTTTTAACATGTTTTGTCAAGAATTTCACTATAAAACTCAGATGAAAATTCTGTATCACATAAGGATATGTAGAGCTCTTTACCTGAAAATTACACAGATCAACTTGCAGAATGAAATCTGGCAGTATTTGTGCAAAATAAATGGAGTTATACAGTAAAGATCTTTTATGGAACTGTCAATAACTGAGGGCACAAGGTCTTTCAGCTCTGTCTGAAGAGATTCAAGAACGAATCATAACTTCAAATTCCTGTTCCTAGCATGTAAGATCTAACTTACAGGTTGGAAATAATAATTGATTTCTCAACGTTTTTTAGAAATGGTTTCGAAAAGAAAAACTTCTGACATCCATTTGAAGTGTTTGCAAAATTAGTTTCAGCTCTGATTCTCCAGAGTTGTACGAGATCCATTGCTAAAAAAGAAATGAAAACACTTCAGAAGCCTGCTATTCCTCTAAGAAAGGTTTTCCTTTGTTTTAGGATTAAAATACTAATAATGTGCATGTGCATCCTGTTTGCTCTCCTGGAACTTTGAACTGTGAAATTACATGCTTATGCAAATTTGAAAAGTAACCATATTTACATAGGTTAGAAATGTGCCCAGATAGATAAAGAAGTAAAAATTACTGACAGGCATTATAAAAAAACTAAAAAAAAAAAAAAAAAAAGCTTACGAATCTTGTACAGAAAAAAAAAAGCAATCAGGTCTAATACTCTTTTGAAGAACCAGCAATAATAGAGGTTTTCTCATTCAAATTCTTATTTGAGTTTAGTGAGATTTTACTTATGCTCTCCAGATCATTTTTAGTATAAAGCCTCTTTCTTTTTTCATTTGATATTTCAGTGGTTTACAGTTATGAAAAAGAACCATATATTTTCCAGAATAATGAATGTCTGAAATAGTATGATGATAACAGGGGAAAATAAAGTGTTTCATTTTCCATTGTTGAGAATTTTGTGGAGTCATTTACAAAGTGAGTTCAAATTGCATATAGACATTCTAATTTGAACTTGATAACAATTTACACCTGTTTACATAGCTGTAAATAACTTCACAACGTACTAGCCAGTGAAGAATCAAGCTCAGTACTTTCAATAGAGCCATTATTTCTAGCTTTTATATGCGTATCTATAGTCTGTCCTTCAAACCCTTTTTTCTCTGAATTTTTAAAGATATTTTATTTTCTCTTATTTTTTAAAGATATATTTTCCTTGATATTTCCCAGAAAATAATTAGAGAGGTGCAGGAGGTCAGACAAGGTTAATTCCTTAAAATAAATGGAGATTTAGAAGCTGCCAAGCTGCTGGGGACAGCTAGCAGGCATATGTCTATTAATTTTGAGATGATAGCTGTTAAAGCAAGTGACCTTTAGAGCAGTGAGAGAGGCGAAAACAGTGCAATTGCATCAAGGTGGATGGATATGCACAGACCAAAGGGTTGTTGCTGCAGATGTCGTATCCTCATGAGCATTTTGAATGGATTTCAGTTCAGACGAGCCCTGGTTTGGTCCCTTAGGCAGAGTGACTGCAGCAGGAGAACATTAGATACATTCCTGGAGCATGTTCAGGTTCATCTTAAAGAAATCCAGTGCCTTGAGAGCGCTCCACAATTCAAACCAACCATCTTTGCTGTAAGCAGGAACATTTGGGAGATTCACTGCAAAAAGCACGTGCTAACCACGCTGAAGAGCTAGCATGGCTCCAGCTACAGTACAGCACACATCCTGCAGTGCTTTGCTGCATAAACTCACAGCACCACTAGTTTTCAGTGTAACTGCCCCCTCGCAAGCAACGTATAAGAGAAAATGTACATTGCCCATCTGAGGCTATGAGTACCAGCCACATGTGCCAGAGACCATAAATCAGTTTCATCTCTTCTGCTGCTCGTCCTAAGTAATCACTGCACCCTTCAACCTCCTCAATCTTGTCACTTCCTAAAAAACAGACAGCATTTTCTTGGAGAGTTAGTACCCAACACTGCCACTTTTTTTGTTTTTTAAGGTGTAAAATTTTCTGTGAGGAAAGCATTGCAATAATGAAAGTATCAAATGTAATTCTGCATAGCTCAGCATTAAAACATCACAGGTTATATCTCTGGAGACTGTATTAAAAGTCAGATGATTAAAAAATAATTAGGGAGGGTGAAATGACAGAGATGTCACTGATCTTATTGTAATTAATTCTGTAGAGTTCATACTATGAACTTTCCCTTATTGATCTCAGAGCTAAAAATATAAAAATTTGGAAATCTCATGCTGTAACAGGCTTTCAAACAGATGGGTTTGGTTTTTTTTAAACACCATATATCATTATTTTCATTACTAACTCATGAAAAATTGACTTTTGTGTTGCTGATGATTTATAGTATTAAACTGATGAATTTTTAGTCTATTCCTTAGAATAATGGTGAAGACACTAAACAGTTAACACTGGCTTTTAAACATTCAGCTACTTGAAGTATTGAACTCTATATGTAAAATTTCAGATGAAAATCAGTAACTATTTTTATTTATATGAGAAAAATACCACTTTTACTCCAGAGCTGATATAAAGTCTTGGAAGCTGTGTGAAAGGGGAAAAAGAGGGCAGCTTGTTGTGACTAAGAGATCTGAATTATTTGAAAAGCAATGCTTGGAACATTGTAGTTACTGTTGCTACTTGAGTTGAAAACGGAACATGGATGTCTATTTTTAAGTATTTAATAAGAAAGCACAGTAAATAATTTATCACTGTCTCTTTTAAAATCCTTTGGAACTACATTCAGTAAAAATCTTTACAGCTTACACAGTACCGTTCAAAGGCTGAGCTATGTCTTCATGTAGACATCCATATTTATCCATCATACATGACCGTCTATCAAGCTGTTTTCTGTCATTATCTTTGACTGCTTGATTTCAGGGTAGTACAGTGTCATTGAGTCAGAAGAACAGATGTCCATTCCTGCAAATAACATGCCTCAGACAACTCATGTCATGCCATGTGGACTTACCCTGGAATT
The DNA here is from genome assembly GCA_013398015.1 of Oreocharis arfaki. Classification (NCBI taxonomy): domain Eukaryota; kingdom Metazoa; phylum Chordata; class Aves; order Passeriformes; family Paramythiidae; genus Oreocharis; species Oreocharis arfaki. Next base: position 247,715 of record VZRR01000984.1, read on the forward strand.
CCTTGTTAGTGTCTAGACAAATCAAGACTATAAACCTCAGTGCAAAACTTCTTCTGTCAGATCAATTGTCTCTGTATTCCACTTCTTTTGATTTCTCAGCTACTCACTGGACACATCATTCTTATGGCTGGCTGACAACTGGATACCTCACGTTTTGTATATCCAATTCCATGCGATAATAATAACAGCAATAGCAACAAAAGTAAATGTAACCAGCCTAGATATCTTTTTCTCTTCCCCTCCCCCCAAAAAAGCAAGTTTTACAATAGCTAGTCTAGATCACCCAATTTTGTAGTTTAACGCCAGCTGGCAACTGAGCCCCACACAGCTGCTCACTCACTATACCCTGATGGGATGGGGGAGAGAATCAGAAGGGTGAAAGTGAGGAAACTTGTGTGCTGAGTTAAAGACAGTTTAATAGGAGAAGCAAAAGCCATGCAAGCATGGCGAAGCAAGGAGTTCATTCACCTTTTCTCTTGGGCAGGCATCTCTAGGAAAAGCCAAACTCCATCACATGTAACAATGACTAGGGTTGACAAACGCAAACACTTTGAATGTCCTCCCACTCCTTTTTTGGCCAGCTCTATGCGCTGAACACAACACCACAAAGTATGGAATATCCCTTGGCCAGCTGCCTTCACTATGTCCCCTGCTAACTTCTTGTGCACCCTCAGTCTCCTTGCTGGGGGTATAGGGTGAGGAGCAGGGAAGTTCTTGGCTCTGTGCATGCACTTCTCAGAAGTAACTAAAAACATCCCTGTGTTATCAGCACTAATTGCAGGGTGGAAAAAAAAAACAAAACCAAAACATAGCTCCATACTTGGTACTACGAATAAAGTCAACTTTATCCCAGCCAAAGCCATCACATGCAACACAGCTTCTATAAACCTTGCTTTCATCTTCAATTTAAAGACATACTTTTGGGGTCTCATGCTAAATCAGCCTGCACAGGTTTTTGCCCTCAAATACTTGTTCATTTTGGGATGCAGAACAACAGGATCACTTCTTCCTGAGTTATCACCAGTAATAAATTACCAGTACCTTACCTTTTATCTTTCAGCTCAGCAGAGTTGGCCAGCTCTAGGCACGTGGTGTGACTCTTGGGGCTGTCCTTTGCAGAGCCAGGAGCTGGACTTCAACGACCCTTGTGGGTCTGTTCCAACTCAGGATATTCTATGATTCTATAATTCTACTGCCTCTCTGCCCAAAAGGTTTAAAACTAAACTTTTCATAATTTCCTGCAGTTTCTTTCAAAACACTCAGAATTTTGTCAATATTCCTCATCAAAACTAAAAATTTTAAATCATGTGTCAAAACTATATGGCTACAAGAACTTGAGAATCAAATCAAAATTTTCAGTGAACTCACTGGAGCTAGCCAGGATGTAAGTACCTGGATGTGTGCTATCCTGACTATATCAGTCTTATGTTCCCAGAAAGTAAGCAGATTAGGCATTACTTATTTGCATGTATGAACACTCAGTATCAGTGCTAGAGAGAAGCACAATATTTCTTTCTAATTTTAATATTTTACATACAAAATAATCAGCATCAGTTTACCAAAATTTAGAATTATTTTAATGTACTTTATTTCTTTTAATTTATTTTTCATGTTGAGGTTAGAAGAGTGATTTAGAGAAAAGAACAATTGCAGACTTGCTATGGGTTAGAACATTCTGCCACATGGTTTTGTGGGTGCTGCTGCAGACAGGCAACCTGATTATAATGAGATATCAATTTAAAGAATTAAAATATACATTTTCAGACCTATTTATAGGAACACAGATAAATCTTGGAGGTATTTATAGGTATATTCATGCCCACGGTTTAAAAGCATGTCACAGTTTAAGACCAGCTGGAAATTAAATATTACACAGCTGCTCAGTCAGCCCTCCTCTCCACCCCACAACCAGATGGAATGGGGTGGAGAATCAAAGTAAAGCTTGTGGGTTGACATAGAAAAGGTTTAATAATCAAAAATAAAGTTAAAATACAGTAATGATGGTAAATGATAAAAATAACTAATAAGCAGAAAAAATCAAGTGATGCACAACACAATTGCTCACCACCCACTGACCAATGGCAGACCCTCTTCCCAAACCCAGATCTGCTCCCCTTACAGGTAACTCCCCCTGTTTAATATACTTGGCGTGACATTCTGCGGTGTGGGATGTCCCTCTGCTCAGTTCTGGCTGTCCCAGCTCTGCTCCCTCCAAGTCTCTTTTGTGTACCTCTTCACTGGCAGGGCATGCAAGAAGAAAAAAGTCCTCAAATTAGAATAAAAATGACTCAGCAAAAACCCAAAGCACCCGTGCGTTATCAAAACCATTCTCATCCTGAGTCCAAAAACACAGCATTGTGACAGCTACTCCGCAGAAATTAACTCTATTCTAGCTGAAATCAGGACAGAGCATTACGGTCTGGTGCCCAGTGCAATTACACTCAATTGCCATGAAGAAAGAATGTATGATATAAAAGTTTAAAATACTGTCCCTCAACAATTATGGTAACAAATAAAGTGTTGCAAAGTTTGTAAATGCCCAGAAGGTCAGTAGTGTTAAGTGCAATATATCGCCTTTACAGAAAGACTTCTAAATTCAGTGCTGTCCAATTTCTGTACTAAAGAGAGAAAAGTGTTTATTGGTGATCCAGTGAGAATAAGTGTCTGGTTTAGGACAAGAAATGGGATTCAATAGTATGTGTTCATCTCCTTATCTCCTTATTTTCAAAATTAAATTGGACATAATGAAAATGATGTTTTCTGTTATTATAGTGTAACTATTTGCTCTAAATTTTAGTGCATTTGGGGAAAATATGGTGGCAAGAGAACTCAGTAAAAACACAAAGCCAGTTGGTCACTTTGCTCTTCTAATCCATCCGTGGATGCTAGCAATTACAGCATTATGAAAGTTGTTATTTTGAACTTCTACTATTCTGAACACAGCCTACCTAATGTACAATACTGTATTTATTGTGTTGATGAACATGTAAGTATCATAATTTACTGAAATGCAAACTTCCTGAAACTTTCAATTAATTAATAAATTAATCTGAGATGTAACGGTTAGAAAAGTTCCTCATTACTTTATTTTCATCATCTAACATGTAAAAACAGCCTCTCCAATTCTGTATTTATGTGCATACCTTTTTTCCTGTATGTGAGTGGTAACAAACCCAAAGGCTGATATTCTTACTTTCACCAACTCATTTCTCCAGCAGGACAAATAGGAGAACAAGCAGAAAATTATATACATTTTTCTACTTCACACTTGTTAGCATACTAATAATGTGAAGCTGTCAGAGCTACCAGCATCTCAACTTGCTAATGATTTCTTGTACCTTAGCCGGGACAAAAAGGATAAGCAGACAAGCTGAAACTCCAGTTTCCAAGGAGACCATCTCAGAAACATGTAAGAAATATTTAAGCAGGTGCGACATGTCTCCAAGATCTAGAGATTTTTTCCTCACACAGTGACATTTTTAAGCTATGTTGAAGGGGAATCTGCGCCCTCTAGACTCCATTCTGAAGCTGAGGTCTTGTGAGTTAGTGTGGCTTGCCATCCAAATGGCTTGCACAGGAGAATAACAAGTGCCCTGGATTCCAGTAATGTTTCAGATGGTTATCAGTCACAGGCACTGAGCAGAACTATGCTCTCTGCATACTTACCTATCTGTCTAACTCTCTGTCTAGCTATCTGTGTGTTCATTTCACTGTTTTAATTTATGGCCACAAGAAAGCATGTCTTCCTCGTTTAAATTTCAGTATGACATTCTGGTCTAAGCTATACTGTGCATGAAAATAGAACCAAATTGTAGACGGATGCTGGAAAAACATTTGACGTTACTTGAGGAAAGCAGCCCTTAGGATTATCTTTCCTCAACTCAAAATGTTGCAAAGAAGGAGGTTTTTTTAGAGTACTAGATTCTGCTTTTCCATTCCCATGTTTTCATGAACATCTGTTGTTTCCTGCTAGCCTACTTTAGAGCTGATTGTGCAAAACATGTACGTCTGTAATGAAAACTTCCTCAACTATCCCACAAAAAATGCTTTTTCCAACTTTTCCATGCTCAAGGGAGAAATAAAAAGGGGGAGAGAAAGTTTCCTTCCAATTATTCAGTGAATATGGAAAAATAAACGGTGAAGGACTGATATGCTTAATTCACTTTTAAACAGCTGCATTGTCATAAGTTAGGGCGCCTTGCACATCAGAACTCTGTTCTCACATAGTTCATACATGCAATTTTACTGTGTTTACTTTTCTAATATGTAAATATTACAAGAATTAAATAGACGAAGCCTGTCTCTACTAGACTTCCCCAGAATTTTTTTCATTTTTGGTCCTGGATACTGAAAACAACTGGGGTTAAACCACAACAACTGGCAACCAAGGACCAAACAGCCACTCACGTACTGCTTCCTGGTGGGATGGGGAGAAGTATTGAAAAAAAGGTAAAATTCATGGTTTGCGATAAAAATAGTTTATTAATTGAATGGAAGTAAAATCTAATACTAATACTACTAATAAATAATAAATAACATAATAATGATAATTAATAATAGTAGTAGTAATGAAAAGGAGAAAAAGAGTGCCGAACCCCAAGAAACTCAAGTGATACCGAATGCAATTGCTCACCACCTGCCAATTGATGTCCAGCCTCTCCCTGAGAAGTGATTGGCATCTTCCAGCCAATCTCCTCCAATTTACATACTGAGTGTGATGTTCTGTGTTATGGAATATCCCTTTGGCCTGTTTGGGTCAGCTGTCCTGGGCATGCTACCAGTGGCTTCTTGTGCCCCTGCTTACTGGCAGACCATGGGAAACTAAAACATCCTTGACTTAGACTAAGCACTACTCAGCAAAAACTAAAACATCAGTGTCATCATCATTATTCTCTTATTTAATCCAAAACACAACCCTGTTCTGGCTACTAATAAGAAAATAAAATCTATGTCAGCTGAGATCCAGACAACAACCAAAAGGCTCTGACAACAGAAAAAAATCAACAACAAAAATCAAACCCAGAAAATGCCACTGATCAAAGAAAATCTTATTGCAGAAACAGGAAAATAGACTGTGTACTGTTTAATATTATTCGTTCCACAGAGCAAAACTCACAAAGCAAACTTCTACTTCCTAATTACCATCACTGTATGAGAGGAAGTATCTCCTTTTTCAGTAGCCATATTATTTGAAAGATTCATTATGGCAATTGAAACAGTGTTTAATTTTGATACCTTTCAAATATAAGGGCAGGTAGGATAGCATTTGAAGATGATTGTTTGATACAAACACATATTGATTGATATGTGTTTAATAGGTGTAAGAGGCTCAATTTTAGCCGAATACAGTATCAAACAGGTCAACATCAGGCATTTCGTTAGATACATTTGTTAAGGTTGTCTGGGAAATGGAAGAATAGTTCCACAAAGAAAGAAAACAAAAAAAAAAGACCATCTGAAAATTGGGAGTTGCTGGAGCTCAGCTGCTCATGAATAAGAGTTGCAACAGTAAAATCTTAATTTAAATATCTGTGATTTCTTGTTTCTTTCTTTTTTTTAACCAGAGAAAAGTACTAACTTATGCATTTCTTTGAATCACACAGAAATTATAAAAAATGTTTATTAGGGTTTATGCCAAAGAAACACTGCACAATATCTTATCCAGCCAGCATAAATCTTGCTTAGCATTTTAAATGTAATAAATTAATACAGAAAATACTTTCCTAACTACAGTGTCACTGATGGTATATCCAGTTTGCGAATAGTTGCGTAAACACAGGTGTCTATTTCTAGTCCTCCCTCTATGGGGTAGGTATCCTTTGCTATATTCCCTGTGGTCACTGGACATGAAAGGCTTAATTTAGCTGTTTGCCTACCTGCTTTTCACCACACTTGAAGAAGTCTTGACCTTCAGCCCTGAAGCTGAGGCTCCAGAAGGGCAGATGTCTCCCAGAGTTTGTGTTCTACCTGCCAGTGCCTTAGAAATATCTCACATACCTTTTAGATAACCCTTGACCTTGTCACTATGGACTGTAGGGAGCTATCCAGCTGAGCAACCACTTGGGAACAGGATTCAATTGCTTAAGCATAGGTAACACTTGAAACACCCTATAATACGTCAAAAGTTTGTGCAGGGATAGCATTTGTGACACATGATACACAACCTGTAGAAAAATAATTGCGTCAGCCATGATAGCCCAATGTGGACAGTGTGAGATACCTAAAATAGTATCTGAACAGTTGAATTCTTCTCGAGGTTAGGTGAATAGCTGTTCTTGCTCTCCTAACTGTTTTGCTTATATATCATTTGACTACCACAGGAACTTGGACGCCAATTCAAATATAATTTTGATTGAATCCCTCCTTCAGTGCTGAATCTCACTTTAAGACACACATCAAGAGTTGCTAAGATATTAACAGTCATTCTTTAGCTTATATTACTTTTCAAGAAGACTTTGGAAAAGGAAAAAGGAAAAAAAAATGGTGTTCTAAAGCTTAAAATAAATATAACTGATGTGGAACATCAGTTTAGTACAGAAAAGTTAAAATAAAAAGTCGGGCTTGTTCATGGGCTCCAAAAGCAAAAATCCAAAACACTAAGGAACTTATGCTGAGTAGTGGTCCAAAACTTGTATGAAAATAATAATAATAGCAATAACGATAATAATAAAATAATAAGAAGGAGAAGTAGTAGTAAGGGAAGCTAAAAGAGACAACATGTTAAGTAATGAATAGGGTGAAGGCTCTAACCAATTTAAAACATGAATATTGAAGTTAGGTAGAGAGCTACAGCTAAATGCTGATTAAATAAATTGTAAAAAGTGACTAAGTATAAAGGTTTGAGAGATAATTGTCTCTATTTAGAAGAATGTAGGAAGACACATTCAGTTCATTAATAAGGACAGAATTTACCGGTTTTGACAAAGGAGAAAGTGAGGGAAAGTTTGTTAAATATGAACATATTTCAAATCATTGACCTCACAGTTCTTCCAAATCTTAACATTAAATAAACTAGTTGCACTAACAACACCAAGAATTGTGTTAATGTTTGGCAAACTTTGGAAAAACACTAAAGGACTGCAAGACTAAAATGGAAACAAAGAATGACACAAAAAGAAGCAATCTAAGGGTGAAAATACCATTATACAAATTGTATAAATAAAGAGGAAGCAGGTAAAAATCTATAGGGAAGTTTTATGGAAGTAGGACCATGTCAAATACAATAGTTTTCTTCATTTAAATGAGATTACATATTTGAATAATAAAGACATGCATGCTGACATAGCACTTAGAGTTCTCCAACACATTTGCCAGAGAGACACACAGCATGGACTCTTAAGTAGACTGTATTTTATAGGAGGAATAAGGTGGTAATTTAAGCATTTTCTTGTTAAGCTTGCATATTTCAAAGGCTGATTTTTTATAAAGGCAAGGCAAAAGATTACTATAAAATGATCGAAATTGCCTTGCTAAATGGTCTCAATTCACTAAAAAGTGTTTTCATACATTCAGAGGCAAGGTAATAGTTCAGAGCTTCAGTGATAAAAATTATATCAGCAGGAGGCAAATTCTGTCTTTGAAACCAAAGATCTGAAGAAAACTTGATATCAACACTTATGACTAGCAGAAGACAAATTCTGTAATGGCAAAAATATTTCTGTGATGATTCGGTATAGAAGAGGATAACGGAATAGGCAGATTGTCACTTTACATACCATTAGTAAAATACTTCTATGCCTATTTCAAACACAGATACAGGAGAAAAAAGTACTAGGAAAGTTAACAAATGAGCCAGGAGGAAGAAAAAAAAAATAAATCACATTAAAAGAGAAGGTTGGGACATTACTTGATCTCTGTGCTTTGAAAGGCACTCAAACATGGTAGAGACACAGATTACTAAAAGCCTTTTTAGTCTTATTTACAGATGCATAAAATTTAAAAAAAAAATGGCTAAAGAAGGAAGTTAAGTAAGTGCGGTTTTAAAAACAGGTGCAGTTTCCCAGCACTGATGGCAATTACTATGAGGATAAGGAAAGAACTATTCACCTTAAAGTGATTGCTTTTAAAGTGAAGTATGGTATTGGTAGATTCAAAAAGAAATTTCAGTGCCCTGTGCATGTGGTTTGAGCTGGATAAACATGGAGATGGCGTCATCAAACTCAAAATTTGTGAGTTTTAGAAATTTTCTGTTCAATTTTTTCCTCCTTTGTCATGGGAAGAAGAAAATTACCTGTATTGTCATCCATGCACTAATGAACCTTCAGTCTCCTGATCAGGGTGTTCACGCAAGTGAACCTCATCCCTCAGGATCTCAGCTGATCAATTTCAATAATTAAGTAGAATTTTTTTTCCCTAGGCACAGCTGATCGTACATGTTGCTGTTCCTTTGGGGTTTTTATTTCTATTGAGCATCAAAAATGATTTAGCTACAGCTGGTGACGATACGTGGAACACTAAGGCCAGGTATGTGTCTTGCCCACATCACTGGGGGTTTAAGAGCTGTAACATTCAGGCTTGGGACATTTTCCTGCAAAGTAGGCTGATTTTTTTTTCCTATCCATTCACCTATTGAATAGGACATAGTTCCTCTGCCAGAATTATCAAAGCAGCTCTTTATCATCACTGGAATTAAGACAGTGACATCTTAGTCATTCCTGTTCTCTGCCAAATCACAGTTAGGTCACCTAAGGACTGGTACAGTTTGCTGTAAGTACAGTCATTTGTTATCCATAAGGGGATCTCCATGAAATTTAATACCCTATGAAAAATCAGAACAAATGATGTAATCGACATTTGTGGCCTTCTCTTTCATTAGAAAAAGAATAAAAAAGGAAAAGAGGTAGAGACAAAGAAATTGAAATATTTGATACAAGAATTATTTATGTGTAGGAAGATTACTTTTTGTTTGTTGTTTTGCAACAGTGCTTGAACAACTGTGATAAACACTTTCCAGTTTTACTGTTTGTGGGATTTAGTATACATAGAAGAGGTGGGCAGTACCAAAATGTGTTTAATTCTTGCTAACAATAAAGGCATAACAAAATCTAGTGACTGGAAGCTAAAGTGTGTCATTTTCAATCTTGAAATTAAGATGGAGTTCCTAGCAGTGAGGTTAATTAATCATTGAACTAACTTACAGATATAGGTAGTAGAGTCATCAATATTTGCTATTGTTCAAAAATGAGATTAGATGTGTTCCTAAATGGCACATTTTTTTAATTTAAGTCTGCTGAGGAGGGCTGTGGTCATGGTTTTTCTTCTCTGTCCCTGGTATCTGTGAGGTTTTTGCCTTGCCTCATCCATTTTCCACCTTCAAAAGCAGGTGAAGGCAGAAGGGGAGGGAGTGGAAGAACTGACAGTATTTTCAACCCCTCTATCTGTGAAGAGGCAAAAGATACATTGCAAATGTGATCGTGACTGAGTACTGATACAATATTAAGATCCCACTCTATCACGTATATTTCAGCTACAGAGTAGGATATTCTCCTGCTGAGCTTGGAATTTAAATACACAGGCAAAGACTTGGAAGGGGTTATAGATTAGTGAAGTGAATATCTGAAAGTGCCATTTTAAAGCCACCAACTATTGATTGAGAGTCTTGATATTTCATTTAGGAATTCTGTAGTGAAGGGATTTTCTAAGGCAGGAAAAGAAAATATCAGACTTGATCACAGAAACCAAAAAGAGGGTGAGAATGTGAAGAGGGAGATAAAGTAAAATACAGAAGGCTTTTAAATGAATGCTGCAGAAACGGGGGTGAGGGAAGACTTGCTAGGTGTAGTGTCACTGGTTTTATTGGCCTAAACTTCTGTCTTCCTGCATTAAATGTGTTCCATTCTGAGCTCATACAGGTGATACTGACTAGGCCTTGAACCCCTGAAGTGGGTAAAACTCTCCAATATGAGGAAACCTGATGTGATCCTCCTCAGCTATTTTCTTTCTCCAGGCACAGGACTAGCTTGAACATCTTACTAATAATTATCCTCACTCTTTGAATTGGAAAAATTGTTAAGTTCTGCAGACATGTAGCTTGCAACAGCAAGTGACTTCACTTATTCAATACCATGAACTGTGTTCAAGACATTTTACCTTTGTTTGCAGCAGAGTCTCTGGAAGCTGTGTTGCCATGGAAATGTGATTTGCTAGTCTCTTCTAAGAGTGTGTGCTTGGGGAGAGCTAGTGAGCTGCGACTTTATTTCTGACTAACAAATAGGGTTCCAAACATAGTATAGTATATGTAGTATAGACGAAGCTACCAGAAAGTCCTAATTGTTTTTCTGAAACCAGTATGATTGAGGAAAGCGATTGGAGACATGACAGCCAGTTTCCAGACCACAACTGAAATCCTCTACATCACTTCGGCATCAGGCAGGAACTGAAGGTCCCTATTCCCTTTTGAAGATAATTACTCAGATACAGGAGTAGCACAAGCTCATCATTAGGAGCCTGGGTCCCTTTTCACCACTGCAGCAAACAAACTATTTTGAGGAAACCTGTGTGTACACAGACAGGCACATTTGAACATGAACTAAACAACAAATACTAATGATGCTTGCTTTGAGACCCCATGTGGAAGCCTCCTTTGGGGTCTGTGAAAAAAGGAAAGGTTTGATCCTGACAGTGTTTTGAAAAAACAGACCTCGATTCATGAATTGTGTTGGAGTATTTTAATATGGGACCTGTAGAATTCTTCCACAAGTAGTCTGCCTCCTTCCATTTACGCAGTCAACAAAATCAATTAAGATGCTAAGGCAAAGCTAGAAAACGGTTCTAAATAATTTTCAAAAAACAGTACAGTCTTGCCAGGGTTGCAAACTTTCATTTTGCAGAAGAAGTATTTTCATTCTTTCAGATAACTACTCAGTAGACATTTTGAAATTTATATTGCAGAATGCAATGTAATTAGTTATCAGGGCTGTTGGTGCCTGTAGGCAGCTGAGCTTGTGCTTAGAGCTTCCTTCCTCAGCTTTTGGTTCCTCTAAAATCTCTCATTTCAAATTCTTGACTGTTCCTATTTGCAAGAATTCATCTTTTATTTAGCTTTAAATACTTTTTACTGTGGTGTGAGAGGAACATCACAGTATACTTCCTTACTTAAAATCTCTCAGACCCTTTCTGAAAGGCTGAATTTAAATGGATATCCTGTGCAGGGCAAGGAGTTGGGCTCGATGATCCTTGTGGGTCCATTCCATCTCAGCACGTTTTGTGATTCTGGAAATTACTACTTTTGTCTCTTTCACAGCATTTGGGAGTTTTCTTAGCAGATACAGAATGTAGCATGATGCACAGCCGTGCAAAATAAAAAATCCATATGTCTTCCATAAGCATTTTCCCCATGTTTTTCTTGTTTCTGAAATTGATTTGTACTCCTTTTACAAAACTCTATTGTTACATGTCATGATCCATGCTGGTTTATGAATACCTTTGTACAATGAAGGTCTTTAAATATGTAAAATAATATTTTCAGTTTGCAGTTTTCTTTTTTTTTTAACAGAAGGACTGTTTTGTTTTTCAAACACCTGTTTTAATGTTATTGTCATCATCTCACATACATCTCCAGGTTAAAACTATAGAGTCAGCTGGTGGGTAGATGATTTAGAAATTCAGGGATATAAGCCCCATGCACAAAGAAGCTGACAAGCAACACACTGTGCTGCCCCTGCATTCTGCAGATTGTAGACCCCAAGGTATAGTTTTACTTGGAAAAGTGAGAGTAAAAATTAGGGGGCAAATCTCCATGCTGGTCATGTTTTTCTTTGCCCAGTAACTCCTGCAGGCACTACCAGATTTCTCCGTATTCCTGATCAATAGTGCATGCACCATATGGCTCTTGCAGTGATCAGGGGAAGCCCTCTCTGTTGTGTGAGGTATACGCATTGACAGATGCTCCTCATTTCTCCAGTCTTAACTGATAATAGAGCCAAAAGTTTATCTGAATTGGGTCATGCAAATGAGCAATTAATGTGACTTTAGGCACTGAGCCTACCATAAGCCATTCTGCTGTGCATCAGCAGAAAAAATGAAACATTGGTGTGAATTTGGTAACCATTTTTTCTCTATCTTCTCTGAGAGAAAAGTGACATCTTGAATGTGCCTTATATGAGAGACAGAACATGGATTAGAAGTGCAGTTTATTCAGAAGCATCTCTATACTCTGTACCTAGAGACATGGACCAAACAGTTGCTTGAGTAAAAGCCTGCACTACTTCTATGCCAACTTCAGAGCAAATGTTAAGATTCAGAGATTCAGAAATTTCAGTCAGCTTGCCCACTGTACACTGTCAGACAACCTCATCTGCTCAAACACAAGCAATGCCTTAAGAGTATGGTAAGAATTAAATCACAGCATTGACCAATGCTTCTTATTCTTTTCTATCTGATGCTTTTCCCCTAACTTTTTCTGGGGCCAGAAAATCAATTTTCATCATTTCTGCTTCTTGAAGAGTCCTGGTTTTGGCTCACTAAAGGAATATTCCATACCATATGACAAAAAGCTCAGCAGTAAAACCAGGGAGAACACTGGTGGGGCGTATGCTGTCGAGGGACTGACTGGGCATTTGTAGATTATGGATGATCAATTCCTTTCATTTGCATCACTTGCCTTTCTTGGGTTTTATTTCTCTGTCTTATTTACCTTCTAATTGCAAGTTGGTTTTGCTGTTGTTGCTATTGTTATTATTATATTACTTTTAATTTCATTTCAATTGTTAAACTTTTTATCTCAGTCCATGAGGTTTCTCCAATTCTCTTCCCCCATCCTGCTGGGGAAGGGAGTGACTGAGTGGTTGTGTGGTGCTTAGCTGCCAACAAGGTTTAAAACAAAGCAGAAGGGAAAAGATGAACTTAAAGACAGTAGGGAAGTTCTTACAGAAAATACTTTAAGGTGACAGCTACAGCTTCCCAAGTAGAGTAGCTGATAACACGTTATTTGATTATGGACCAGAGCTAATTCTGGCACTGGTCCTAGCATTCCTATCCCCAAAGCTGCCAGCTTATGCCAATACATTATTTAGCAACCGTATGAAATGACAGGGATGTAAAATATCCCACCGTGTTCACTTGAAATGATTGGGAGTGTGAGAAAATTCCTCAGTCAGCTCTAAGGTGCTCCAAAGGCAAACAGAAAGGATGCAAGAGGGATATGAAAGATGACTTGTATTCTAGGGCTTCCCCAGCATACAAAAAGTAGATTATAGCTGACATTTCTACACTTTTCTGCAAGTCCATTTAAAATAAATATTTTAAAACAAGAAAAAAGTATTCAAGAAACAAACCCTGAAGGAAAGAGATGGATTCATAATTCATCACAGGACTATATCTTGCACACACAAGACGTGTGCTCTGAATGTGAATTGACAAGTATCTTGCCAAATACAACGCACGGCTGAACAAGGGTGATACTGAAACACACTTTGTGCTGAGTTTAGAAGACAGGCATTGTTTCTTTCAATGATTAGTAAAATTCACTCTGTTTCTTTACTTTCCTCTCTTTTTTTCTTCCTGGGTACACAAAAATGGTTTCCTTTCTTGAGGAAAAGAGATGTCTCAAAGACATCAGAATGTTCTAAGGCTGAGTAGCCTGTCCTGTTGAAGATGAGCTTAAAGAAAAAGCTTTGCTGTTAGGGGAGTTATTTATACAACACGTGATCAAAACAACACTTCTTCAAATACTTGCTAATTCACAAGGTAGTTCCTCTTCCATTTTCTTTCCAAGAGGATTTTTGTTTTCTTAGTGAAGGGATTGTGCTTTGCAATATAGTAATCAATAAATGTCAGATATCAGCTTCCAAATTAAATCAAATTTCCGTGATTCACAACTTGTGGTGGCTTTTTGCTTGGTTAAGTACAGAATCGAATGTAATCTGTAATCTAAACTAAACCACCAAAATCAGCAAGAAGAAAAAGGCTCTGGGATAGTCTTTGGACTCATGCACAATAGGAATGATATATTCAGGGAGAGAAACACCACTTTAGAGGAGATAAATAGCTTTTTAGTGTTCAGAGTAGGAGAACCTGAGGAGATTCCCAGGCTGTACTTTGGGATTAATGAAAGCTCAACCTGATTAATGAAGCGAATTCAATAATCAACTGAAACAATGCTATGAGTGGAAGATGATCACGGTAAATAGAAGCAGAATAAAACTAGCAAACGAACTACGCTGGGTGGTATTCACCTACAAGTCTAAACAGTACTCAAGGATAAAATTGTACAGCTATAGATCTACCACGAATCTCATCTACTCCTGGAATCTGAAGATTTGAGAGTGACAAACATTGCGAAAACCCTTGAAAAGAAACATTTCAGGAGAACCTAGGGAAGTACAGTCCTGTAAGCCCGAAGGAAATAACAGTGTTAACACTGAGACCTGAATAAATGGAAGCTACTTGAGAAGAACCCACGCAATTTCCACAAACGGAAGTCCATTATTACAAACCTTTCCAATTCTTTTAAGAGTTCAAAACACTTGTGGGCAAGGATAATATACTTGGTACGAGCTTTCTGGATTTTCAAAAGGCTGTTTGTAAGGTCTTTTGCAGAGCTCTTGTGGAGAAAACAAACAGAAAAGGCAGGTCCCAGCACTGGTAAATAGATGGTGAAAATTAGGAAAAAACATTTTAAAAATAAATTAAATATTACATAAAGGAACGTTATCAGTGGTTTTTCACAGTGGCTGGCACTTGTACCTGGAAAAGGTAGTGAGAAGTGACATGATCATGTTTGCACACAATAAAGGAATTCATAGGTCAAGGTGTGAGGACGTACAGAGCAAAACTTCCTGTCTCAAGCACTGTCACCACAGAAGAATGTTGCCATGAGATAAGCACAGGATGGGGTACCAGGATGGAGCTGAATCCAGGCCTGATGGAAGAAGATCTGGTTAGCACATTCTGGGTAATGCATCTGGACAAGAATTCCCACTGTGGCAAACTGAGTAAAGAAGGAACTTCTCATCTGCATATCACTGGTGAAACAAAGATCACCCCAAGTTATGGGACAGATGGAATCTGCAGCCACCAAAGCCCCTCCCCTGAATACACCTCCGTGGATACCTGGAACTTGGACTGTAAGTTGAGGCATCACAGTGGGAAGTTGAGATAAGATAAAGATGGTACTATTGTCCAGGTGTTATCTCATACCAAGGGGGGAGGTAAAAAAAGCTGGGGGAGAAGAATATATCACTGATAATGGACAAGGAAAGCCAACACAGCAGCTGTGCTGAAAGCAGCTCAGACTGAGTGAAAGGTAATTCTGGCAGGGGGAGATCACAGCCCACCTACTCAAGAAACGCACTGAGTGCAAAGAAGAGAAAGACTGAGCATGGGACTAATTAGCAATAGAAGTGAGGGAATTATTTAACTAATGGAAAAAGACAATGATCGTTAATTCCTTTGTTTGCAAGAACATATATTGAGAAGTTTTGAATTACCTCAGGAATTTGAACCACCACTACCAAGAAGGCCAGGGTGAAGAAAGACCAATGGGGCACTTCTGGATCCAAGGGTGGTCACTATCTTCTGCTTGATCTCTCTCTCTGTTTCTCTTCCCCCAACCCCCTTTCTATTTCTTTCTATCTCTCTACCTTCTGTTTACTGTTAAATAAAATTTGTGTTATTGATTTGGCACATGGTCTCATTTGCACCTTAATTCAGGAAGAGGCATCGCTCACTAGTAGGATCTTTCCAGGTGGCAGTTAGTATGAGGGCTGACTGTGAAGAAATGCAGCCTGTTCTGAAAAAAATGACTGACTAATAAAATAGCAGATGAAGTTTTTTAAAAGAGTTTGTTCTTTTTGTATGTAGGGTAAAACAAACCTAGCTTCACAAATAAAATTATAAAGTCTGTGCTGTCTGTTGCCACTGGAGTAAGCCTTTGTGTTTGTGACAGATGAAAATATCAGCTCAGTGCTTGCTAGGAGTGGAAAAATGAATCATATATTTGGCTTTATGAGGAAATTAATAAAGAAACAAAAAAGAGCACCATCATGCCACTGTACAAAATCACATGCACACTCCCAGTTAACGTGCATGGTTCTTGTCTCCTCAAAAATTACGCAGAAAAGCTGTCACAGGTTCACAGCAGGCCAACAATCATGATATGGAATAATTTTCTTATAAGGACTAAGATATTACTTTGAAGAAAAAGATAAAAATCATACCTGATATAGAGACTGTGGGTAGGGATTTACTGCTCACCATTTCTTCTTATACAAGAAGCAGGACCACCACATGAGGTCAACAGAGGTCAGGCTCAGAATGAGCAAGGCCACTGGGGTAGACCTGTGGGATGGTTTACCAAGGGAATTTTGGAGGCAAAAGCTTTGCATATGTTTAGAGTAGACTGGACAAACCGTTTGATGGGAGATCCAGTAAATGTTACTCGGGGAACATACTGCCTCCGACTCAGAAAATCCTCTGAGATGGAAATTCGCAGAAGCTAGGGGAAAGTGCCATATATGTTCTTAACCTGCCATGTATTTATAGGTGTGCATTCACATACACTTCTAATATGGAGCCATGAGAGATAATTTAGATGGGGGCAAGATTGGACACAGCTTGAAGTTATCGACGTAACAATACCACAGGCTTTTGTTTCTCAAGTCAAAAGAAAGTATTGACATACTTTAGACATGGTTTACGTACCTGACTGCAACAGCATTTGGCAGGAAACATCGGACAGCTTTGTAAGACCTCATTGTTGTACAGTTTCATGGCTCCACTTTGCTGCATGCATTCAATTATGACAGGCTGAACTCATTTCACCTATCTGCAGCAATCTGGAAGTGTTTATTCTGAAGTGACACCCAGATTCTCTGGGTGAGAAAACGGGAACTCCAGAGTATGAGTCATTCCATCTTTAAATAGATGTTGAAGAATTCATAAGAAAGTGTAAGTCTCGTTAAGTTAAAAAACTCCAAAACATCAAAACAAAAAATACCTTAAACAATTATATTTCTATACTACCCTAGCTAATGATAATTCTGGTTAGAGATTTTGAAGTTAGATATACTGCCTAGAGTCAGGTAATCACAATAGATCACCTGAAAGAAACAATAAAATCAAAAGATTTTCTGGCTGCCAAGAATCTGTTCATCTGGCTTGAAAAGTCTGTCTCTGTGTATGTATATCAGGCATCTAAGTGACAGCCGCAGGAAAGCTGTTCTTGGTGTCTGTAGCTAACAATAGGAAGCCAAGAATGAAATTCTGTTTCTACAGATGTTCACAATCATGACAAACATCTTAAAATCCAAACTTGAATTTCAACACATTTGGAAATTATATTTAGGCAAGTGAACAAGGTATTTCAGCATTCGTTTAAGTCCCTAAGTAAGAAAGCAAAGCACATTGCTGACTTGTGTCCTTAGACTTTAGGGATATAACACAAGGTGAGAATGTAAGCTCAGCATTCCCACTCTCAAATAGAGCGCAATAACATTGATAGCGCACTCCATTTATACTAGAATATTAATGCCACAGTAGCTAAATACTTCTTTTACATAAGGAGCATTCTTTTTGAGGGGTTACAGTCCATTTCTGAAATTTCACCACAGTTTACAGTCTGGCACTCAAGGACTTGGAAGAGAGGACTAGTGCTCAAAGATATTCCTTACTTTTTCACTTATTTCTAAGTTTTAAGTGTGCATAAATTTAAGAATTTTGATTTTCCTTGAATACATTAACTTATCAGGGAAAGTGAACAGAGGCTCATCATGAAGAGAAGATAATTGTTCAGTTATGTTTAAAACCTTTTTTAGTGAAACTTTTCTGCACAAGACCTGATTATTAGCCTAATGACTAGTAGAATGACTAAATTAGCAGAATGACTAAGTGGTAAACCATCACTTGTAAAAGTTGCAGCACAGCCGGAACCGAGACCCTGCAGTAGCACTGCGTTCCTTACTGGTGACATTTGTAAGTTTATTCAGGTAAGAGCTAGAATGTGATAACAATAATAGCCACAGCAATGGCTATTAGTAGCAGTAATAAATACCAGATTCTTGTTTCACCACTGCTATAAGAGGAATGGAAACAGTGATATTAAGAGGATGAAAGGGTTTGTTTGTTTGTTTCTTTCTTTGTATTTTAACATGAGTCACAATTACATTATTACTTCTGCAAATAGATTTCCTCATGTTAATTTCTTTTTTAAATACAAGTTACTTTTTTTAGTTATGATTTGTCGAAGTGAATCACCTTCAAACACTCTGGAGAAATGATGTTGCTTTTGCTTTGGATGCAGACTATGACTTAGCTAATGTTGATTCTTGAAAGAAAGAAGTATAAACAATGCAATCAATGCAATTTTGCATGTCTTTATATAAATTCCTTGGATTGCTGGGTTGTTTCTCAGAAAGTGTTTTCAAATGGTAAGAAGATTTCTGTCATAAGCACAGTTGCTGTTGTAGCAGGTAGAATCCTAGTAAAAGGTATCCAGTTGTATAACATTACGAGTTGTCTACAAGCTTAAATATCTAGAGGATGATTCAGATATCTGAGAATAGACACAATAAGTCATTAGATGCCTTGCAGTACCCTGCTTAGATTCCATGTACAAATTTAGGATACCAATACCTCACCAGATACGTGCTGCTGCTGTGTAGATGTCTGCTTCAACCCAAAAAATCTTACACAGCATTTGATGCCCAGGTAACCATGCAAGCTCTTCCCGGTATTTGCTGAAACCTGTTGTAGTGGCATGAGGTACACACACAAAACCTTCAGTTGAACCAGTGAACAACCATGAGTTGGCAAGTTACTGCTCTCTTGTTTTCAGGCAGGAAACCCAGAATCAAAGGAAAGAAGAGTTTCCCTTGGTCAAGGAGGATTGGGTTAGAGAATACACAGGCAAGCTGGACATCCACAAGTCCAAGGGGCCCTGAGGAGATGCATCCACGAGTGCTGAGAGACATCTGGCAGACACCACAGATAGGCTGATCACAGTCATGTTTGAAAGGTTGTGGAGGTCCAGAAACAGGTCTGAGAATTGGAAGAATGTAAATGTTCACCTCAGTCTTCAAAAAGGGCGAGAAGGAGGGTCCAGGGAACTAACATCCAGTCAGCCTCACCTCAATCCCTGGAAAGGTGGCAGAGTGTCTTATTCTGAAGGCCATCTCTATCCATATGGGTGACAAGAGGGTGATCAGGAATAGTCAGCATGGATTCAATAAATGTAAGTCATGCTTTACCAACCTGATGGCCTTCTACAGTGAAACAACTGCCTGGATGGATGAGGAGAGCTCAGGGGATATTGTCTACCTCAACTTCAGCAAGGCTTTCAGCACTGTCTCACAACACCCTCATAGGCAAAGTCAGGAAGGGTGGACTGGATGAGTGGACAATGAGGTGAACTGAGAACTGGCTGGATGACTGATCCCAGAAGATTCTAATCAGTGGCACAGGGTCTTGTTGAAGACCTGTCTCTAGTGGGGTTCCCCAAGGTTCAATATTGGGCACAGAATTCTTTAACTTCTCCATCAATGACTTGGATAAAGGGGCAGATGCCTCCTCAGTGAGTTCACTGATGACACAAACCTGGGAGGAGCAGCCCATACCCCAGAGAGCTGTGCAGTCCTTCAGAAGGGCCTCAGCAGGCTGGAGAGACGGGCAGAGAAGAACTGTCTGAAATTCAGCAAAGACAAGTGCAGGGTCCTGCACCTGGGGAGGAATAACCCCAGGCACCAGCAAAGGGTGGGGGTTGACCTGCTGGAGAGCAGCTCTGAGGAGAAGGACCTGGGGGTCCTAGCGGACAGCAAGCTGTCCATGAGCCAGTAGTGTGTCCTTGAGGCCAAGAAGCCCAATGGGATTCTGTGGTGCATTAGGAAGAGCATTGCCAGCAGGTCAAGGGAGGTGATCCTGCCCCTCTACTCAGCCCTGCTGAGGTGCATCTGGAGTGCTGTGTCCAGTTCTGGGCTCCTCAGGACAAGGGAGACATGGAGCTCCTGGAGCAGGTCCAGTGGAGAGTGACAAAGATGGTTGAGGTACTGGAGCATTTTTACATGGAAAGGCTGAGGGAGCTGGGCCTCTTCAGCCTTGAGAAAAGATGCCTGAGACAGGACCTCATCTATATCTGTAAGTATCTGAATGGAGGGTGTGAAGAGGATGAAGCCAGGCTCTTCTTGGCAGTGCCAAGCAATAAGGACCAGAGGCAATGGGCAGAAACTGATGTACAGGAAGTTCCATCTGAATATGAGGAAGAACTTCTTTACTGTGCAGATGACTGAGGACAGGAACAGACTGCCCACAGATGACATGTAGTCTCCCTCACTGGAGATGTTCAAGAACCATCTGGACACAACCGGGTGCAGCGTGTTCCAGGATGACCCTGAGAAGGGAGGTTGGACCAGATGACACACTATACTCTCTTCCGACCTGACTCATTCTCTGATTCTGCCACAGTCAAAAAACTGAAATTTTCACAGTAGCTGCGTGACTTGTCTGCAAATCAATTAAGAGAAATGTGCAGAAAATTTAATTTGGCTTTTTCAGTGAAGAAGTAACATTTTTTTCAAATATAGCTAATACGTAAAATGAAATTCAGTGTCCAGCCCTGAAAGGACCAATAGGCCAAGAAAAGAGAAGTCTGAAAATATATATTTTTTTGCATTTCAATATTGAGCAGCAGCTTCTTGAATTTGTGGGTTTCTAGCCTCTTAGCAGTCAGTGCTTGCACAGATTTTTATGAGGTATTGGTACAGATATCACAAATAACAAAACAAATCAATTGAGAATAGAAAGCAATCATCAAAACACTAATGAAAAATTCTGTAGTCTGTAGTCCTAACTGTTTATATAAGATTTAATTCTGAATATTTATGCAAGCAGCATCAAATACAAACTGAAAGAGAGCAGATGCAAAGCTGACTGTAAAGGCCCGTAGCATCCACTGCTGCTGAACAGATACATTCTGCTTTTAAAAAGTCAGCAACAAAACCTGACACATGGAAAATCCACGTGACTCAACATTTGCTTAGAAAAGAGAAGAACCACGCATGGCAGCTGGTTTCCCAGGCAACTGAATCTCTGGGAATATATCCTAAAGAATTATCTTTCTCTAAGTCTTTTACAGGAGAAACTATTGTTATGCAATTGAGCTTAATTAGATAATTTCCTCAGTTTCGTCCCAAGTGCTCCCCAGACTAATTAGGTGGGAATGAGTTCCTTATGGGTGTCACAGGTTCTTCTAGCTTTTCCAAATTTTCTAGTAGATTTTTGTTTCATTCTGCCTAGTTTTGGTAGGATGAGATTGTCCTCATCCCATTCGCTCTCCTCTTTTTGTATTTTTTTTCGCTTCCCCAGAAAACATGTATTGCAGAAGTCTCAGATGGTGATGATGCTGTATTAGTCACACCTCTGCTACAACTTGGTATAAAAGATCCTCTGAGAATATTTTGTCTCATAGCTCCAGTGTGACCATGCTTTTCCCAAAGGAAAATATATGAATAAACACTACAAAAAATAAGATCACTAAAAGAACCTGCTCAAGCGCAGGGAGGAGGATGCTCTGGCAGATAAGAATATGTGCTTTTTAAGTTTACATTTCTAGGTAAAATTTTGCTTGAAGGCTTTCCTGTTGTTGGCAAATAACAATGCCTATAAGCCAGTTCTTCTTGAAAATTTAGGTGGATGTAGGCACACAGAGTACTACTCCAGCATAGTTCAAGTGCACTGAATCTGACTTGTCTCCGGAAGACCTGATCAGCAACACCCTATATATACCTGAGAACTCTCATTCTAGACAATAATGTCATCAGAAATGGAATGCAGGTTGTTCATCCAGAATGAGGAAATGTCTCTGATGAAAACACCACACCATAAACACCACACAGTCACTTGGTCACTTCCCTCACCACTTCCATAGAGACAGGGAAAACAGAGTAAGTGCCTAGGTGCTGTGCAAATACTGCTCAGCAAAAGATAGAACATTAGTGGTTATAGCACTGTCTTGGTCAAAAACCTGAAACACTGCACCATGTGAGCTGCTATGAAGAAAACTAAACAGTAGTAAAAAACAATAAGTAGCAGAAAGCTAAGGAGTAGCCAGGACCAGCTCACAATAAATAGATCATTCATGGGTAGAAGTCTTGTTTCAGCAAAAAAGAAAAGCATATATCCCACTCCAAGGATGTCTGTTTCTGTTAAGTCACATGAGATGTCCTGCATTTGAATGGTTCAGAATCAACTGGTTTGGGGGAGTTTTAACATGAGCAGGTTGGCAGGACATCTATAAGTATTCTTAAATGAGCTTATTTTTGGCTACAGAAGACACCCTACTGTGGTGATTGGAAAGAATGTTCATAGAAAATTTGATTAAGGACACCTTGGTTTATTAAAAAACTAGGTTATTTTTCCATTACTGAAAATTGCTCTTGTTTTTGAGATTCACCTAACCAAAGGTACAGAAGTAAATAAAATAGTTACAATTTTGAGTAGCCAAAATAAATGCTTGCAAGCTAGCAATGGGACAATAATCCCTCTCACGAACCACATGTAGAAATTTCTGTAAAGAATTCATAATTCAAAAAATGAAAAGGAACAGCAATCTTTTTTTTTTGAGAGATAAATTAACATTTTTATGGTGGTATATATCTTCTACATGGAATTCTCTCAAGACCATCAATGCAAGTTTCTTAGTACAGTAAAATTAAAGGGTAGTTGCTTTCTTTTCCATTAAAAGCTAACAAAATAAATGAAAAAAAGATGTTTTATTATCTGCTTAAAAGCATTCTCATTTTACCACAGCCTATCCAGACTGAATACAGCATAAACAGTATCATGTTTGTAAAGACTGAATCATGGCTACTCGCTCACCAATACATCTGATCTGGTAATTCTCTAAGGCAATCTCTACCTTTAAATGAAATAACTTAGTGTTTGCTGTGTCAACACAGATATGTCTGAGGACTAGAAGCTTACATGGGCTTTCTTCAAGAAAATGCACATTTTAAGTACATCTATAAACTATACAGTACTTCTGTTACCTTTTGGGGAGTTTGGCGGGTTTTGTTGTTGTTGTTGCTGTTGTTGGGGTTTTTGTTGATTTTTAAAAAAATTTCATAAAATATTGGTAGCCATCATTAAAACAGCAATTCTTCTATTCAGGGTTCTATATTCTTCAGCCAAAAAGTGTCATATTGCCCAAAAATCAAATATGGTGGAAGTAACTGATCCTACATCTTGCCTGGCACCCATCAAACCTCACAGAAAAATTATATTCTAAATGCTGTAATTATAACATCTTTTTTCCTCATCTCTTTAGAGTAAATTCCAGCTTTAATTGTGTTGTGGAAGACAAATCAAACTTGGATTTTAGGGTATATGTACCACTGTGGCTGCTGTGGGTATAATAAACCCTGAAACTGAATACGTGGGTAGCACATTGCCAGAAAGCAGTGTGGGCGCTGACTAAATCAGTTCTGGAAGCTGCGTGTCCCGTTTTCACAGCACCATATCAGATCTAATAAGCCCACACTTTGATGCAGCCCCATGGAACTCATACATGTTTCTGAGCCTGTGCAGGTAAGTGTTCAGCTGCTCTGTATGGGCTTATCCGTGGAATCTCTACAGGTTCAAAAATTCAAAAAAAGGCTACTTTTCTCCATGTAGACATCTTAAAATTCTTCTTTGGAAATGGAGAATAGTTTCTCCATTTCTCATATCACTGTCATAGTCCTTTTCAGCATCTGAATATAATTCGGATGCACCTTACCCAAATGTCAGTAACTGCAGCAGGCACTGCAACCATTTAAGGACTTGTTATTGTGATATTCAGTTAAAGGACAGAGTTTCTGTTCTTTTTAATATTGTATTTTGGAGGAGTTAGCTGTATAAAATAGTCTAACTTAGAAAGTTTAATTTGCTACATAACTGTGCTAGATGATCCATGTTTCATAAAAGCAGAGATATTGCAATGGCATTTGAAGTAAAAAACCATGGTGGGTGGTAAGCAAGGGTTTTTTATGTTTTATATTGGCCTTCTCAGATGAGCATACAAGAATTCTCACAGACTTCAAATATTAAATTTGATGAGATTACAGAACACCATTGCAAATTATTATGCCCTAGTTGTCTGATATATGAAACAAACAAAAGTTTCAGTTTCTGTTGAAAAAATTGTTTTAATTTCTTCTTTTCAAGATATAAAGTCCTTTTTCACAAGCATTTTTCAAATTTCAATTCTTCCCAGAGATAGTGTATTTTTTGCATAGATATATGCTTTGCTTGTCTTGTGACTAAAAAGGAGAAATATGTTCGGTAGGTAGATCTGAGATGCAAGACATTTCCAAAACCCACTTGCTTTAAAGGTTGATAATTATTAAATAAACATAAAACTATTAATTAATACAGTCATACTTTCCTGAACTGCAAATTATCACTGTATATTAACACAAACTGAATTTGATGGTGGATGAATAATTTTAAGATGATCAAAATTTATGTCAAGGATACATTTATAAATAGTTCATTGAGATTGTAAGAGAAGGTCAAAAGCTGTCTATTTAAGCAGTTCATTATTAGAGTCAAAAAATGAGTAGGCTGATATTAAATGTAGCTTTCAAGACACAGTCAGGTTTCAAGCCACAGTAAGATTAGGGAGAACGTGTTTTCTCCATAAAATCCCTGTAAGATTTGCTATAATAAATGATTGTTAAGTCATAAACAAATGTATAAAATAGCTTTCCACATATTACATAATCTGCTCATGTGAATTTGTTTTTCAATTTAGTTGTATTAATCATCTAAACATAGTGTTCTCCAGTAGACTCAGGTTACATATATTTTACAGGTACAGGACACATATGCAATCATTGGAAGAAAAACATGTTTGAGGTAATTGCCTAATAGTATAGGAGCTTGAATTTCTTGCTTAAATAGATCAGATCTGGGCAGCTCTGCTTTGCTTTTCATTAATGTTCCAGTGTTACTAGCTTTTGGTATAGAAACAAATACACAAGATGGCAATGGATTTAAATAGTCTTAGGTTTGTTCTTTCAACATGTAAATATGAAGAGGCTCAAACACAACAAAAAATAACCCGCCTCAAGCATAACACCTCTGCCTTATATAAGGTTGCTATTTCCAGTGGCAATGGTTATGCTGAGACAAAGTCAGTACAACAATTGCTCTGGTGAGGCCCTGGCTACACTACTTGCAGAAACTTGCAAAATTCCCATCAAGTGCAGAGGCTTTTAATAATACCTAAGACATTATGATCCCATATATTCTTTCTGAGAGAACCATCCTTTGGGCTTTGATTTTGTCGTGAGTAAAGAATCAAGGCTGTTCCAGTCAGATGGATGGCATAATGCTCTGCATTAAGAGCTGCTATCAGATGTACAGATAGGCTTTTCCATTCAAAATACTCTTTGATCTCACATCCAAGAAAAACAAAATGATTCCTAGTTCAGCTACAACATTTTAAAGCACTCGGCAAAACTAATCACTACAATAGAGGTTTTTCTGTGCAAAGAATACGGAAACATATAGAACCTATTATTATTTTCATCTAACAGACACCACTCACATTTAAATACTTAAAACATCATCAAGACTTATATGTATGTCCACAGCTAATGAAGGTTAACCGCTCAGCTTTCATTATGAATATTAATTTCCTCCCACAGAAAACATCAGCTGTGTTATTTATTGCTTACGTGGTTACTGCTGACTGGTGAAACCATACTGCATCCATACTGCATTCTTTGAAAGCATTTTCTTCAACTAGCCTGCACCAGGAATAGTTCAGAAGAACCCATAGCAGAGGTATCACTGGCTGCACGTAGAGGATTACATGACAGAAAGGATCAAATAGTTCCCATTAAAAGGGCAGATGACTTCAAAAAGTAAAGAAAAGATGCAGAGCCACTCTGCTGGAGTGATACAGAGGACGGCCATGAAGATTCCCAGAGGTTCAGAGCACCTCTCCTATGAGGATAGGCTGAGGGAGTTGGGGCTGATCAGCCTGCGGAAGAGAAGGCTTCTGTGAGACCTTAGAGCAGCTTTTCAGTAGTTAACAGGGCCAATAAAAAACCAGGAGAGGGACTTTTTAGCAGAACCTGTTGTGATACAACAAGGGGTAATGGTTTTTAACTAAAGGGGTTTGATTTAGGTAATATATAAGAAAGAAGTTGTTTTACAGTGAGGGTGGTGAGACACTGGACCAGGTTGCCCAGAGAGGTGGTAGAACGTTTTCCCTCCCTGGAAGTGTTCAAGGTCAGGTTGAACAATGCTCTGAGCACTGGATCTAGTTGAAGATATTCCTGCTATATAGGGAGGTTGGAGTAGATGACCTTTAAACATCCCTTCCAATCAAAACTGTTCTATGATTCTATAATTTTTCAGCTTGTATTTACTAAATGTCAAAATTAATTAAAGAAATACAGAGACCACTCCATCCCCCCAGTGTAAGAGAATTTTTGTTTCAAAAATATGAAACGGCTACTGTTGGAAGCAAATCTGTCAGGCACTTCAGACACACTAATCACAAAAGACTCCATGCATTTTCTAGAATTAAAAATAAAAATCCAGAAAGATACTGCTGAGAGATGAATTTGCAAAATATGCCATTTATCCTGGAAAAGTTGTCACTTGTGACACATTAGTAACATACAGTAACTGTTGTGTGTTATGGGAATGGTCCCCTAATTAGTTTTGTCATTAAAATTCATTCTAAACCATTTTGTTCTTGATATTTCTTAATTATTCCAATGACACATTCAGATGCCTCCAGATGGCTTGGAGCAGGATAAATAGCACTGAGAAACTTCCCTAATAGCATCCTACTCTGATTTTTAATATCATTCATGCAATATCCAGTTTCTCTATATTAATTTCAACATAATTAAGTAACAATAGGCAAGAAATTCCTTTGGTGATGTTTTGGGTTTGGAAGAAGTATCTTCAACTGCAAAGATGTGCAGCCTGAAAAATCAGCAATATCAAAGTCTGTATAGAGAACAAAATTTCTACTGAGAGATTTGGAAAGAGGCTTCCAATACATGCAGATGGCTTGATTATTTATTTCCATATTCACATTGAAAATTTTAAAGTGATATGATGCTATTTTTCTTTCAAAAACAGTTTTCAACCAACTTAATAACAATAGTATTGAAATGTTGAACCAGATTCTACCAGGCCCATTAGTTTCTCAGCACTTATCTTAAGAAAGCTGCATCTTCATTCCAATGAAATGAAAAACACAGATGAAAAATGTCAAGATCACACAGCTGAGACACTGTGGATGTACTATGTACTATGGATGTATCCATAGTGCAAAACCACTACTATTTTTATGAAATTGGAATCAAATGTGTCATCAGTTTCCTATAGGAAGAGTATACCCTATTTCTTCCTTTAAATCTAAAAGTATTTTGGATTAACTATGACAGTATTTTAAAAACTCCAATATGATTGGGAATCTATCAAAAATCGAAGCCTCTGTTAGGCAGACAGACTGATTTGGTCATCACTTTGATATGCACACAGGTACTTTGACTAAGGTAACCAACATAAGGTAGATTTAAACTGGTATATGTACTATTAACCAAACTGCCTTTCTCTCAAATCCTTTCACAATCCTGTCACTCTATCCCAGGATTGTCTGAGAGACAGGAAGTTTCTCAGAGTATTGAGAAACGCACTGATTTACTCATTCTTGAGAAAAGATAGAAGAGAGGTTGAGCTACAATTTTCTTATTGTTTCCCAGGTGCTTCAAGAAATGAGTCATCTATATGAAGACCTGATTCTATGTCTTCCTCAAAGAAAGAAAACAGTGACCTCAAGTATCACTGTATTTGAAAGCTTTCTGGCTGAGGAATTTCAATAGACCAGCATCATTGGTTGCCTGAGCACAGAAGAGGACTTGTGAAGAGGACTGTGATTCTGTGACTTCTGCTCTAAGCATCTCATAAAATGATGAGTTTGGGAGGAGTTTCTAAGAAATTACAGCTTGAAGAAAAAGAGGCAATATAAGGAAACACACACAAAAGAAAGCAACAGGTTGATATGTTTTCTGATCTCATTTCCAACATAACGCTTTGTAATTAAGACCTGTCCGGTGCATTATCTAATTTTCTTTACAACTCAACAAACTAATATTTACCTCAACATTTCCCAGGAGCTCCAAGACCTCATTATAGGAAAGGTTGCTTTTACTGATAATGTCAATACACACCCAATCTTCAGTTTCTCAGTCATGGTTCATCTGAAATCCTTGAGCAGCCTCTTTTTCAGCTTATTAACAAGCACCTAATATACTGTGAGCACATAGTTCTGATGCATTTTCCAATTGTTTTTCATGTCTCCTCAATACAGAATCACATAATTATTTAGGTCAGAAAAGACTTCTAAGACAGTCCAACGTTTGACGGATCACCACCTTGTCAATCAGACCATAGCACCAAGCGCCACTTAAAGTCATTTCTTGAACACCTCCAGAGATGGTGACTCCACCTTCTCCCTGGGTAGCCCATTTCAGTGCCTAACAATCCTTTCCGTGAAGAAACTCCTCCTGGTGTCCAACAAGAACCTCTTGTCCTGTTGTTGGATGTCTCAGAGAAGAGGACAAGCCCCACCTGCCTACAATCTCCTTCCAAGCAGTTGTAGAGAGTGGTAAGTTCTCTCCTGAGCCTCCTTTTCCCTAGACTAAACACTCCCTCAGACACTCCTCACAGGACTAGTGTTCCCAACACTTTACCACTTCCACTGTCCTTCTCTGGACTTGTTCCAGCACCTCAATGTCCTTCTTGTAGTTGAGGGGACCAGAACCGAACACAGGATTCATGGTGTGACCTCACCAGTGCCGAGTACAGGGGAAGAATCACTTTTCTTATCCTGCCAGCCACACTATTGCTGANAAGAACCTCTTGTCCTGTTGTTGGATGTCTCAGAGAAGAGGACAAGCCCCACCTGCCTACAATCTCCTTCCAAGCAGTTGTAGAGAGTGGTAAATTCTCTCCTGAGCCTCCTTTTCCCTAGACTAAACACTCCCTCAGACACTCCTCACAGGACTAGTGTTCCCAACACTTTACCACTTCCACTGTCCTTCTCTGGACTTGTTCCAGCACCTCAATGTCCTTCTTGTAGTTGAGGGGACCAGAACCGAACACAGGATTCATGGTGTGACCTCACCAGTGCCGAGTACAGGGGAAGAATCACTTTTCTTATCCTGCCAGCCACACTATTGCTGATACAGGCCAGGATGCCATCGGCCTTCTTGGCCACCTGGGCACACACAATGGCTCACGTTCAGACAGCTGTTTCCCAGCACTCCCAGGTCCTTTTCTGCTGGGCAGTTTTCCAGACACTCTGCCCCCAGCCCGTAGCACAGCAGGGAATTGTTGTGACCCAGGTTCTGGACCCAGCACTTGGCCTTGTTGAACCTCCCACTACTGGTCTTGGCCCATTGATCCAGCCTGTCCAAATCCCTCTGCAGGGCCTTCCTACCCTCCAGCAGACCAAAACTCCCACCCAGCTTAGTGTCATCCACAAATTTATGGAGGGCACACTTGATCCCTGCATCCAGATCATGAGTAAAGATATAAAACAGGACTGACCCCAGTACTAATGCCTGGGAAACACCAGTAATGACCACCTGCTAACTGGATGTGACACCCTTTACCACCACTCTCTGGGCCCAGCCATCCAGCCAGTTTTTAATCCAGCAAAAAGTGCACCTGTCCAAGCCATGGGTTGCCAGCTTTTCCAAGAGAATGCTGTGGGAGACATTCAAAGTCAAAGGCTTTGCTGAAGTCAAGGCAGAAACATCCACAGCCTTTCTCATGCACCAAGTGAGTAACCTGGTCATAAAAGGAGATCAGGTTGGTCAGGCAGGACTTTCTTAAACTTGTGCTGGCTGGGCCTGATCCCCTGGTTGTCCTTTATGTGCCTTGTTATCCCACTGAAGATGATCCGTTCCACAAAGATACATACTTTCAAACCTGAGTTCAAATGAACCTTGAAAATTGGGCCATTGAAGAATTTGCCTAAGTGTTGCATGCGGTAGCACAAAACTCAGGGACTTTGTCCAAGGAATCTGGTTTTCATGAGTCTTACATATATAACATTCAGCATAAAAGGGAACCCTCAGATGCCTGAGAAGGATCGCAGCATGTGACAAAGGATGGAGAAAGACTGTAACTGAATTTTAGGGAAGTATAAGGAGAGGAAAAACAGAAGAGTAGACACATACACATTTTCATTGCAGATCTCCTATTAAAGTTCAATAGGGATTTATATTGTCCCTGTAAAAATCTCATATTCCACATTGTAGTGAGTTAAAAAGTGCAGACTACTGAATACACACACAAGAACGAGATATTACCTGCAATAATTTTTTTTTGATTATGAAAAGAGGTTAAAAGTGTAAAGCTATAAGCAGATGTAGTTTTAAGTATACTGAAAAAAGAAAGGTAATAATTATATAAAAGCTATTTTAAATTAATAGAAATAGAAACATGGGAATTTGAAATAGTGAGTAAAGTAAATTTAGTGAAAAATATCAAAGACTGGTAGATGTAATGAAAGTCATATATCAGCTCTGAATCTAGTATGTTATAAAGATGATATCGTTAATATTTGGGACAGTTATTCTAAACTGCACAGACATTTCATATTCTGTATGATATTTAGCTCTTTAGGGCACAGACCCATTTTAGACATTTCTTCCAAGAATTTTGTAAATAAAATAAAAATGCTATTCAAGTCTTCTGAAAAAAATAGAAGAATGGAGATAGAAATGGCAACTCTCAGTAATTTTAATGACCAGATGAAATAAAACTCCTGATGTAGAACAAGAAGCATATCAAATAGAGAAAAAAAATTATCTTTTTTATGAAATTGAGTTTGTTTACAGCCTATGGGGCCACAGCTACATTTTCAGAGTTTCACAATAATAGTAAAATCTGTCTCAGATAAAAAGAAAAGAGAGGGAGGAAATTAATCAGCGGTGAGAAGCACAGAATATAGTGAACATACAGTTAACACCCATCTGATTGCCTACATATTTGAGGTCATCGTGATCAACATTAAATCCAAAGCAGAACTATGCTATGCTCTTCTCTGGTGGGTCAGAAAGCTCTAGAGGAATCCACAGGCAAAGAGTTTTCTATATTCTCTGCTTCAAAACATTCAGGAATTCATCTGAGATCTACAAGATACAGAGACAGGTATTAAGTCAAAGAGTGAATCAGAGGTAGAACATATTCCTCCAAGAAGTTTTAGGTAGTGACTTTGCACAGAAAGCCTTAAAATAAAATGACTGGGCATTTCAAACTGGGTTTTGTGTTTATTATTTGACATGCAGGATTCAGGATGTGATGACTTTCCTACCATGCAAAGAACGGATTGTATTAAATCTTAAACCCTGATGCACAGCTATATATATTCAAGTATCTAAACTGGAATTTTTTAAACAAAGACTATTCTTTTTTCAGTAAGAATACTGAGACACAAATTTCCTCAGGATTAATGGCGAATTAATCAGATCCAGCACCTGAATTCTGGAGCATTTTATATTTTACAAGTTACTGATGTCCTCAAAGCAATGCTGACAAAGTTACTTCATTCAAGTGTAACATAACATTTTGCCATTCTTTCTCCAGCCATCAAGAATCACAACAAATAGAAGATTTTCTGGAACAATGGAAGATAAAAAATGGCCCCTCATCTGTCTGAAACAAAACATTACACGTGGAAAAGAAGGCCAACTGGGTAACAGGTATCTGAACTAGACATGTGATTACCCATTCAACCTTTTCAAAAACAAGCATCTTTTCTCAGAAAGACACTATCAGCCTCTTCACTTCCAAGTGTATCAAGTCTACTGCAAAGCAGAAGAGCTAGAGCCAGATGAAAAGCCTAGAAATTTTTAAAGAGGATGAATTCTGATTTTTCATGGGGAAAAAAGGGTATTAAATCCACAGAAAATTATTCGGCCTTTTTTTTGCGGATTGATATTTTGAAAACTAAAAATTTTACTTGAATCTAACTTTTTTTTTTATGAGATGTTTATTATATGCTCAGTAGTAATAGGGAATTAATGAGGCCCAGTTAACCAGCTAAACCACGCCTCAGCTTCTAACATGGTCAGTACAAACAATAATTAGAAGCGAGGGCACCTGATCAATCAAAGATAGTTCTGGCAGTCAGTTGCTAATGTATCTATTCAGGCCAAGGTTTGTTAACCGCTCTGTTTCCCGAAAACTTACTATGCCAGTAAAGGAAATCAAAGAGAACGGATACCTTTACATTTTTATGCTTTGTTTTCCTTTTATCTGTTAAACCTGTAAATACTGCAGACTTCAAGAGCTCTACTTAAGCTGGGTTGGTGGAGAGATGATCACATACAAAATAATATTAAGCTCAGGGTTATTTTTAAGGCAGCTTTTGGAAACCACTACCTTGCGTTTGCTGCTCTGACTTGTGTTTCCATGGAAGCAGGACTAGACATGGACACAGTCACTAGCAGATGAGGCAATTTCAACTGCCAGTTTCTGGTTCTCAGCTCTGTTTCCATGACAACCAGTGCTGGCACCCTGAAAAGGAGGTGAGGTATTTAAAACACTACAGTGCTCTTAATAAATATCTGCGGCTGTATATGCACAACACAGACCCCTTACGTCTCCAACTACAAAATTGCTGCTCCAAGTAGCAGTGAAAATACATCTTGATTCCAACTACTACCACTTCCCTGGGCAGGTTTCAAGAAGAAAGAACATGTGGTTTATGAGAGCTGATTCCACCCTGACGTCCAGAAGCCAGGGGGAAGGGTTGTTCTCTTCTTTCAAAATGAAGATGGAGACAGACAAAGGTGCTGTGCTAAATATATGTTATTGTTTCACAAGGAAAACACAATATTTTCCTATATTTGATGTCATTCTGCTATAAAGAATTAACCAAAGCCCTCTTGAAAAAGTGACAGTGTGGCAGAAGTGAGACTGAACAACTTAAGATGGTTCTCAGGGTTCACTGAAATTTTGGGGCAGCAACTGCCCTTTTCTTGGCTTAAATTTTTCACACTTTTTGAATAGCTACATATGTCTTTATTCTTCGGAAGAGATAGGTGTCGGCAAGGGCCACCTTCCTCTGTCTGCATTCTTTGGAGAAAGGGTAAAGAGGCATCAGGTCTTCCTCCAGCAGGTACATGTCACAAGAGACAGGTGTAGACCAATTCTCATTCTCTTCCTAGCTCCAATTTTAAACTCTTCCTACAAAGCACTTGAGCTAGAAAATTAAAAAAAGAGAGGGAATAGCCAAATTTATTTATCTAGCTATGACACCTCTAGGAATAAGGGGAAGTGGATTTGTGTGTGTAAATTGCTATATGAAAGCAATAATACGTTTTGTGTAGAGGTTGTGATGTCTTGTCTCAGAAAACCGAAAACCCAAAGGGTCCATACCATTCCTGGGGCAACTTACAGGAAAAGGAAAAAGAAGGAATGACATGTTGAATAAATGTCAGCTGTAATGCAAGCCTGTAATACTTTAGAAACAACATTGTCACCTCTATATACTGCATATGCCAAGAGAAAATGCTAGAGGCTTGCTCTCAGTGATGAAGCAGAGAATAAGTAGATAACTAATAAAATTGGAATAAAAAGCCTTAAAGCAAGCATTAAAACCAGATTATCAAAAGGCAGCACAAAATTTGGTACCAGAATTAAGAGCAAAGCTGCGCTTGTCTTCCAGGGGTGCCTAATTATCATAATACAAGGATGACACAGGCTAGCGGAATTA
This sequence comes from Oreocharis arfaki, assembly GCA_013398015.1. Lineage (NCBI taxonomy): Eukaryota > Metazoa > Chordata > Aves > Passeriformes > Paramythiidae > Oreocharis > Oreocharis arfaki. The sequence continues at coordinate 281,445 of VZRR01000984.1, forward strand.
AGTTTGTCAGCAATCGCTCACATTGTGAGAACTTCAGATTCAGGCTTCCATGATATAAATCAAACCTACCAGTGACTCTTACATGATGAAAGCTGATCAGAAAGGTCCAGAAATTAATGAACTCATGAAGTCTTTAATTCAATCTTTTATAGATATGCACAAAATTCATAGTAGTCTTTAAGAAACTAATTACATTTTAACAAAGGAATTTCTGAAGACAATTGTGTGTTCAGTCAAGTTAATAAAAATATTTGCTTTGTTGGGAGAGTATAAACAGTTGGAAACACATGCGTAACATGTTATTTGAAGAAATGGACATGTACAAGAATAATTGAGGTTAAGAATGGACTTCCTTTATTCCTGCTTGAAAATTGCTGTTAGTGCATTTATAGCTGTCTGGCTGTTGCACCTACCACATAAGGTTGGTACTTTAGCAGTGGAAAGAAAACCTGCAAAGGATTCTGAAAACCTACCAGCTCAAGAACATCAAAATATTGGGAGCATTATCAATGTTAAGAATGTATTGCTTGATTTGCCCAGGAAATAAATCATTGATTGTGTTGTTGCATGTCTGTACAAAGGACCATCCTGCCCCTTGCCAGTCTCTGACACATCTTTTAATAGGCATCATATGTAAGAATTCCCATGCCACACTCTTGAAATATTCCAACAAAACTGAATAAGCATAACATAAAAAGGCATGATTTTTTTTTCTTTATGGTATTTTTAATTTAGCAGAAATAATTTTTAGTATTATCAGCCCAAATTGCAACAGCTTTCCATCATGGGGAGAAAAGATTATTGATAGTTAGGAAAGAATTATGCAGAGAGGAAAAGTCAGAACAAAGCATTAATTTTTTAGAGAATGAAAAAATTACAGGTTAGGAGCCAGGTCTTTAAGTGTGACAAGACTGCAGTGGAGCCAGAATTATGCTGAATAATGCTCTCTATTGGTATTTCAAACTGCACGAGCACAAAGCCCGACGATCCTTGCATTTGCCATAGAACTCGTACATGTGCAGGCAGGAAATGCATCCACAAAGAAAAGGTCAATGTCTATATCCTGGAAATAATGCTCCTAGCCTTGCCTTCAGGCACAAGCAGGCTAAAAAAAAGCCTTAAAGCACACTGCAAGGAAGCCATTGCTGAGTATACTGAGCAACAAAATCAAATGCTATCAAGAAATCAGTGGTGCGGAGTGAAGTCAAGACTACTTGGCAATGTCGTTTGGGGTAAGTAGTGTAGAGTATGACTTCACTACAACATAGAAAGATCTGTGGAACAGGAGGCACAATCATCACATGAACAGCTTTACAGCTTTGACAGAAAGCTCCAGGAAATACAGAAATGCACTGACCAGTTTTATGAGTGCAACTAGAAGGAGCAATTCTGGCTCTAGTTTTTGCTAGGTCTCCAAACGTGACAGTCAAAAAAGGTTTCCCACATGCTAAATCAAAGATAAGCTGTGTATGACAGTAAGCCAAATTGTTTATATGGGATCAGACAGAAATCTCAGAAGCCTGAAGTGCTGCATTTGTCACATCTGCCTGTAGAAGCAGGTCCATGGAGGGCACATGAGGATGAGTCAAGCCTGAACATAAAGTAATTCAGTACCTGCTCTGAGGCAGAGAGAGAGGAGATTGCACAAGAACAAGAATTTCATATTTGACTCTCTTCTAGGTCAGAAGAGAAAATTTGCTGCTACTTACAGTAGATTATGCTCTTACCCACAATTGATTATTTCTTCAACTTCTGAAAGGTATACCATGGGAGAGAAATTCAAAGCAGTTGAAGGAGTGTGGGCAAGAATTTCTCTCTGTAAAATCAGAGGTGCAAAGTGGTAATAGAGAGGATTTCAACTAAAGCCACGGACAAATTGAATCAAACAGAAAATTATTCTGGCCATGTTGGATCTCTTCAGAATATTTTTCTGCGTGCCAGCTGACAGGAAACACATGCACCAAGGGGTGGGGGACCCATGCTTCACTTTCCCGTAAATCCCTGGCACCATAGTGGAGAAAAGCCATTCTGAACAAGCTGGTTGTCACTGCTAATGTAGAGCTGCAACTAAATCACCAAGTACTTACAAAAGTCTGAAAAAAACATGGTCATGGGTCATAAAAGATTACTGCAGGTGATTGTAAGTTGCAAAATCGAGTTGAAATTCTGGGGAGATACACTCCTTCATGCATTTTAATTTAAACCTGCTCAACAATATATGAATAAGAGAGGTAGAAGGCAGATGGAAAACCATTTTATTCTCAAAACTGAAGAAGTGGAAGACACGATATTTAGGGAAAAGAAATGAAAATCATATAAAATGTGCAGCTGTGTTTGGGTTTACCGGTTATCCCTGCTGTTAGAGATAAATCAAAAGTATTTCAGCTCACTTCTGAGTCCAAGGTAGATAGAGCCACAATTAAAATCTGTAGCAATAATAAACATTATGGTCAGACTTTCATGCGTTTCATTGTTATGCACAAGCAAAAATGTTTCTTTTGACTCATATGTTGTAAGTAAACGCTGTTTCAGGGATCAAAGAACATCATTTTAAACAAAACTACTGCTAGCCAAATGATCGTGAAGATTTCAATATTGTATTTGTCCATTATATGCCATTTAAATGCCATTTAAATAGCATTTTTTCTTTGCTATATTCCAATTTTTGCATTCTCTTCACTGGATCATAAATAGAGGAACAGTGCACTAAAACTACAGTCTTTCCCAAAAAAATTATAGAAAGAATTTTAGTTTTTTCTTTGCTGTCATGATTGAAAGCAAAGGAGAAGGTGTTACCATCCCAGACAACAAGAAAAAGCATAATCCCTTTATTAACCCACATATGTGGAATTCTATGATCTAAAATCAACAAATTCATTCAGTAGATCTTTTGTTTCAGTAGTTCCTTGTCACACATCAGAAACCAAGCTTCCAGGAAATATATGTTTTGTAATTCTTCCACATTATGTCTCAATAAAGTCCCATTTCAGTCTTTTAGGCTGTCAGTATTTGTGGAGGTATCATGCTGAAAGGATTACTGAATATTAGTCATCCAAAGAGAGCTTTAGGCCTCTTTCCTAGGTAGCGATAGCTAGAAGTAGGAGCTGAGTCATGTAGCCATGTCTTCTTGCAAGATCACCAAGTCCTGCAACTTATGTTGAGTGCCCATGGCAAAAGAAATAGGCTCCCTTATCAGGAAAAACAGTGGATTTGAAAATTAGTGCATTCTGTCTTGATCAAAAGTAATATCCTAAGCTGGTAATGCTGGGAAGTAAAATGCTTTCCTCAAAAAAGCTCCTGTACTATAAAAGTCATGTGAATGTCTCCCCACATCAAAATTTCCTTCTTTCTACGGTAGTTTCAAAGCAACCTTACACATTGCTATGATTTATGATAGGAGAACTTCCTGTAACAATGTTTCCAGAAAAAAATCATTTTTAATGAAAAGGATGGATTTCTCAGTATCCACATATTAAATTTCTATATTTGAAATAGTTAAAATTTCAGATTATTTATAGTTAATATTTTTATTTTCTACTTTAGAGGTGATTGTATTTTGCTCCAAATATTCCTCTAATTTTATAATTTATTTTAGAAACATTATCTTCAAAACTATTCTCTTTATATTTTTGGTAGTTTTCTAAACGTTTACTTACTTTTATCAGTTTTCTAATTTCCTAGGAATCTTAAATTCTTTTGTTTTCATTCTTAACCATTGTGAACAACTTTATTTTTAAAGATAAGAGTTTACAGTGAACAGAGTCAATATTTTTTGCCCATCAGTAATTTCTTCTTTCATTTCCCTGCTAGCCAGTGAAGCTTTTTAAAAAGAAATTTTAGAAGATGGCCAGAGAAAGTGTCCATACCTAAAATACTGTTAAGTGTCCTGGTGCCTGTCATTATTCTTGTTTAACTTTGATCTTTTGCAGTCAGTTTTCTAAAGAGAACTTTTCCACAATGGTAATGGACAATCAATTAAATGGAGTTTTAAACCTACTGCTATTTTAAATTTGTGTTTTATGTATGTACAAATCAGCATTAGATTACCTAAAGTTCTGAAAAATTATTCTGGATATTTTGCAGAGCAGCTCACTTGGAGATATTGTTTCATTCAAACATTTAGACCTCTACAGCTGATATTTCAAGGTATCCAGAGTTGATCATTCATTCCATGCTAACTATGCAGCAATATTTTTTACTTTAAATTTTCACAGGAAAAACAAAATACTCCATCCCAAAACAGCCAGTAGTTTTAAAATATTCGTGTAGTGGACACAACAGCAAATTTCTGCCATGTCCATTTCAAAAGAAAAATCTGCACACTTTTCCACAATGCCTGGCACTTTCCAAACCCATGACTGACTGTTTTATACCATAAAGATCTAATGAGAACAGTTTCTAATACAGACTACGCATCTGTACACTAAAAACCAAGGTTCAAGACTCCTGCGCAGCCTAAGGGAAGACTGAAGCCAGAATGTTACTGGTAGATAGATAAAGACCCTTTCCTCACACTGCTGGCATCTATTTTTGATTTTGCTCTGTAACTCCATCCTATACTTGGGACTTCTTTTGCTACAGATTTTTTTTTATGTTATGCATTTTTTTCACTATCACATTCCTTCCGAAACAAAACGTGAAAAGGAGAAAGATAAGTAGAACAGTAGAAACCAAAAGAAACAGTTGCTTTAGTACATCTAAAACCAAATTACTCAACATAAAGAGGTCATCTAGCTTATGATGCAATTAATCAGACTTTCAGTATTTAGTAACAAAATTCATAGGAAAATGCTTCATATATGATTTCCAGGCTATAAAATATTCACTGCTTCCATTTTATTTTATGAAAATAAAGTCTATTTTGAAAAACTGATTTAAATATATTAAATGGATATTGTTTGCATGTGATACAGCATATTGAGTTAACAAAATTAGAAAAAAATCTAATCATACAAAGACAAGGAAATTATGATCACATTTCATATGCCTTTAAGCACGAGCTGAAACATCACAAGTATTTATGATGGAATTTTGGTAGACTGCAAAAACCAGAAAGAACAAAAGAAAGGGAATACAGATTTAAGTAAAGATGTAATTATTCAAAATTTTCTTGTAATGAAAATTGATTGTTCATCATTGACATAAGCAGCATCACTTGAAACACAGTAACACGACTTTCCTCTTGAGAGCATTTTAGAAATTCTTGTGGGACTGAAAAAAACTCAGACAAGGAGGTTTCTGGGTCACTGACTTCAATTCTAGTCATTGTAAGTACCTATGGATTATAATAAGCTTTATAAAGATAAAAGTTTCATCAAAAGATGTGTTGCTGCTTTTATTACATCAGATCATACTTAATTGCACAATGCCCTCCACGGTTTAATGACTTTCTTCTAATTTCCAACCTACATCTATTAAGGGAATTTATATCTATTTCTTCCTGTGTTATTACAATTTTTATCTAAAAAGATATTCTCTCTCTATGATGCTTATCTTCCTGGTGTATCTCATAAACACTGGGAAGAGAGTCAGTGCATTTTAGAATACTCAATTCTGTGGCTATAAGAATGAATGCCATATACAGTAAACAAATATTCGGGGATCTTGAGTGTTTCTAAATCACTCAGTTGTAGAAAGTTCTAAGTACTCTTAACTCCTATTAAAAAGAATCAGAATGAGAAAACGTCTGTCCTCCTGCATAATCAAACCCTCTGAGAGTACTAAGCATGGAGTTGAACTGCAATATAACATCCAGGAGAGAACTACACTGAAATACTTCCAAGTTAATAAAATATTTGCATATGATATTCCAACAGTACTCTATTCTCACTTGTATAAAAAAGCATTTACAGTTCTGTAGGAAACATAATTTGTCCTGAAAGATGTTTTTAGAGTTAAATCACAGATGTTTATGTGGTTTTCATGGATGTTTCCAGCTCACCACAGAAATTTCTTCCGTGGTTTCATGGTTACACACTCAAAGCCACATCAGCTCTTGTACAGGAACTGCATTGCACAGATTGCAATTGCGACTCAAGAAGTGCTGCTGCCTGATGTTCGTTCCCTACCTACATCCTCCCTGTTTTGGCTACACTCAATTCTTCTCTGTGATGAACGATGGTATCGGCCTACTGCAGTTGTATGGAGGAACCTATGGTGTGCGTCCAAGGGTCCAGCCATAAAACCTAGCACAAGGCAGTCAAACTTGCAGCAGTTCAGGGAGGATGTGGAGAAATGCAGATTGTTTTCTGATCAAAATAGTAGAGACATGGTCTGCTCTCCCAAATGTAATGCTTCCTGCCAAATTTCCTTTGTAAATCCTGTACTTCTGTAAAAACAGCAAAACATAGAAATGTGTCAATGCAGGGCAAGGGTTTAGAATATATGAGAAGGAAAACTGCTCTTCCAGTAGTCAAGAAACACTCAAGAAACAGGAAATAAATCAACAATTAATGTTTTTATCCCCAAAGAAAGGGTTACCATCTTAAAAAAAAGATAATGCTGCCACTATGAAAACAGTTCTTCATATCAAGCAGGCTGTCTGTCTTACTGCTTTTTTGTCATTGTAAATTCAGATCCAAATGAACATCTCTTTGCAATACTGTCTTTTCTGCGAAGCTCATGAATCTGACACACCAGTCCCAGTGCCCTTACAGAAAGTTTCCCAGTTCCAGCTTCTTCTCTGGAAGCCTCCAAAGGAATCATTCAAATACTGTGGTTGCAGAAACATCTTTTTCATGTACATCAATTATATTTACTGAAACAGCAGTTTGTCCCTATGTTTTTGCATATTCTGTGCAATGTAAGTAGGTAAGAAATTATCAGCAAAGTGCAGAGCAGCATCTTCATAAAAAGTCTCTAGTTAAAAATCCTGATATGAAATTTCTACTGACAACCACCAAATATGAAATCCAATATGAGAATCCAAATATGTCTCTGTGCTTTCATTTGCAAGTTTATAAACTGAGGAGGTACTGTTTCCTTTGTTTTGCTTTTAATTTTTTTCTAGAGGTATTTTTTAAGGAATTATTTTGTCCCTCCTTGTAAGTGGATTAGAGCTGCAAAAAAAAATGTTTTATTCTGCAGTGTTGTTTTCCTTTTGGCTTTTGGCAAATAAAAAAGGCAAGAAATCTTTCAAAGTGTAGAGGATGCCCAGCACTGAGCTAGAATGCATCCTATGTCATTGCATGCAGTATGCACAGCAGAGAAGCTTACCTCAGGGTGTCCATCAGTTTTGGAAATGCTGTGTGCTTTCTGTTGCATATTCTAAATTTATCAGAAACCTCACAAGTTTTCAAAAACAAATGAAAACCCAAAGAAATTCTGGCAGATTACACCAATTAAATTAGAGCCAAGCCAGTCAGAATTTAAGGGAGTTCAAAGGACATACGCAGGAGAGGTGTCTTGATTCTGGAGAGGATCAGAAAAAAGACAAAAATGTGTATGTGATCAGAAGATGATCTGCTCAAATGATAAATTCTCCTCTGGGATCAATGTTAGTTAATGGAAAGGCCACAAATTAAAAATAGCTTGTCCACCATAATGTGTTCTGGGGAGAGTTTCAGGAAAGTCTGAGGGAGTGTCTCTCACATGCTGTTCGATCTAAGACATGCCAGGAGATTTAACTGGAAAACAAACCCCCTCGAGAAACAGGAAGGCAGAGTGGAGTGACCATACCACTTCAATGGATGCTTTGAAGGCAGTGGCCTAAAAGTGCCACTTTTAGGAGTGTCAGACGAGGCTATATCTATGGTTTGCACCAGGCGTCTCACTTCTTGTTTAGGAAAGAATTTAAGTTCTGCAGTATGTCCCAATCTTTGACAACCATTACAATACAAACCATATCATGTAGCAAAGCTACGTAATCTCAGAAATAAAGTCAGTAAACATTATGTAACCTGAAGCATAGAAATGTTGGCATTACTGGTACAGAGCTCCTAAAAGGAAGTGGAGGGACAATATTTAAGAAATATTCGTATTACAGATACGATATTTGGTATGTGTAGTCAACCCTAAGACATCATGTAACTATCTCTCTTTAATCTCAAATAAATATGGCTATTAAGAAATCCATTGTGGATTTATATACAATAAACAATATGCCACATGCAATATATTCTGAAAATACCAACTTTTATGTTGCGTTTCATCAGAAAATCTACACCTGCGTAGATTTCAATGCCATAATGTGTCACTGTGATCATCTTGTCACACCTCTTATGCAAGTGGGCTTGCAGATTTTCTCATAGTAGATGTTCTAATCTTTAATTACCCCAGAGCATTTACTTCCAAGGCTGAAATGACTTCTGTATTCATTCACTGAATCTTATTATTGGTTTCCTTCAAGGTTGAAAAGCTCCTCTCAGCTCTTTCTTCTAATGGTGAATATATATAATTATCAGTCAAGTCATATTTCAGCTTCCTCTTTAATACATTGTTAATAGAGTACTAATAAATTGAGCTTCCTTTTTAATACATTGAACTTTCTAACTTTTTCGACTTATCTTCTAGCCTTTGTTTTATTTTTGTGGCTCAACAAGACTGTTGATGCAGATTTTAAACTGAATCAAACCAAGGAAGATCTGCTAGAAATATGTCCCACTAGACAATGTCTAGCCACTTACTTTATAAGGTCTCTCAGAGTAATTTTTCTGTTTGATATGTAGTTACTTCATTCCTTACAATGCAAGGTCTCAAATCAAAATACCGTGTGATAAAGAATTGAAGAATGCACTATGATCCTAACAGCCTTTATAAAGTGGACCTATCATTTTGATTTTTAAAATGTAACACATGTGTTTAAAAAGGCCTCTTTTCCATGAAATCATAGTGATTGGCATTAGCTATATTTTTAGCCACAAAGTCTTTGGTAAGCTAAGGTGCACGGAAATAAAAGCTTAATAGAGCTGAACTGATGATTACCTCAACATCCTCCTCCTTTTTACAAAAATAACTATTCTATAATGCTACAAACACTGTATAATTCACAGTGTTTCACAGGTCAGTTTTCTCAATATTGAAAGTGTTCAACTTCATTAGAGATGGAAAACCTGTAATAGAAATGCATAAGGCCTGCACTGATGAAGGATAAAAGTTGTCTTGCCAGGAAAGTTCCTAAAGATATACTGCTTGAAACTGTAATGAAATGCTCAGTAATTCCAGGGGGCCACAACTCAGATCCAGGAATCTCCTTCTTTCAAAAATTTCTGTGAAATTACTGAACCCATACACTGCGTAGAAACCTTTAGCCAATGTGAAGAACAACTGGTCTTGCTCCCTGGAAGAAGCTATTTTTTCTTACAATTCTGTAGGCTCAGTTTTCCTTACAATTCCTCTAGGAGTTTCAATACAATAGATGCTCTGGTCAAGAAATTGTACCTTGTTCCTTTTGCACTATCTGGCACTTGGAACAAGGACAGCTTCCTTCTATGTCTATGAGAAGATGATGAAGGAAAAGAGAAGCAAGAAAAGTGTTTTCTTACTTCAGTTCTTTATTAGAAAGTTGGAATTGTTAAAGTCAGGACAGGAATTCCTTTCTTATGATTAATCAGTCTTTTTAATTCACTAGAAAGCATAAGAAAAGATGGGCTGGTTTCAAGAAGTAAAAGTAATTCTATTTATTTGGTTTTGGTTTTAAGTGTTCAGAAAGTTATCTTTTTCCAATCCATCAGTAACAGCTTAGTGAGTGATGTTACATAGTCACGCAATAGTCAGAATCATTCAGCTCCTCCACACTGCTCGAGTGATATCCCACCTCGAGTACTGCATCCAGCTCCGGGGTCCCCAGAACAGGAAGGGCATCGATCTGTTGGAGTGAGCCCAGAGGAGGCCACCAAAATGACTGGAGGGATAGAGCACCTCTCCCATGAGGCAAGGCTGAGAGAGTTGGGGTTGTTCAGCCTGGAGAAAAGAAGGCTTTGGAGGGACCTAATTGTGGCCTTCCGGTACCTGAAATGAGCCTAGAAGAAGATGGAGAGAGACTATTTACAAGGGCATGTAGGGACAGGACAAGGGGGAATGGCTTGAGAAGAGGAAATTGAAAGAGAGTAGGTTTAGGTTAGAGATTAGGAAGAAATTTTTACTGTGAGGTTGGTGAGGCATTGGAACAGGTTGCCCAGAGAAGTTGTGGATGCCCCATCCCTGGAAGTGTTCAAGGCCAGATCAGATGTGGCTCTGAGCAACCTGGTCTAGGGCATTCTATGATTGTATGGTTAGCAGGAAGGAAAAAACTAGGAATAGCATTTGGTTTAGGAATGCCACCAGCGCTCATACATCAGCAGATTGCTTTCTCTGAATTGCTCATCACTCTGTGATGCCAATACATGTAAATACCAGCTAAAATACCAACCGAGCAGTTCACCAAAGCCATTTCTTTGGATTAACCAACTCAAAGAAGCCTTTCTCATTTCAAGTAAACATTTTTTATGTTTTTAGGTCTGTTCATTAAACTATTACTTGCACAGCATTATTTCATTATTAAATACTACTAGCAGTATGGCAAGTGTAACAGTGTATAGTATGACATCCATCCACCAAAGCAACAAAATTTTAAAAAATCTGTAAGGCAGAGAAGGACAAAGATGTGATGGGAGTGGGGTGGTGGTCTTAATCCACCATTTACTTCTGGCAAGACGTTCTGTTCCTTAATAAAAGAAACATGTTACAAAGAAATGCTAAAAAATACGTATTAGAAAAATGTGCACGTTACCAAATGGTAAAGGCAAGTTTGAATACAGTATTTTTAATAGATGATGAAATCTAAGATCGTGTTCCTGAATCTTCTTTATATTGATATGCTTCATATTCTTCAAGTGATAACTTGCAGTGAGCCATTACAGGATAGGCTAAATTACCATTTTAAGAAATTCTTTTTCTGAGTATCACATAACAAGGTCTTTTTTTTCCATTACATGTAAGTTAAATAACTTTAAGTAAATAAGAACATAAAGAAATTACAAGCCATATATCAATGAGACTAATACCAGCACTATGTTCAGGAATCTATGTCAATAAATTTTCGTTTGTGTAAGTTGTAACTAATAAATACCTCAATGTTGTTATTCCACAACAACCATTTACACTAAAACAGAAAAAAAGTCTCCTTCAAAGATCAATGTTGTAGAAGAATAATATCTGCATAACCAGAATAAAATAAACTAAATTACTGTTTAACTAAATCACAGCCCACAAGGCTTTTTTTAAATTAGTATTTGGCTTTCTGGACTGCCTTGAATAACATAACATGACTTTCAAGTCATGTGGTTCCCTCTCAATATCCCTCCATTGTCCTGTAAAACTTCCTGTACTTCATACTTTGCACTCCTATTCTAGACCTTTAAGGTCATGCCAGAACCATAAAATAACCTATAATTTAAATAGAAAAGAACCTTCAGAGATCATCTAATCCTTCTTCTTGCTCAAATGAGATGTTATTAGATCAAATTGCTCAAGGCCATTTCTAGTAAAAATTTCCAAGGATGGAACTTTCATCACCTCTCTGGGCAATGCATTCCAGTGTTTAACCACCATTAAAGCCCTGCGAGACTTTCAATTTGTTGTCCTGAAATTTTGTTAAGAGTCTATGATGACAGTACTGTGGAAAGGCATTTAAGAAAATTCTTTTATATGGTGTTGGTTCAGGTGCTGTAACCTGAAGAGAGGTAAGTGTTTACTAATTGATTTTTTTTAAAACTGGAATGCCATAATGTTAAATATGCTATTTTTTTATTATGAAAATCCATTTTTTGAAGCTTGGTTATGAAAAGCAGCCAAGAAGGATTTTTTCAAATGTCTCTGAAGACAAAGTCTATTATATCTGCCAAATACATTCCTCAAAGCAACATGAGGAAAACACACAGTTAGACTTCTACCTTGTGGAGATGCTTCCTTGATTTTACTTACACAGAACATTTTCTACCTCTTTTCTGCTTAAGTAAACCTAGAAATAATTTTGCCAATGAATAGACTCAGACCTAAGAAATATGTGTGAAATGCTAACTGTTCCCCATCTATTCTCACTACATTATGACCATCAGTAGCAGAAAAAAATAACAGGAATTAGACCAAGGATGGCTTGATTAGCAGTAACTCATCTTTTCAGAGTTCAGAAAATTTTATTTATTCTCTATATCCTCTCCTTTCACTGCACTATTACTGGATGAGTGACACCAATATCCTTAAACCAACATAAAGATGTCACAGAATCAATCAAATGGAAACTTGTAAATTCATTTTATAGTGTCTGAAATTTACTGAAGTCAGTGGGAAGGTCAGGCCCCATGTCAGCATTCAGAAGAATAAATTGATTTAAATGGTGCAAGGTTAAAAATCAACAATGGATTTTACAGGCTTTACAATGGTCAAGATGCTTGACAGTAATTGATCCCGTCATTATTTTTTTCACCTTAGCCAAGGTACTTTAACTTTAAAATAAATTATCTTCTGTTCATTCCAAACTACTTTTCAACAGCCATTTGCATTTTGTTTTTATTTTTCTTCTTCAGCTAGGATACCCTCCCATAGAAGAAATAGATTATTTTAGAATGTTTTTACTACCACCTTCCTTGCAATGCTACAGCACATTTCCAGATTTATTGCAGTGCCAAGTAAATCTTTAAATGGAGAAATAGGTGAATGTCCTTGCTGTATAGACAAGGCTTCACTACAGGGCATTAGTTTGTTTCTCACAATTCCACATGCTGCAAGCAATATAGAAAGCTATTAATAAACTCCTTTTCACCTGCTGGAAGCTTTTTTTAGCTTTGATCACATCAATCATTAGCATAAATAATATGATCACTATGATCTCTATATTAATGCAGATCGATAAATATATATATTCCTACTTTAATGCATTCTATTCTATTTCTCTTTGTCTAAAGTAAAAGAATGTTTAAATTTGCTCACCCTCTTTTAAGCACCAATTTTAAACAGCCCCATATCTAAAGGCACCGAAGAAATAACCATTATTATTTTATTCTCTTACCGTATTGATCTCCCACTCAGATAATAAGGCATAATTTATAACCAGTATATAATACTTCTTCCATCACAAACTAAAATAGGTTTGACATTTTAAAGGAATTTAACTTCACAGTCATGTGGTGTGTTTATTAATATCCAAGTTGTTGTGTGCTAAAAAATCCCAATGATTTACCTCAAGTTGCTGTGTACTCATGGTAATTTCACTCAGGCACAGACAACTAGTCAGAAAGAATTTACCACTTGTTTCAGGGCACTGCTTGTGACTCGGGAGCTCTGATTTATTCTGTACTCTCCTTTTGCTCTGGTGTCACTTTTTGTTCCTCTTCTATCTTGTTTGCTTCTGGCTCTAAAAAATATCTCAGATTTACAAGAACAGTGCCCATAGCAAGCACTGAATCAGGGACCAGATTCACTGACACCTGAGAGCATACCTGCACGTTCAGACTTGGATTGATGGTACTGTTAAATTTACACCACAGTCCCAGGCTTGGGGTTATTCTATGTCAGGTATTTTTCCAGATAATTTCTTGATGTGGCTTGAAGGTTATCATGGGCCAGGACACTAGGTGATCCATCCACTGTATGCCATTTTGCCCGAGTTTGCTTGTTTTGGAAGGGAGGGGGAAATTTCAGTACTGCCAGCTTTCCTTAGTGCTGTAGAAAAGTGCTAGTAATAGAACTGAAGTGTTTGTAACTGGAAAGGCTTAAAACATTTAACTTTGGTGCAATTTAAATATCTATATTTTGTGAAAAAATCACTGCAGTAGTTAGATGTTGAACAATCCTAAATGCCTACAGCCCAGGCTTAGTTAACTGCCTGATATAAGAGGAAATACTTTGCTTTTTACAGTAGCTTCATACTGACTTGAGATCCTGACAAGAATAAAGAAGACATGGACACATCTTCCTCATCACAAAAATTCAATGCTTTTTCCATCTTGGAAAATCGACATAACCACTAATAGTTCAATATCTTGGAAGGAGAACTGCAGCATGGCGCCACATGCCATCCTAAAATGTAAAGAAATATTGGTTTGAATGCCCTCCTTGTGAGAAAGGAATTCAGCACACCTCTGATTTGGAGGTGATTGCAAAGGGAAGCAGCATGGCCAGCTCCTTGCTCAGCCCACCACAAGCATCTCTACCCAGGAAAGCAGCTGGGACTGAAATCTCAGATTCATGCACTACTTCTTCACAGGTGCAAGAGGCAAAGACAATCTGTGAGGCACTCATGGCTGGCCTAGGCATTGCCACACACAAACTCTTCAGTCTTAACGAAGAGTTAGAGATGGTGAATTTTTCCCTGTATTTCTTAGGAAAGGAAAGCAACTAGCTCAGGCTCACAAATTTCCTTCCTGGAGACAACGCTAAAATGCTCAAAATGATAAAGCCTAAATACTTTGCAAGTATGAGCCTAAATTCTCAGGGAGGATTGGGAATCATGAAGTATGGAATTGCTTATGTCAGCCTATAGATTAGCCATGAAGAATGATTGTGGCCTGTGAGGTAAAAATCATGGAAAACATAATAGCAAGCCATAGAAAATCAGTGTACCCTGTCAGCTGGTGCAAGTACAACCTGGCCATAGAACAGTTCTCACTGTGTCTGGCATCAACATTGAAACACATTACAACAAATGCACATTACACAATTACACATTACAACAAAATGTTTAAAATGTGGGTGTCAGGACAATTTGATTTAAGCAGTAGACTTAAATGTACTTTTAAATAAAATTGTTATGTCCTTAAACAGTTGAAGTCTATAGACAGCTACAAGGCTAAAAGGCAAGGGAACTGGGGGTTACAAATAACAATGGCATTGAATACTGGGCTTCAGCAGCTACTGAGACTTTTAGGTGTTACCAGTTTTGCCTCTGCTTCTGAGGACAGATTTTATTTCTGACAAGAGATTCAACAATGGCAATCTGGTCATGCATTACAAAGTACATTAAAAATTGACTTTGTCATTGTATTTGCAATTGCTTCAATGACACAAATGTCTGTATGGCTCTGATACATAGTTTTTAAATGCTTTCATCCCTCAGCTACAAAACTCTGGTACAATGGCTTTAAAAGATATTCTATCTATATGAAGTTATTGGGAAAAATATTTATGTCAGTAGGATTCTTTTCCCAATTCAAACCAGTTATCAACAAAACGTATGATAAATATCTGAATAGTATAATTAAACATTTCTTGAAAGTAATAGCTCTATGTGGCTGAAACATTATTTCTTCTCTGTTTGCCTAAACATAAGATGTTTTGTATCAAAAACTAAATATCACATAGATGGTAGTAGAAAAAGTGATACAAATTTTAGTACAGAAATTCAATTCTTCAGATTTACCTTTTCCAGCTTAGGAAAATCATGAGCCTACAATATGAATGATGAATGCAAAATTATTATCATTGACCATGGAGTTGTTATGTGGATTGAAAAAACAAAGGTTTGCATGAAGTCACTCTGGCTGAATAGTTTTCTAAACCAAACCATAGTGTCTTTAACCACATTTTTCACATACATTACCTTTTTGAAGTTTTCAGTTGAATCAGTCATGTTCTGTTATGCTGACGCCTAACATGATGCGATGGAGGAACAAAATGACACAAGACATTTGAAACAGATCAGTCAGAAAATCAAAGACAAGGAAAGCGTCAATAGCAAAATAATTCATAATGAGTCTTTTGTATAGCCTGTAGATTGAGGAAAATTAATATCTATTCTTTATAAATCTACATTTACAGGAGTATCTTACAGACTGATATCCAAAACGGGAAGATATTTTATAACATACTTTGTACAGAAGACATCTCTTTACTGATTTTGGATGTTTTCATATGTAACAGAAGTGCATTTTAACTCTGGTTTAAGAAAGCCCATATATGCAAGCTGTACTCTGTGTGACATAGGCAGTTTTGAGGTATGTTTCTCTATGGATTTAAATCCATTTGAGGATGTGTTCTGATCTAGAACAGAATATTATATGTGTGGGCTTCCATATGTTCTTCAAACATTTAAAATTAATTTTCACTGGTTGAAAATAGGAACTTGAAAAATAAAAAATACTTTTTCTTAGAAATTTTATTAATGAAATTAATTGCATTTGAAAATTATGACAGAAAAATCAAGAAAAATTTTGGGGCCCATAGAAAGAACAGATGAGATGGTTGATTGTAAAGCTAATAAAGGAAAAAGAAAACTTCGACTAAATGCCTCTGCTTTGACTATGTAAAAATTTCTGTTATAAATTAAGAAATTCAGTTTTTGTTGTATCTTTATAATCATAAAATTTTACTGAATGCTATGTTCTTATTAATTACTTAATCATAATTATTAATGACAACTAATTTTTTACAGATACCAAAAATAATTTCAAAAATAATTATGCTAATGATTTTTTTCCTTTTAGATGCTCTGTGTAGGACATAAGTACATAGTGTATCTCATTCAGACTGTACTCTTCAGTAGTGTCTAAGCTCTTAAAGATATGGAACAGTCCAAGACTTACTCAAAAGCTCCCTGACACAGTAAAATCACCTGTCTGACCAGTGTCCGCCTTTCCTATGCAGACAACAACCTACTTCTTTTCCAGAGTTCCTTAGCACTCTCTCCTTTTTGTATCCTCTGTACTCAGTCAAACATCGACAAAACCACTGTGGTGCTGGGTGGTAACTGTCATTTTTCCATAGTCGCTTCCTGATTGTCTAAGAAGCGGAATAACTATTTATTGTTGCTAAGATCAAGGCATACAAACAGTTTATCAGGGAGATTATGGTTGTTCCAGGTGACTTCACTTCCTGTTCCACTGCCTCTTCTCTGTATCACGCATGATGGGCAAGAAAACAGCCATGCAGACAGTCTGGCACAAGCAGCTGTAATGGCAGTGGGATTCCAGAAGGCTTGTGTGTCTGTCCATACTACATTGGACTACTTAAATTGTTGAAAGTTATCTTTTGTTCCCATTTTCTTATGGAACAAAAGCAGCATGCAATCTCCCTATTCCATGCTATAGCCACTACGCAAAATTCACAGTCCCTCTTGTTGCTTCCTTGAACCACACGTTCACAGGTACCTAGGCTACCTAATGGTGTTTCCTGGAATAAGAGAATTATGGATTTAATCTTTCTCCCCTCATAATGAGGAGTATTTGGAATCCACTTCCGTGTCTTTCTGTGTGTGTTGTCCAACAATTGACCTCCTAGATAGAATATGGGTATTTCCAGAGAGAACTGGGTGAACTGGAACTTAATGTAATAGGGACATACATTATTTCCTGTTAATTCTATGTACATTCAGTGGTATACAGACTCATCATCTTTATCTTCTACAGTTAATGAAGCAAGAGAGGAATAACTCCAGACAGTGATCCATCTCATTTTATGATCCTGTCTCACCCTCCAGAAATACTTATTACATGTGTGATATATTGTGTAATAGGTAGATAGAGACATAGAGAAATGAACATTACATACCTAGATTTGGGCAACTAAAGTTAGTGGAAAAGAATTCACATCCTAAATAAAGCAGATGGAGGCACTCTGGAGATACCGCAGACACAGACCACCTTAGGAGGAGGAAGCACTCAGTTAAAGAGATTAGTTCCTCTTCCAAAACCTGAGAGAAAGAGAGCTTCAGCCATTTTTCTAGATCACCTGGGTTATTCTTGTTCCTTTTATCCTTTGCTATCCCACCCCCCCAGGCTGAATAGTTAAGCAAAATTGGAGTGGCCCTAAATACGTGTAACTAAAGAACAGAAAATTGATTCTTAGTAACAAAGGATCTGTTTCTACTCTGCTTTTGCTGTTCACGTGTGGCAACCAAAAATGCTGGCCAAGAGTTCCATCACAGTAGAATTTGTGAAGAAACTGATAGTGTCATCTAAAACAGGTTCATGGACAACCTAAGTAGCTTACTGTATTCATACCACTGAAAGATTTTATCATGTGTGTGTAGGACTGCATGCTCAGGCCTGGGAGGCTTGGCCATCCTCTTCCTTGATGGGGCTGGTCAAGACCAATTCTGCTCAAGGCAGCAAAGGAAAATGTGTATAGCTGTCATTACTGAGGAATGAGGCCTTATATGTTTTTTCTGAAATGTCTTGCTGGGACTTGTCCAGTTAACCAGGACTGCTGGTAAATGGCTGAAAGTGGATTGGCAAGCTCTTTTGTCAGCTCTCCCATTACTCTTGTGTGCATCCCAACTGGGGCCAGTCTTGTGGGCATCTAATTGGCATAAAAGTTCATTAACCATTTCCTTCTGCATGATGGGGGCTTTACTCAATTCCCCATCCCATTCCATCTCCTGAGAACAACTGGTTTTGGTATTAAAGACTGAGGCAAAGAAGGCACATCAGCCTTTTCCTCATTCCCTGACACTAACCTACACTCTGCATCCAGCAAAGGATGGAGACTCTCCTCAGCCCTGCTTTTGCTGTCAATGTATTTATAGAAACTTTTCTTGTTTTCTTTGAATGCAATGGCCAAAATAAGTTCCAGTTTGGCTTTGGTCCTTCTAATTTTCTCCCTACAGAACCTCACCAAATACCTGCAGCCCTCCTGAGCTGCCCTCAGTCCTCCCAAGGTGATACACTCCTGTTTTTTCCCATTGGTTCCAGCCTAAGTTCTCTGTTAAACCAGGCTGGTCTCTTTCCCCACCAGCTTGTGTTACAGCACAGGGGGACAGGTTTGTCCCGTATCAATAAGATGTCCTTCTCAGAGTACATCCAGCCTTCCTGGACTCATTTTTCCATCACTACTGACTTCCAACGGACTCTGTCAATCAATATTGTAAACAGGGGAAACTCTGCCCATAGTAAGATCAAGGTGGCAGTTCTGGTGGCAGCCGTCTTCCCTTCAGTGAGGATAGGAAAAGACAGGCAGAAAGGTATTGATTTTTGGGGGTTTTGGTTTGATTTGTTATTTGGGGGTTTTTTTACCTTGGTTTCTCACTAGCCAAATCTATTTTAACTGGTAATAAATTAAATTAATATTGACTCCTTTTCCTTTTCCCAACCCAACAACTTTTCCATTTTGGTTTCTACCCCATCCTGAATGAGTGACTAGCCAGATGGGAGTTTGTCCCCTTAGCCAAGGTCAACCCACCATAGCAATAAAGACATTCTTTCACATTGCCTATGTGTCAAGTAGCTTTGAAATTCTTTGAAGATACTACAACTTTCTTTCTAGACTTGGTCAAAGGAGTTCTTCTGAAACTCTTTTCCCATTAGTTTAAACCATTGTCACTAAGGATTTCCAAGAGGATGCAATAGGTATGAGAGTGAGCGGAAAAAAGAAAATCTATAAAAAGTTTGCTAAAAAAAGCATAAGACAAACCAAGTTATCTGCACTGTCGCGTTCTTGAAATAAAATTCCATCAGTCTAAGTTAATAGTTCTTAATAAATGTGGTTAATAGCTAAAAATGGATTTGAATGTTCATTTCTTCAACATTATAAGCAGCCATTGCACACAGTAATAAAAATAGAAAGAATGACTTCAGGTTTTTTTTCCCTTTGAATTGAGTTGTCACCTATTAACATTTAAAGCATAGTCCATTAACACGCTGTCATTGATGTGTGACTCCATTATCAAAGTTCTTCAAAGACGAAAATTTTCTGTTATAGCTGCCCATCATTCTAAAACCTAGGAAAGGAACTTTTAATCCACCAAGTATTCAACTTTATAATGCTGCCACATTAGTTGTATTTTATTTTATTTATGTCTCTACTGTTTAACTTTCAGGTTCCCAAAGGTGTATATAGCTGCCCTTAGACTACAAATCCAAGAATTAGAAAAAGAGCAACAGCCAGGGGTCAAATTACGTAAACGTGGTATTTTCTTATCTGAGGTGCCTCTTGTAATTCACATCACATTTCAACTGTTGAAGTGGAAAGAGTACAGCAAGAAACAGGGCAATATAACTCAGAAAATATAAAGGGATAACACTGAATACATCTGACAATCATTATAGTAACTAGCAGTTTCCATGCATTGCCATCCTCTATAAACAAGCAACTCAAATGGCAAGAGCTGTAAGGCACAAGATATTTTCCCTCTTGCTGAACTGGAATAATCATGCCGTTAGCTGTGGCTGCATCACAGACAGAAGTACATCAGATGGAGCAGCAGAGCAGCTTTAAATACTGTAAGTCTGGTAGCTCCAGCAGACCGCAACTGCATGTAAGTTAATTTTCTCTCCTGAGAAGTCAAAGCACTAACTTGACTAATTACCATAGCCAGACTTCTTTTTATTTCTTGTATTTGCCTGATCTTGAGCCTTTGGATGATGCCACACAGAGTTGTGAGAAGAACAAGTGCTCTGCAGCAAGTTTTGAAAAGCAAGATGTTCCTTTAAAATGCCTGTGAAACACATGGCACTTAAGGAAACAATTACTAAGTAAATTGTTTAATACTAACAGCGGTATTTCCAGCTGTATTTAGTTCATGTAAGTGCAATAAAGATGGGAGCTGAACTATATGATAACTTAAAAAGTTAAAGAATGCTTCGTTTGTGAATGTTAGTAGTGATTGTTTATAATTAGTAGAAATTTTCTTTGGACAAACCCTTTAATTATATGAATTGAACATTAGATTACTAGTCATACTCTAGCTTCTAGTTGCACTGATTTGTGCCACATTAAATTTTGAGCTGTGCTCTTGTGTCAAAAAGTTACCATTATTAATTAGATAAAGAACTGCATCATATTTTATTATTCATAGGCCCACTTACAAGGAGCAAGATTTAAAAGATTTTTGTTTTTATCAGCTAATCATCATTGTCTGCTACATGTAAGAGCTTCTACAGGTACACAGAGTAGAAATCTCATGTTGGGGCATAAAAAGAATTGAGGAAAAGTCATCCCCATCACCTAGTTCTTGAGAGGAAAAAGAATGATCTCAGAACTATATTTGCATTTTATATTAAGTCAGGAGACACATCAAACCTCCTAGAACAGTGGTGAGGCCCTATGTCCTGATAAAGGCACCATTGCTCCCACAGGTCTGATATTAAGACAAGCAGGTACTGGCCAAGAATCAAATATGTTCCATCCCAGCATGTTCCATTTCATCAGTATTTACGTATTATACACAAAATTGTACTATATCTACTAGCTATTACCTATCATATTACAGAAATTAATCCATGAAAAACTGGAAAATAATCTTCAAAAGGCCCTAAAATTTTGCTGAATATTTTCTCTTAGAGAGTTTTTGGTTTTTTTATTCATATAACATTTTGCATTCCTGAAAATCAGCAGCATCATATGGAAATTATAAAATGTGAAGATTCAACTACTTTCTAATATTAATTGTATGCATTGAAACATCATCCAGCTGTTCTCTTTACTGACATCTTCATTTTTGGCTTTTGAATTTAAGCTGATACTCACAGTTGTATTCTCTGCTTCAGTGTACAAGCAAGCATTTGCTCCTTTGTTCACATGGATATACAGAATAATCAGCTTTGTCTAAAATTGTCATCAGAAGCACAGTGTAAGACACGATTCTAAGTGGGAGATGCAAAATAGAAATCAGATGGTTCTGCTTTCTGTCCCTTGAATCAGCCAACCCATTAAAAATATTTCTACTTCAAAACCAAACAGAAAGACCAAAGAATTCTAACATTCTACACATGTATATCCCAGGAAATTAAAAAAAAAAATTATATATGTTTCTGGATATGAATCAACTTAAGATTCAAAGTGAAGGCAATTTCTTACACCTGAATAGGCTCCAAAGTCAAGTCAATAAGGTGCTAACCTAGTTCTCTTTATGTAAGCCAATTTCAGAGGTGAGGCACCCACGTTCAGCTAAGCGAAAGGTATTTGTGGGAACTCTAGCTAAGACTATGAGATGCTAGATACCCTGGAGGATTTGGATTGAGCTAGGAGACAGAGTTAAGAAAAGCTTTACTGTGCTGTCTGCTCCACTTTGGGGCAGCGAACTGCAAGCGAAATTCATCTTGGCTAGACAGTAGTCCTCTGCCTTGCCTGACTGCTACGTTGTCTCTTCTTACAATGTCATCACACACATTGCCCGAGCTGTGGCTGTTAATGATAAACAAAACTGGGTTGTTGAATGGTTTAAAATCGTGCTTCTGCTTCTTGTTAGGAAACACATGGTATATTTGCTAGCAGTGCATAAAATTTTTGAGAAACGTGTTTGCTTGCATGGGAATAAACCACAGGCAGCCAGTATCACACAGGCTGAGATTCTCTGAAAGAGATTCAAGGCAGGAATAATTTGCTGGTGGCATCTTTAATAACCTAAACCATAACTAAATTACTGATGAAAAGAAAGTGAGCTAAAATTAAGTTCCTAGCCACCATGAATTCTGATAAGAGGGCCTAGTAAGAACAACTGCTTGAAAAGCCACCAGTGAAATCCAGCAATACTATACATATATACATATATGAGATCACCATCTCTGACAAGGGTGTCTTCAAGAACTGAGAGTTCATAGTTAAACATGGAGTGGGCTCATAAACCTCCACACTGAGTCCTCTAACACTTTTTTTAAGTATTTGTCTCTTGGAATCAGATATTGAGGTTCTGAGCATTAGCTAGGCTTTTCGGAGGGCAGGGATATTGAGGAGCATAATACAGGGGACTGCCAACTGAGCAGAAAACTATTATGGAGAGAAGTGGACCCCAAAACCAATTTCTCCTAAACCTGCTCCAAGAGACAGCATTTCCCAACTCCAGCATCTGTATTACTGTTTTGTGTTGGGGTCAGACCTATTTCACACAATCTGAATGAAGTACTTGGATCCATTTCTGAGCTGCAGTAATGGAAATTCCCCATAATGTCATTGGCATTAAGAGTCTCACAGCCAAACACTTGCTGTTCACTCTTACACACATCTGTTAGTGAGTTTAGGCAAAGCATGGCTTCGTGAAAACACATCCTTCATGTGTGGCTGAAACTCCAGGAAAATGAACCCACATGAAATTTAAAAAAATAATTTGGAAGTAAATTATATGCAATCACAGCGTATATGCATTAAAGACTTCAAATTCCCTGCTTATCTGCAGCTTACTTCATATCCTTTTCTATATGTGAATGTCAATGTTTCTTCTTGAATTTGCTTGTCTTACTTTAAGGAAAGAGTAGCATGGGTTTCAGCGGTCTAATCAAGCAAGTCTCTTCTGATTAAAACCAAAAACCATTCTAATTTTTCTCATGTTATTGGCTAACCTGCACTCCGGCATTTTGATTTAGTTCTTTCCTTTTCTACCCAAAATCTGCTGTTGTGGGGACTAAACAAGTTGAATACAGACAAGGTATTTTTTTATCTGAAGAAGAATGTGGATATGAATTTTTTGCTTTAAACATTACTTATATTTTTCCTGCTTGGAAGGTTTTATTTAATAGCTCCTTCAGATTTATCAACTGCATGCTATAGAGGGGAGCATTTGGAAGATGCAAATTTAGTGCAAACAGCATGGTTTTCCATGTAATTGGAATGTAAATGTCACTGTATTCTGTTAGTTGAAATCAATTCACTGCACAGATACTGAATGTATTTTGGTTGAATTTTGTGACTTAAAAATTCCTGAGCTGAACTATTCCTGCATATTTGGGACCTTTCAAGATGTGAAAGTAATTCTGAGGAACAGAGGTAAGCCAGATGGGTGGAGGCTACCCCTTGCTTCTAGGTGATACAAAGACATCCCTAAAATAAAATTGTCCTGTGATTTAGAGTCCTACTTTGGGATGAGAAAAAATTAGATTCAGTTTTCAGTTTTGCCACAGACATCCGATATGACCTTGGACACTGTGCCAGAGGCACCCAGCCAATTGGAAACACAAGACTTTGAGATTTAGCTGGCATTCAAATTGTCTGAATCTGGGCTTCAGCCTCTCTGTGCCTCAGGTCCCTGTCTGTGAAAAGAAGATAAATTGACTTCCCTGCTTCACAGTAATACTGCAAGACAAATTCATCTGAGACTGTGAGGTACTATTGTGAGGTTTGTGCAAGTATCTTTATAAAAATGTATTTTTACTTTTTGCTACAGTCTCCAGCATACAGTAGAGAACACAAGAACTGAAGTTAAGATTTTGTCACTTGATATAGCAAAAACTATGAGCCACAAAATCCTGGTTTAGATTCCCACTTATTGTCCAACAACCAATAGATACTAAATATGTGTGTTTGACTTACACTGGATATACATGTGTATTTTATCTTATACAGGCACATATGCTTTTATTTCTGCTGAGCTATGTGGACAGGTTGCTAATGTATGAACATTTATGACACCTGTTAATTAAAAATGTTTCTGAAAGTTTCTGTAACACACTTAAGAGTTTATACATCATACCTAAGTTAATATGCTTATACACACACCTCTAGTAGGGCCTAAATAGCCTGGGTTCATCCCTCCTGGTGTGTGAGACCAGAGCATGGGAGACCAAGATCAGAACAAAGTTACTTGGCATCAGCTCATCATAAGTCAAGTACAAAGACCTACAATTCTCATACACCATATACAAGGCAAAGTAGTCCTCTTACACTTTCTTATTGTAAGAACAAACCAAATAACAAATTGAAAGTCTTCTTACAATTTCATGTTTAGTGGAGAAAAATTCTCAAATTTCAAAAATTAAACATTTTTTACTATCAGGGAATCCATCTGTTTTCTTCAGAATTTGATATGGGAAACAGTAAAGCTATAGAAATGTGATTTTCAGCCAGTCACATACTCTCTATATATTAAATAGGTATTTTAAAGGAAAAAAAATAACAACAACAAACTAAAACAACAAAAAAAAGAGAACAGATTTCAAAGTTGGAAGATACCAAGCCACACAAAAATATGAGCCAGAGACAAGTCCCATAGAGGTATTAACATTAAGCCAAAGCTATTTGGTTTACTGAAAGATGTAATTACATATGTAAATATGTTTTTATATGAATAATAACCCACATACACATATTTTGCACTTATTTTAGAAACGTGTATTTTGTTTAAGGCAACCCTAACTAAATATGTTTCATGTAAAAAAGCAAAACTCATAGCAGATAAAGCAGCCTCCAAATTCCTTTTATTAAAATTACTGCTCTCTTTTAACGCGCTGTCCAGGTGGCGAAAGGGAGCGGAGCCTGTGGCTGGCCGGTGCTTCCAGAGGCTCCGTGCCTCAGAGCCCAGACCCGGTCCATGGCTACCAGCTCCAATGCGAGCTGCTTGCCTGGACAGCAGGGCTTTGCCACAACATTGAGACAAAAAGGAGAGGGAGAGGCCTTTGGTGTGCATTCCAAGCTTTACTCAAAAGTGAATGGGCCAGGGACCAAAGACAAAGAAAATGGGGGGTCCAAGGCTTTTATACTGTGCGAGGGAACAAACACAGAACCAATGGGGGTAAAACAGAGGAGGGTGTGGGGTAGATTGACACACTATATACACAATCAGGAGGGAGCGGGGAGTGGGGTAATCTACACAAACCAATGGGAGATCAAAGAACAGAGAAGATTCCAGAGACACGGGCAGGACTGAGGTAAGGGGAGGGGATACAGCAGGCTGAATGACAAGGGAGAGGTGGGGTACAACACTTAGGAATGAACCAACTGTGGAGGAAACCTTACAAATTAACATAATATGCTATAACCAAATTTATGCACTACAACACTCTTTCTAAGACACCTGTGGTCATTATTAAACACTGTCAACTTTACATAATACTTGCTGGCATTTTCTTCAGTATTCATCAAAGAAAAACAGAATTATTTGCTTGTGTTTTCTGTTTTCTGCTCTAAGGTCTTTAATCATTTACCATCTTCTCTACTGGCATTTGAGGATGAGTTTTAAATATTTCTGGTTATACACACACAGCTCTAGGAAACAAGTACTGTGCTGCATGCAATTTTCCATCCACAGTTACTTGTAGGTCTTCCTAGTATAGCTGATTAAGAACCAACTAGCTGCCTTCCTGAAAATCCTGTAGACACAGATTTACATTAATTGGTGTCATAGATGTTGTGTAAAAAAACAGACAATTAAAAAAAATTAAAATCCTAGAGTCATAGAATCAGAGAATTCTTTAGGCTGGAAAAGATCTCTGAGTCCAAGTGCTAACCTAGCACTGCCAATTCTACCAATAAACCACGTCCCTCAGCACCAAGCATTGCAATTATATAATTACTGAATTTTAAGGCCTTGCAGACAACCGCAGTACCTTCAGCAAAGGAATATACCACAAACCACTGAATTCTGTACTGTTTTTGGTCTGGGATATTTTTTGGAATTGTGAGCAAACCGGTCTTGAAAACATAGATGTTTTCTCTGTCACTGAACAGCACTCACACAGCGTCAAAGCCTTTTTGTTTTTTAATGTTTCCCTGACGGTAAGTGGACTGCGGGTGCACAGGAGGTTGGAAGGTGACCCAAACAGGAAAGCTGAACCTACATGCCACAAAATATGACATTTTGCTCAGTAATAAAATGTGGGGGGAAGAAGAAGGGAGTTTTATCATTTTTCTTCCTAAATAACCATTACATGTGAAGAAGCTCTGCTTTCCTGGAAATGGTTAAACCTCTGCCTGTCAATAGGAAAAAATTAGTTCCTTAATATTTCTTTGCTTGCACGTGTGGCTTTTGCTTTACCTATCAAACTGCCCATATCTCAATACACAAGTTTTCTCACTTTACCCTTGTTTATCTCTCCCCCACTGCACTGGGGGGATTGAGAGAGCAGATATGTGGGGCTGAGCTGCCTTACAGGTTTAAACGTTGACAATCCTAAATGGACCTCCCTAGATTAATATTGATTTGAAATCAGTGATCTATTGCATAGAGCTGAAACAAGATGCTAGTTCCCCCCCACCGAAGATGATACAAATGAATTATTGTTTAAGAATATCAAAATTCAATTCATATTAACAAGGTACAATCCAGAATGTGGTGTGGGAAGACAACATGTATTCTTTAAGCAATGGAAGCGGCGATAATTTCTAACTTTAAAGACAATGCTAATTCTTAATTAGCTTTTTTCTCAACTGATGAAATGCTAGATACTGTTTTTTTAATACTAACTCCTAAGCTTAATGAGAAACTCGCGTTAAATATTTGTTTCCTAGAATTTCTGAGTTTGTTTCAGACTTACCTTATTTCATGCATTATGGTTAGCAATTAGCAAGTAGCATTTCCTCAAAGTGTAAAACATCATAACGAGAATGGGGTTCATAAATGGAAATTGTTTACTGAATCCTACACATGTGGGAAAGTGGGAAGTGCACATGCAGGAAAAATTCTCCCCAACATTACCTTTTGCTCTTTCATCATAATGCTCTGATTCTGAAAACTTCATTAATTTCAACATTTTTTAGACTTATTATCCCAATAAGGATAAAAAGCCCAAAATAAAAATGCCAATGGGATTTAATTTTATTTGTGTGTCTTCTAGAAAAAAACGAGAAAGACATATGTTTTCAGTGTTGGGTCTAATTTCCTTACCTTACATGTAAGCATCATGCCAAAATTCTTGCTTGTGTTAAGTGGGTAAATTAGAGTATATAATATCTGATTAATCTATGTACAGACTGATTCATTTGGTTGTGATTAAAGCTTCCTGTCTTCTAGAGGGGAGCAATCCAGCTTCATATAGGAGATTTGAAATTACAACGAACCATGTAAGATTTCACTCTATTGATTACTAGATTACCAATTTGAAAGCAATTAACATATTTTGGTATGAATTAAAACTAATCCTTTAAACACAGTTGCTTTGCATCACTATGCATCATAGACTGATGATTTTCTACAACTGCTGCAGAAAAAATGGAATGTAAAACTAAACATACTGGCTGCACTTACACAGCAAATACACTTCTTTCTGCTTGCTTTATTTGTTTTAGGAGCACTGGGATAGCCAGCATAATATAATTTCCTTTCAAACGACACTTCATAGTCTCAGATGATATTTTTTAAATAGATAGAATAGGGTAGACGTCACAGAGGTAGTCCTTTCATTTGCTCAACTAGCTAGATGAAATCAGTTTTCAGGTGCACTTAAAAATTTTGCAATTGATATTGAAATAATTGCAATTTTCATTTCGTTTAAATGAAAAAAAAACCACTTTTCATTTCATAAAATTAATTAATTTTGGCACTGCACTTGGATTTAGAGACCCTATACAAAGGCAAGAATTTTAAACATATTCATATCTGTATTTTTACTGGTTTGGAAATGAATACTGGTTACAGGGTTGCCAAAAATACTGTGCCTATTCATACTGTGTTGTGCAAGTTCTTTGATGTCTTCTTTCTAAGTCTACACACAGGAACATTTATTAATATCACAGTGCCTGTCGGAAAGGAATGCATGAAAATGACTTCGTCTGAACCTAATGATAGGTTCACGAGTTCAAAGTTGGATGCTTATGCCTTCATAGGGCTGAGATCTAAAACAAATTTTCACTGCTTAAATAGATTGAAAAGCAGCTATATGGAGACTATGGCATAAAAATGTTTTCTTCTGTAACTTTGGCTCCTTGAAGCAAGTCTAAATGAGAACTCTGGAATATTTCTTGACTTTCCTAAAAGAACAATCCCAGAATTCTGACAGTGCCTGATACTTTGAGAAGCAGAGAAAGTTAACACAGTCATGCTCAATCAGAAGAGAGTGAGCTTCACTTCGCGTTTCAATTTAATCTAAATTCCTGCCAATTTACTTTTTTTTTCAAATTATACAAGAGGAATTCCTAGAGTAAAATCAGGGTAGGGGTTATGGAACAACACAAATGACTAAGATATCTTTTTATTAAAGGCACAAAAGAGTTTATAACCTCTGTTGTGTATTTACGGCCTGCTATTGTGAAGAAATCAACTTCTGAGTTCTAGGCATAACTGCAATACTAAGCTTTTAAAATTCTTGTGACTATGATGCCATTACTTGCAAAAATACTTTTGCAAATATTGTATATGCACAAGTGTATGAGTCTCCAGATATATCAGAAGGGATCTATTAAAAAAGATAAGAGCAAGAAACCACATAAGAGACTCAAAAAAAAGCATACATCAAAAAAACTCTCAAATGCAGCAGCTGGATTCTTGGGTATGAAGAGAAGCTTTCTCAACATGATTAGAGAAACAAAGTCATTCAGAAGGTCTGACATACAGAAAAGTAAGGCTAAAATGATTGGTTTTCTGCAAGTAGATGATACTTTGATCCTCAAGAAATCAGAGAGCTCAACTTGAATTCATATCTAAATCATGATTGACTTCAGGGGGATGGCAAGCCTAAGATATGCAATATGCAACTAGGCTTTCATTATTTGTCCAGAATCTTATGTATTTTCTTTGAAATGACCTCAGAAAGTGTTACATTACATGGAAAAAAGCCAATTTAGTGGTACTATCCATTATTATTCTTCACAGCTGCCAGAAGGCAAACCATAAACAACACAGATAATTAGATTGGCTTGGCAAAATTCATGGAGATAACCATGAAATGGATGGGTATGAAGCTCATATCAATTGGAAGAAGAGGCAAAGACTTGCTACTCGATAGACAGTGTTCTTGGGAAGCTGTAAGAGGCCTTGTAAGCAGTACTAACCTTATGATAAAGCAAATAATGTTACTATATTTAAATATTATTTCAAGAAAGAATTTCTTAAAGTCCATGTTTGCTGTTCAGGTGGTAGCTCTATGCACTCCTGGTCAGTGTCAGAAAACCTCACTCCTGGGAGGTAGTAACTTTATGCCTGAAGACTCTAGCACGCACAATGGAGGCCTTAAACAGCAAGCCCCAGAATAAAAACTGTGCCTTTTCTGTCTTCTACCTCCCGAAGAATGGGATCAAATTGGCAAAATTATTGTCACTTCTATTCCTCATCATGCCACTTTTGGCTCTTCAGTTATCTTTTTCTCTGCAGTTAAAGTTAACTCAGCAACTGCCTGTATGTCAAGTTTTAACAGAAATGTTTTCATTATGTACCAGGAATATTTAAGCACTTGATAAGGAATGAGTGGGAAACAGCAAGCAGAGAGTTTTCCTTGGGTATGTTTTCCCTCAGTTTTTGACATGAGCTAGAGGCTTTATTCAAAGCATCATATTTCATAGCTGTTTAATGCCTGATGGATGCTGCCTATGGGCTTGTTTAATCCCTTTTTGAGGTCATATTTTTGAGCTTCACAACATTCACTGGCAAAAGATTTAAATGACACATCAGGTGAAAAATGCTTCATCTTATTACTGGTTTAAACCTGATACATAATAATTTGATTTTGAACTCACTGATTCTTGAGCTATCAGTGTTATTCATCACCCACTTCCTACCTTCTTGCCATTTTCGATTCACGTGTTCTCCATGCACTCACTTGCCTTTTTTTTTTCTTTACCAGATTCAAGTACCTAAGTTTATCTAACTGTTCTAACCTGTTTGTATGTTTAAAACTTTAAGGGCTTCCAACCAATTTTTCTGATACTTTCATTTTTCAATTACTTTAGATCACTCAGTGTCATTTTGAATTAACATTTAGAAGGCTCCACAGGGTGATCTGTGCATCTTTTTCTTGTGCATGATGGCTGATGTAGAGCTCATTATCATTGGTTTACATCCTTAGTTTGAGTACTTTCAGATCAAAGAAGAGCAATGAAGCTGGTGAAGGGCTGGGACCACAAGGCTCACAAGGAGCATCTGGATGAGCTGGGGTTTTTTAGCCTGGAGAAAAGCAGGTAGCAATAAGGACACATTTTAAAAAACAGTCTTAGAAAATTTTACTATTCAAGCATGCATGCATTCTGTATTCCAGGAGACAAGGTGATCCCATAATAAGGGACAAGCATTTATATGTTTCCAATGAAAAGTGACTTCCAAGAGAACCCATTTGAAAACAGATCCACAGTATACACTTCACAGCACGAGGACATCTTTCTAATATTGTTCAGTAGGCACATCTTGAAACAGCAGATCAGAAGCTATCTTTTTCTATAATTGTGTGAAAAGCCAGGAGTGTTGTTGCAGAGCAGAAAACAAAAGCAAGTGGTGCTTCAGAACCAAAAAAGAAGTTTCACTCATTAGTTGTACAGAGCCTTAACCAAAATGTAAAATACAGGCACAGAGCAGAATTTATAGAATTGTTTAGCTAACTTAGAACTCTAAATTTACATTAATTCAAAATAATGTGATTTTGCTATAGTCACTATGTTTAGACAACAGACTAAAAATTATACAAAAAATTGCACTGATGGAAAATACTGGCAGCAAGCTCTTTTTTTAACTTTTCTATGTGTGATTTATGACAATGAGCTCAGCATCACAAAGTCATGTCAAAAGGCTTCAACTTTCAAAAAGAAATAAACACTGAAGAAGACACTATGTTACAACTTAAACATGTTGCTCTGCTAGGCAAAACAGAGCTCTCTTGTGCATTAAAAGAAAGGACAAGTCCTTCAATTTGTTCTTCCTTTCTTATTTTCTCTCCATGATGTTGATGAGGACAGCGAAGTTCAGTTCTTGAAAACAAAGTCATGCTGTATCTCAGTCATTCCCAGAAAACCTGTGTTATAATCAGGTTAAACCTTCTGCTGACTATAACCTACACAGCTTTGCTTACAAGGCACAGAATAGAGGAGAAATATTCATTTAAATGATGCCTTACTTTTTTTGCAGCCTATTTCTGTTTATAAATATTCCTGAAGCTTGCACTGCTGCTTCTAGACATGAAAATTATGACACCAAAATCACCATCTTCATTTCAGTAACAATATTCTTCACAGTGATTGCAACAGGGTTAATAATACATGATTCTAAACTATAAAAAATTTAACAGCATAGAATCAACACTGATAATATAAACCAAATACAATTCAAACACAATTAATTAGGCTAACTTCTTTTTTTACAGTAGAACACAGTTCGATTTACTTAATTTGGTCACAAAAAATCTCAGATCATAATTAAATTTAGATCCTTTTAAAATTATGACTAAATATGAGGAGTGGAGTAAACAAGAAAGAAAGCTCTTACTGAATCCCAAGAAAACAATGCAAAGTTTGGGTTTATTCAATTATTTGCTGCTTTTTATAACAGCATGATCAAAGTTGAGCTCTACAAAACTGCCTCTATAGAAACAATATTCTGAATTTTGATTTTTACAGTGACTAAGCGACTTAAATATCAAATTCATAATATTTTTTATTAATTAATCCCCTCTTAGGTCATCTTCTCCACTCAGGAATTCAGTCAGGAATTCATTCACACCAATTCAGGTGAATACTTAGCACACTCTGTTTTAAGTTCCTAAAAGTCAGTCTCAGCATTTCCTTCTTACACGCTTTCAGAAGTGGTAGAAAGTTCTGCAGAGCCAAATATTTGCTTTCCTTCTGCACTCCATTTTCTCTTGTACCAGCACAGCCTCAGAAGAGAAGGTGAGATATCTCTGAACTTGGAGAGATGTAGGATGGATCTGAAATGAAAATTAATAATGATGTGTCAATAGAAAAGAATTTTTTAAAAAATGGATATTTAATGGTGAATGTGTTTAACAAACAATTTATGAGTTTTTTTGTGTCTATTACACACTACATTGCAAATACGCTTTTTCGCTAAGAGCTACAAGTCAAAAACAATTATCTGCATTCTGTATGCACTACAATAACCAGCAGAAGTGTATTTTGCTTCAAAGCTCCCACAGAGGCCTGGGGTTTGGCTGTCCCCACCCTGTTCCCTCTGCTTTGCCTTTTTATATTTTCCCTGTAGTGTGCAGAACCAAAATCAAGAAAGGTTAATTCCTACAAAAAAGTTAAGTGCTACCAATCTACTCTTGGCTGGAAAACCACTATAAGAGTTCATACGCTGCATCAGCTCACTTGGCAGAAATAATGAGAATATCTGGCACTTATTAAATGTTAAGAATAGGTCAACTTCCTTCTTAGAACAAAAAGCATTGACCCTAAAAGCATTGCAAGAACCACGGAGCTGATGGACAGCCTGGAAACCTTTACATTCTTTTTATTTTGTCTCTCTCTCTCTCTCTCTTAAGAACCAGCAGATACAGCGTATTAAATTCATACTGCTAAATTCCTACATTTTATTAAGGATTTAGACCACAAGACTTGCTGTTTAGAGTCAGCAACTGCCTCTAGGGAGTATGATAGATCTCTTGACTACCCACAATGACTGACTCCTGCTCACTTGTTAAGCATTACAAGTGCTTACCTTGTAAGAATGATAGCTAAGATCTTTAAAGGTAGCAGTCAAAAAAGTACATTTAAAGCTACTTGTACCAGGTACACACACCAATTTCCCAAGTTGTCAATAGTAGCTAATTTTAATAACATAAATTTGTATTAAAAAGGGGCATAAAAAGGTTGTAATTTGAAATGAAAATGTGTTCTAGGTTTTTTGGCAATCTCATTTTCAAGGAATAAAATAAGGCTTCAATGTTCAGAATTACATGTCTGCATCCCTTTTGAAAGGGCAGATTTTTGCTGCACTGAAGTCAGCTGGCATTTTTTGTTAACTTGAATTTCATAAGAATCAGAAGAACTCCAAACCCTGCCTCCCCCTCTCTCCCCCTTCCAGTTCCATTTTTTCTGGAAGAACTTTCTGCCTCATACATAGGATTTTGCATGTATGCAAAATTGCCTCTTAATTCTTTTAACAAAACAAAAATCACATTACTGAGATAAGAATAAAACAACTTTATTCATGTGCTAACAGGTCAAGTAAGAATCAGCACAAACTCAGTAGTGAACATCAAATCCTAGATAATGATTAAATAATTCTATTAGATTAACTACTCTTGAATTGTTAGTGGTCTAAAATTATGCTCTTATGAACAATTTTGGGCCATGTTTTCTTGCAGAAATTCGCTATCAAGCATCTAGCTTGAACATACCCCAGGAAATGTATGCCTGTATTTCTTGACAAGTCTTAAGGTTTACCTGCCTGGCTGAGAAACTTCTTTCTGTCAATGTTCAAAATACTCAAAACAATCTTTTTCTAACAGTCCTGACTAGAAGAAGATTACATGGTTTTTCTGTACTAAGCATATTATGCTAACTTTTTGCATGGTTCACACCTCCCTTCTTAAAAGCCTTCCAATGCCTGGACAATACACAATAATGTCCTCACCAACGTTACTAGATATTCAGAAATACAGATGATTCACGTTCCTTTAGGCCCACAGTCTTCTACTTTAAACAGCTGAGAGATCTCCTCACACTGCCTTATGCAGATGTCAATGCAGTGTCTGAGCAGATGTGCACGATGGGTCCAGACCCCACCTCACGTAAGAGGTGTTACCAGTGCCTCTCTCTCAGAAGTGTACTCTTCCACCCTTTCACACTCCATCCTNAGGGGGAGCTTATTTGTTCTCTGAGTTGACCCACCAGCGCAGGGGGTCTCTCGGACCAAGGTTTTCTGGCATCCCAGCTTCTACCGCTGCCAGCTCATCCACCCCAACACTCTAGAGCATGGATTTTAGAACCTCACATGAACACAGGAGCAAGAAATGCATCAACTTTCCAGGGACACAGATCCCACCTGTCATTTGCCCTTGTGAGACTGCACCTGGAGCTCTGCTGTCCTCAGCACAAGAAAAATGAGGACCTGTTAGAGCAGGTGCAGAGGAGCCCATGAAGATGCTCAGAGGGCTGTGACACCTCTCCTATGAAGGCAGGCTGAGAGAGCTGGAGCTGTTCAGCCTGGAGAAGAGAAGGCTTCAGGGAGACCTCATTGAGGCCTTCTAATACCTTAAGGGGTCTTATAAAAAGAAGGGAGAGGGACGTT
Organism: Oreocharis arfaki; assembly: GCA_013398015.1. Classification (NCBI taxonomy): domain Eukaryota; kingdom Metazoa; phylum Chordata; class Aves; order Passeriformes; family Paramythiidae; genus Oreocharis; species Oreocharis arfaki. The sequence continues at coordinate 316,168 of VZRR01000984.1, forward strand.
TTATATAGGCAGGTAGTGACAGGATAAGGGGTAATGGTTGAAAACTGAAAGAGGACAGGATTAGATTAGATATTAGGAAGAAATTCTTTATTCAGAAGGTGTTGAGGCACAGGCACAGGTTGCCCAGAGAAGCTATGGATGCTCAATCTCTAGAAGTGCTCAAGGCCAGGTTGGATGGGGCCCTGAGCAACCTAGTCTAGTGGCAGGCACTCCCCTCCTATGGCAGGGGGGTTGGAACTTGATGATCTTTAAAGTCCCTTCCAACTCAAACCATTCTATGATTCCCTGGTTTTAAAACTCTCCACTGATATGTGTGAATCGCCCTACTGACTTCTTGCCTCAGTATTTGCCCTCCTTGGGGTTGGAGCTTTATTTTTCTGCCCTTTGGCTGGTTGTTACTGATTTGACTTATTACTTCAAGCATCTTCAAAGATTTTTACTGGCCCTAAACTTCAGATTTACAGTATTTCATAATTCTGTAACCTGTTTTTGTAGTCTTGGCCCGAATGCAGCAGTGCAGGAGACCATGATCACGCAGAACCTGGCTGACAGGTGTGAAGCTCTGCACTACTGCAGCAGTCCCTTCATCTGGTTGTAAAAGTAGGAGAAGGATGAAGAATTCCTGATCACAAACCCAGGTTTACTGTTACTTATCATGGCGATATAATCAATGTGTCAGCTCATGTGTGCTGACAGCTCCTGGTGATAACCTAGCAGCAATGTAAAATCACATCTAGCTTAATCTTTTAATGAAGTAAGGTATGGTTATAAATACACATGTTCTAATTAAAAGATAGAAAGAGTACTTTTATGTAAAAACCACTCACTGACACAACTATACTAAAAAAAAAGGTCACACTGTTAACTGGCATTTATCTTAATAGAACTGTTTTGGAAAAGATCAGAATTTTGATTACAATATATCATTTCTGTGGAGATTTAACCACCTTTATATATTTTAGATGACTTTTTTTTTGTTATTTAACACAAACATTGAAAATATTTCTTTCTCCTTTGTCTGAGGTTTTATCTTTCCTTTTTCTGTCTTTTACTTCCATCTGAAACCAGCATTCCTACAGCCTTTTTATATCACAAAACTTCCAGAGGGCCGTTTTTCTAAATATATGAACCAAATATAGCATGTAGATACAATTTTGTAAAAAGATGGCATCCACATTTCTTGTAAATATAACATTTTCTTTCTCTTTCTTTTGTTCTCCTTTCTTTCTTTGTTCGGCTTTGTTGTATGTGTGTATGCCTGGCTGTGCCTTTCTTTTCTGGGGGTAGTGAACTCCAGAAGCACCCCTGAAAGAAAACACAGAATCTCGAATGCTACTTTAAGTTAGCTTTTAGTGGAGTTGGTCTTCTGTACTGTCCTTCAAACTGACAGCCGAAAATGTATTATGAAACCCCCAATTACTTTTTCCCTCATCTTTTAAAACTACTTGTGGCAGCATGAGGGTTGTGCAAAGACACTGAGACACTTGTGAAATCAAAGTCAAAATAAGAAGTTGGCTAGGCTTTAGAAACAATCACCACATAGTACAGATTTTCTTGAAGACAATAGATTTGTCACTATTTGTATTCCCTCGTGTTTAATAATGCAATGAAAATACACAGAACATTCATGTAGGTAACATTCTAAAGTCAAGAAAAACACTAATTGAGAGACTTCAAATTGTATGGTATAACTTCAGGTATAGGTTTGTCAACATAAGCAGTAATGTTATTTTGTACTTATATTTAGGATGCCCTTAAAATGTCCAGTCAGGATCCATGAGAGATTCACTGTACTATAAACAGCTTACCAGGATTCACAATACTAGTCCTAGCAAGGAAGATGACAATTTGATAAGTAGGATTCACAAACAGTAATTGAGAGGAAAATGCAAATAATAATCAAATCTTATATTTTTTCATTCCCCCACCCAATATTGACCCAACAAATGTCTCAGAGATTCTTATCCATATTCTTACAAAGAACTCCATTTTACTGACATGCATGTGAATTGCTTGTTGAATCCTCTCCGGATAGTTAGAGACAAAGGAAGAAGATACACGAAATTAATCCCAGAGATAGAAAGCACTCATGAGGGCAAACTACAAGTAACTTAACCTGAAGTTCATCATGTAGCCACGTATTAAGCAAGTAGACTAGATAAGAAGAATACATAAAGGAATCACATATTATTGCAATATAGATGTAAGTTTCAGATTTCTTCTGTGGGAGAAAAAAGAGCAGAAGTTGTGCCATTTCAGTCCATAGTTCCTTCTACCAGTATTTTACCAGTTTTAAGGAAGTACTTGTCTGAGTCAGTTGGTTCTGGTTAAGCCTGTTTTAAAACTCAAAACATGAAAATCTCAGCTCCACATACTTTTGAAATTTCTTGCTGTGCTATTTAACTCAGAGTGACTGATGAGGTCAGCTTGCATTGTCTGTACGTCACTTGCTCATGTTCCTCTAAACTACTGTACACCTCTAATGTTTTATCAGTTACTACACTAAGATCCACTAAGATTAACACCATACAGTAGGTTTTCATGTTGATTAGCAGCAAATTCACATTCATTCCACTTTGTATACGGCCATTTCCATAAAAAGAACAGAATTAGTGAACTAGATTAATTCAAGTTTCTTTGCTAGAGCCAGTAAAAGTTCTTCAAAAGAAATTACTGTTTTTCCAAACTCTTGTCCTTCATGGAAGTGATCAGCAAGTATGTGGGCAATCTGCTTTGCATTATCTACTAGGGTTCTTGAGGAAAACTAATCCGCCATGGCATAAAAAAGTCCTTGTATAAATAAAAAAGTTCTAGGAGATTGGAAGCAAGTAGTCAGTTGTACTGGGCAGAGTACTTCTTAAAAAAGGAAGCCAGCAGTGGAGATGCATATGAGCACCTGCTGAGTCCTGCGCTGTTCAAAACATCCAAAAATGGTCTGGAAAAGTAAGCAGTAAGACTGAAGTTTCATGGTGGCACAAAAGTTGTTAATGTTAAAATATATATATAGATATATTAGTGTTATTATAACAATATGAAAGTCGTAATTGAGGCAAGAACTAACTGCAGGATTGCAGAATGCCCTTTTAAGACAAACTGTGGGATGAATATTATAGAATAATTTAGGTTGGAAAAGACCTTTAAGATCATTAAGTCCAACCATTAACCTGACACAACTAAACCCACCACTATATCATGTCTCTAATGGCCACATCTCTACATCTTTTATCTAGCTCCAGGGGAGGGGACTTTGCCACTTCCCTGGGCAGCTTGTTCCAATGCCCAATAGCCATTTTGCCAAAGAAATTAAGATGTCTGATGAAATCTGACACAAGAAAAGTGTTACACATGAGTAGAAATAACACTGACCTCACACATCATTGTGGTTTCTGACGTCGCCCTCCATGACTAATCTTGAAGTTGTGACAGTAGCACGGTCACACAGTAACTAAGTGCTTGGTGGCAGTCACTAAGGAAGTAAAATATTAGGAACTAGTGAAAGAATGAAAAATCACTTTGAAAACAGAAACACTGAGACCTACTAACTTCATAAACTACCTCTGGGTATTTCTGTGTTCTTATATAAAATGTTCTGGTAGTCAATTCACAAAAGTGACCTCAGAAAAACTGTAACTATCCCACGCCATTACCCAAATATGTCAAGGTAATTTTTCCTGTCTTTGGTGAATGCCTTTATTTACCCTCTGCCAAGAAATAACTAAATCTCTGTATTTTTGCTGGAAGAACTTCTTGCAGAGAAAGATCTGCGACAGGAGTTTGTGTTTATATTTGAACACTATTTTTTTTTCTTTTTTTTTTAAATGCAGTTTTCTTCAATTTGTACTCTCCAACCAATCCTGAAGACCAGGTCTAATAGCACATCAGAAAAACCATTTCCTTCTTCCCACTAAGGTCAATGAAATGTTAGCACCTGAGTATTCCCAGTAGACTCTGGCACCAAAATTAACTTTTATCTAATACAGGAGAAGCTTACCTGCTACCTATATGGTTGGCTCCCTTCAGAGTCCAAAACGAAGCATGACGTATAGCATCCTAAATTATGACTATATGCTTGCATCATTAGAAAAAAGAACCTGAAAGATCATGTGTCCTCCTAGTTTCAACACCAGCCATACAAGTAGTAATGGTATTGTGAAACTTTTTAATTCTATTGGGCATGCTCCAAAGAAACAGATAGGGTCAAGAAGCTGACACCATTTCTGAGGTATCAGAAAACAAGAGTTTAGACAGCCTTGAACTTTCTACTAACATTTGTGTTCTTTGTTGAGATTTTTTTACCACAGTCTGATTGTCCTTTATAAAGTAGATTTCAGCTCTAAAATAAGTCTTAAATATACCTTTTAGCAATTCCATTTCATTGATTAAAATTGTCAGGGAAAGAAGGAAATGATGAAGTAGGCAAAACACTTGTATCCTTAGCTACATGATAAATTCTAATATGAACAAACATACCATTCATACCGCCTCCCACATTATTTAGCTAGTTTAACAAATGTAAATTAAGTACTTGAAGTCAGCAAAATTAACTATAATAGATGAGGCTTATAAATGAGTAATTTTGTACAGCTGCCATTCGCTCAATATTATAAAAGCATTCTTAATTTGATTTAACACATCTGTAAAGTGACTTCATTCTATAGATTCATCATCTGAATTTGCATTTTTTTTTCTGCTTACACGAGGCAAAAAAAGAGCCAATTTCACTTGGAAATTCTCATTTATTAGGCTGTTATATAAATGTCTTCTATATTGCTTTGTGATGCAAGTATCAGCAACATCAGTGAATGGGACTCTGTGGTAATTAGGGATAAACGAACAGATCTGAATTAAAAAACACTAAGGTTTTGTTTTGTTTTATCACTCCCTCTCCCTCCCCCAGCATATCCCTGGTTACTTTTCTGCTGCTGATTCTGAAAACCTAGACAGGTACGCACGCTTGTATGTTTCATTTATCAAAGCAGAAAGAATTGCTAGCTTGTTTCAGTGATTTAGCACTCATTTATTAGTTTGGGTATAAGCCTTACATCCATTTAAAAATAATGCAGTCACCCATGTTAATCTCTTCTGTTGCAGTAGTTCTGTTTCTTACATGGTATAAGTAGAAGCAAAGTCAATGAGGTTGATGCAGAGCATTCTTAGCTTCACCATATTCAATATTATTCTGTCCAGAGAGCATCTTTCCGATCTGAAAAATAGCTTAATTCTAGCTAAAGAGTTTATAAAAGCAAGGTATAGAAGAAAAGTAGCCTTTTTACATCATCCATGATATTTTGAGCTTAATGCCTTGAAGGACAAAAGGTCTGTAAACATATTATTGAGGTTACTGAAAGACTGTAGCTGATCACAAGGTTTATCATAAATCTGTACTGTGTGCTGCATATCTGAGGAAAGAAAAGCTTCAAAAGATATTCACACACTAATTCCTTAATTCAGCACAATTATATTTCTTTGCTTTCAGTTCCTTAAAATTCACACTGTGCTTATTAATTATTTTAATATGTAATGACTGAATAAGAAGAGGATTTGAACTCCTCTGTGTCACCTTACTTTGGTCACTGCAGTGAGACAGCTGGTGCATGACATTGGAGGCATTTAGTACCTGTCTACACAGACAGCAAATCAATCACCATGTTAAAGAATATTCTGAATAGGTCTCACAATACCCTTTCCAATAAGCTATTCATCATTCCATGGAATAATTCACTGATCATATGGCAAGAGATAGGAGGAAGAAGCATGGCTATAAAATCTGGTTGTTTCACTCTTCCTAGTAAAAGATGAATGAAAGATAGAGCTGAGTCTTACCTCCAGTGTAAATATAAATATTCATATATGTTATAGAATCTAAGCTTTATTATTGTTGCTGTTGTTGTTGTTATTATTATATTGATTATTCTATCAATTTTTATATTAATATTTTTTAGACTGTCATCTGGTCTTTCCTGCCCCAGGTATTGGTTTCCCTTAGCTAATGGGCAGAAAATCTTCCCTCTCTCTCGTTTACTAGAGTCCCTTTGTGTTCTGTTTGCCCAGCTCTTTCATACAAATCAGAGGAAAATTATCTTTAAATCTATGAGAAACTTGAGACACAGCATCGTGTGGTAAAGTTCCTCCTGCTCCTGCCACTTTTGCTGTAGCAAGGAAGCAAAATTGGAAATTAATCTCAGTATTACTAACTTCTCTGGGTGCTAACAACACAGTCACATATTCTGGTATTATATAGTTGTTACAGACCTTTTCATTTCAAAAATTAGCTCCAGCAAATAAAGAGAATAGCTCTTAAAGACTGAGTTTAACCTATGTGAAAAAAGGCCACATTAAAGCTGAACTATGAAACCCAGCTAAACATTTTAAGGTCTTTTCGTTCTAGTCGTTCTGAAAATCTGCCGCCCATGATTGAATATGTGGAAATTTGTGCCACATTCAATCCAAGACTGGCATGTAATTAAAACAAAAACATATTTAACAAATTACTCTCATAACTTCAATAAGTTTTTTCCATTTTTTTCTTGCACCATTTTATTATGAAAATATATAAGGATACGTAAGTCCTTTGGATTTTTCCTAAAACATCTATGGTAGGGCCATAATGCTAACTTTAACTCTAGAACATGATAAGTATCTGTTACTTATTCTCATCTGAGAAGTGGTCGCGCTGTAAGGCACATACACAATCATATTTCTGAAAGAATTCATTATTATAGAGGAAAAGCCAGGTCTAAACACCAACCACTCCACTTAAACATTAGACAAAATATTATACTATTTTTCCTAGTGTTCTGCAGTCTCTATACACTTAGAAGATATTTAGATTCTGATCTACAGTCTTCATTTACCACATTACTGCAAAATGGAAGACAAAGTTGTATTTGTTATCATCAATTGTGCATGGCTATAGACAGAAACAGAAGGAGGAAAATATACAATAGTTGTGTATAGATACAAGGTTCTGTCCCACCAAGCTTCATGTTCATTCAGTATCAAACAAATGGTTCAAAAAAGACCTATGGAAATGAGAATATTTATGTTTCCTTCATTAATTATGCATTTTTCTAGGCAGTCAGTGTAATAAGTAGGAACAGTTTCTTAATGTTCTTTGAATATTTTTGCACATGATGAATAAGACCCTTTTAAGTCTGGAAACAGTGATAATTATATTTTGTACACTCTGCACTGAATCTATAACTCTCATTAGACATACAAGCTCCTCCACAGTATTTCAGGTAATGAAGAATAACCAGAGCCATGCTGCATTAAGAGGCTCATTTTTCCGTGAAGCAATAAACCATACAACATTTATATTAGTGGCTCTCTGAAACTGCACACAGTAGACGTAATAGCAGTTACAACCATCCATCTTGTGAACAACGGTGACGGGTGTTGCCCAGAGCTCCAAGCAACACAAACATCAAAAAGCTCTCAGTCTCTTAAAAACTGGTTAGAAATCATGCAATGGGACGTATATTTGATCCTCAAATAATCAATCATTCATATGTATTTCTTCTACTTGCTGGAGAAAGTTATGGAGCACAAAGTATATTTGCTTTGAAGCAGAAATTTGATATAGCTGAACAGATAATAAAAAGCAGATGAAAAAGTCTAGCAATACCAGAATGTTTGCACAAGATAAAATCTCATTAGGAATAGGAATGCAGACACCCATAGCAGTGAAATTAACATGTTGTTTTTGAATGTTATGAAATGTGGGAAAGCTCTGAAGATCTGGGACAAAATCATATGGTTGTTTTGGTTTGTTTTTTTCCTGTTTAGAACATTTTCATTTTGTTACTGAGACAAGCATCCAAGTTTGTTTAAATACTTATTGGATGATATAACATCCCTCTTTTTCTATCCCCTATCCCTTATGTTTTACTGAATTAAATTGTTATGAAAACTAGATTCCTTACATCCAAATTTGTTTACTGATGTGCAGTTTTTAACTGCTGTGAAACTTCATAGTGCTGCAATATTTTCTAAGCAAGCCTTCTTTTCCTGATCTGAAATGTGGATCCTGTTCCAATTTGGGGAATATAAAATACATTTTACATCGTACCTAATTGTCTGCAAGAATTCACTCTTTCTTGTTTATGCCATTAGAGCTATGTATGTTTATATGGTTTAGCCACAACCCTGAGCCCTACTGTTCTGTGCAATATATTGAAATTCACTTTTAAAAAAAGAGACTATCCCCAGAGATATTTTCTTCTAATAGCAAGTATTTAATAAAATACTTATAAAAGACCAAACTAATATAACCGTATCTTTCTAGATAAAACATACGGGGTTACAAGTCTGCCCTGCCTGCATAGTTCAATGCCCACCCATTTTGCTTCAGTATTCTTTTAGGAATTTCACAGAGAACAATGCTTCAAATGTAAAACAAAGCCCTCAAGACTATATTGTACAGCACCCACCCAAACTTGCTTTCACAATATACATCATCTCTCATGTAAGGTCCTTCATAAGGAAATCCACTTGGACTTGCAATACTTTATTTTCTCAAAATTCAGCCCAATATTAAAGGGTGGTGTCTGCACTACGACTGATTCCCATTTAGTATTTTATACGTCTGGCAGGACTTTTGAGTGAGGATCAAAACTAAGGGAAGTTTTCAAAAACTTGGCAGTGATAAGAAGACTGAAAATGAATACAAATGTGATGCACCCACTTCATGCTTCAGAGAAATATAAAGTGGTCTCAGCATAAGTAAGAAACCCTACAGAGTTTGAGCATGTCAGAGGATAGTAGCTCAGATGCCAGGAGTTAAGTATTCCTCTGCATATCAAAGCATTTATAAAGAGAGTATCATTAGAATACAAGAAAACTGCAGTGTTTGAGTGAAAGTCTGTGATGAATAGAGGTTTAAATACCTACAGTGAGTCTGAAGGACTAATTTTTTTCTTTTAGTATTTGCTAGATAAAGAGAGAGTAATTGAATATATTTTGTAAGGGGTTTTTTTTCACACCAAACAATAAAAAAAATTAACAAAATAGTAGACAAAATACTATATCCTCCATGATCTAAAGAACAAGCCATATGTTAAACAGTTTTTATTACAAAAATCTATTCATTTCTTACAAGCTAGAACTTGAGTATTTATAATGCATGCAACAAATCTGTCTTGGCAACATCAAAATTCCTCAGAGACCTCATTTACAGAAAAACTACTTTAACTCCCCAGTATGCTATTTATAATCATCTCAATCACTGGTTCATTATAATCTATTTGAATGATCCCATTCTATTTTCAGAGAGTCTACTCTCATTAAACTCACACACTATCATAGAAATTGTGGTGACATAGTATTGTCACAGAATCGCAGTCTGGCTGAAGTTAGGAGACCTATGGAGTCCACCTTGTCAAAACCCCTTGCTCGAGCAGGACCACCTAATTATAATAGCCCAGGACCATGTCCAGGTGGCTTTTGAAGATCTCCAAGGGCAGAGACTGCACAACCTGCTGGGCAGTATGTGCAAGTGCATGGTCATGCTCAGAGTAAGAAAGTGTTCCCTGATGTTCAGTGGGAACATCCTGTGTATTTGTAATTTGTGTCCATTGTCTGCTGTCCTGTCACTGGGCAACACTGAAAAGAGCTTGGCTTTCTCCTCTGTCACTGGGCAGCACTGAAAAGAGCTTGGCTTTCTCCTCTGCATCCTCGTATCAGGTTATCTATGTGTAATAATAAGTTCCCCTCTGAGGCTTCTCTTCTCCAGTCTAAACTGTTCCAGCTCTCTCAGTCTTTCCTCATAGGAAGGATGATCCAGCCTTTTCATCATTTTTGCGGCCTTTTGTTGGATTCTCTCCAGTATGTCCATGTCTGTCTTGTACTGGTGAGCCAAGAATTGAACATAGAACTCTGTCGCAGTTGAGGCGGACGCGTGACACACACTAATTCTACCATAAAGTTTGGGCAAAAAGCGTTTATTCTAAAAGCCAGTGTTATATATATACTCTTTTGTATGTTTATCATTCATGTTAATTGTCTATTGGTTGCTTAACTACTACAATAGATTCATTGGCTATTTTAGCTACACCATACTATTATTAGTTATCTACAACACAGACATCCCAAGAATCCAAACAAATGCCAGCTGCAGATGTGTCGCCATTTACTCCCTCTATTGTTTTGAATTTCTTGCTTCTCTTGATTAAGTTTCTCGCAGGTAGAAACGGACTGTGCTGAGACTAATGTCAGACTCACACTCAGACAAGCTTGCTGACTTGCTTTTAATTTCCACAGAGCTCCAGGTGTGGCCTCACCAGTGCCCAGTAGAAGGGAAGGGTCACCACTCTCAACCTGCTGACAACACTTTTTTTCATGCAGCCTGAGATATCTCCCACCTTTTTTGTGGTAAGAGTACGTTGCTGGCCAATGTTCTGCCTGGAGTCCAAGCAGGACCCCCAGCATCTTTTCTGTGAAGCTGATTCCCAGCTGCACAGCCGCCAGAATTTGTTGGTGCCTGGCGTCGTTTCCTACCAGATGCAGGACTTCACATTTCTTCTTGTTGAAGTACATGAGGCTCCTTTCTGTCACGGTGCTGGAGCCCGCTGGATGGGCTTCAGACATCGAGTGAGTGGACTTCCCAGCCCAGGAGAGTGACCCCGAAGAAGAACATGTGGCTGAGTCTGCTGTTTGAGGGCTCCGCCCTCCCAGGACATCCATCCCACCAGCATCACCTCCCCAGTTTTAAGTTCTCGTGTTTTTTATTGGATGTTCGTTTAATACATATTCATTTTCCTTGTTAAATAATTAATTATGCTCTAGAAAGTTCTGTAGTTCTGTATACCCCATTGGTTTGTTCCCTTGTGTCCCTCCCTTTGTCATTCCCTGTTGGTTTCCTGTCACCCCTCATCATTTGATTATTGGTTCACCCTCTGAATCCACCCCTGAAAAACCCCCCTTTAAAAACCCTGTGCAAGAGGCTCTCAGGGCCTCTTGTGGTGCATCTCCCCTCGGGATAATAAACCGAAACTGTTGCACCCAGAGGTTCTCTCTTTGCCTTTGCTCTCGCCGTCGCCTAGCAACAGCAGTGAGCTGCAGCCTGTCTCCCTCTTGTGCTGAGGGCAGAAGCGATCTTGCATTTGGTCTCCTCATCCGGGGCACCTCGCAAAGTGTCGCCTGCCTGGCCACCGGGCGGTCAAGCAGTCACAGCGACACCTTTCTGTCCATTTCTCCAGCCTGTCGAGGTCCTGCTGGATGGCAGCATGACCCTCTGGCTTATCATCCTTTAATTCCAGCTCTGTCATCAGCAAGCCTGTGACGAAGATGTCAAACAGGATTGAACCCAACAATGACCCCTGGATACACCTAGTCACTGGCCTCCAGCTAGTCTTTGTGCCACCACTCTCTGGACTCAGACATTCAGGTAATTTTCCATCACCTCACTCTCTCCTCATCCAGCTCATACTTCAACAGCTGGTCTGTGAGGGACAGCGTCAAAGGCCTTACTGAAGTCCAGGCAGTCAATTGCTGCGGTGCTGCCGGCTCAGCACCAGGCACCCACCCGGTCCGGGGACAGGCTGGCCGGATCGCTCAGAGGCGTGGGAGGGCTGGCGAAGTTCCAGCAGGGGTTCCCCCAACCCACCGATGGTACAGGCGCGCTGAGGAAGGAGAGACAAGGCGGAGGGGCTTCTCGAGATGGTGCGGGGTTTATTATGGCACCGGGGTCGTGCCAGGAGAAGCGAGACAATGTGTTTCACACTCACAGTTATACCCCTGTGAGTGGGTGGGGGAAGATACAGAACACCCGATGGAGCAGGAACGCGGGGTTTGAATTTGGGGGACTGGGGGTACAGAGCCAATGGAGGGCATTGTGGGAGGGGAGAAACACACGGGGGAGGGGAGGAGATGGCCGTGCCCAGTTTGTCGGGAGCGCACCGCAACAGTCAATATCTGTTGCTGTCCTCTCATTTACTAGAGTCATTTCGTTGTAGAAGTTTATTGAATTGCAATACTCCAGTCAGGGGGTCATCCCACCACACCTTTGTGATCCCAAAAAATCTGTAGCCCTGCAACTGCACACGGATCTTTAACTCAGTTCATTTATTCCCCAAACTTGTATTAGGGTACAGGCACTTTAGAAAGGCACCTCAGCTTACAGAGTTCCTGGAGAGGGTCTTGGGGATTTCTGCATAATTATTCCTTGTAGGCTCTTCCTTGCTTACATGGCAAGCATTGGGAGTGACTTGACTTGTGAAATATTAAATTTTCACATTTCTCACATTATGTGATCTCCATGCAGCTTCACTTCGCATTGTTTCATTCAAAATACTAAAACACGCCTAATATTTTATCTGCTTATATCAATAATTATACTACAAGATTATTTTATTACATTAACACAAACTATATATCATTTGTTAAGTTAAAAATAAAGCATTATAATTTTACCAAGTTTAAAATCTACTTGTTATTTTAAATGCTCTTAAATCAGTCATAGATACTATGAAAGTTACCCGAGCTTCTCCAGACATTCTCGTGCATTTTTAAACCTCCTTTTGTTTACAACACCAGTGTGAAGAAAAATTGCCACAAGATAATTAAAAGCCTGTGTGTAAGGTTTAGATACCAAAAACTTAGGAAGCATTGAGCTAGATGATTGCTAAATCAAAGCAGATCCCCAAAGGTGCTGCTGAACCATAGATGAAGGTTAAACATTTTCCTACAATCATTTTTCTTTGGGCAAATTACAGGTGTCTCCATGCTTAGTGAGAAATTAACAGTATTGATATCTTTGAAGTCTCTGTGCCATATATGCTGTGGCAGTTGGCAAATTTTCTGACTCAGACAAGAGGACACCTATTTAGCAAACGTCAGATTTTCACGGCTTTCACCCTTTGGATGTTCCAGCATAGTTTTGCCAAATACTTCTGCTGTTTCAGTAGTGTTCCTTGCTTCAATAGAGCACAAAGTTATTCTCACACACACTGCTGGATAGCAGCCCAAGGTGATGACATCCTTAGGAGAGCGCAAATGTGCACAAAAGTTGGTAAGAGCTCCCAGAGGCTGCTTGCAGCCCCATTGCATAAATAGACTGCTCAGTATAATCTAGAGATTATTCACTAGAGAAATTTCTTCATTACAGATAGTTTCCCCCACACTGCAATTCAGTATATGGGACCAAAACATTTACAGCTGAACACGCAGTACTACATGATTTATGTCCACACTTTAAACTCCCTCGGCTGCCATCATCCATGTCTTTGCCACATTCTATAGTCAGTTTTTAAGTTAGTATATCTCAATGAAAGTAGGCCCACCTTATCCTCCACATAAATTTTTAGAAGTTAACCCTAACATCATATTTGATCTCCATTCAGCGTGATTCTTCCCCCTCATGCTGACAAAACCTGACTTAAAGGCAACATTAGGAATATGTCATTACTGGAAGCCACTATACCAGAAGGAGCTAGCTCTGTATTCAGGAAGAGGATTGAGACGATACCTCAAAGATATATCTTGTGAAATCTCCCATGAAGAGTTATATAAGTTGAGGTATTTTTTTCTCCAAGTCTGAAGATGCTCACCAGACCTTAGGAGGGAATTTGTGGTGCTCCTGCCATTTGAATCCTACCCACTCCTTCAAGAATAAGTGTATTCTTGCGAGCTTGCAAGCTCCAGTGGCTTAATCAAAATCCTGTTCACCACTGCCATCTATTTCCATTCCTTAAACCAGAGTTAAAAGCGTCAGACCAACACTGGCATGTTCTGCTTCAATTCCAGTAAAAAGTTAAGTTGTTTCTCATTTTTAAAATAAATGTACTGATGAAAAATAGACATCTTCTAAACTCTGCTGGAAACTTCTGAGATATAATACTATATAAAAAGAGCTTGTAGACCCTAGACTTTAATTTCTAAATCATTACCTTTACAATGTTCTTTATTTCTCAAAACCTTCTGTCTCAGGCATGGGAGCTGCCCTTCAGTACTCATCTCTCCATTGTTTACTTCAAACTATTCTTCACTGAATAGAAGAGTCACATAGAACTCTTTTTTACTAATTAACTTGTATAAAATCACCAATGCTTCCAGTGCTGTGTTGTAGAAACCATTCAAACCAGACAAAGCATCTGGACCACTCTCAGTTGGGAAGGTTCAAACATGTCACATTTTTTTGAAAAGAAATTAAAGATTTTTGTCCCTAAGCTTTTTTTTTTTTTAATGCATTGTTGAGCACTGGGCAATTGCAATAAAATTGGGTAAGGTGTCTCAAGCATAACCTTAATATGGGGAAGGATAGTTGTTCAGTTAGCAACAAACAATAGATTTTAAAGGAACCATTCAGATACATCCTGAGGATTTGGATCAAACTTTCCTTCTTGATAAGACTGAAAATGTGCTACTGGTTGTTGAAAACTGGTGGAGTATATAAATATAAATCTATCTTCTAAATAGAAATAATTCATGAAAAATAGATTAAGAAAATTAGACTGGTAATTAGGCTTCCATTTGGAAGCTATGCTGAGATATACCTAAACTATCTTTGTCTTTCTGGCGCCATAGCTAGTCTTTGAAATTTCTCTCTCTTTCACCCTTAAATAGTACAGCATGCTACACAGACATATAGTATTAACAGTCCTTGCTCAGTCAGAGAAAAAAAAACACCCCATGAATTCCAGTTACAATTCCTGCTAGAGAGACCCTGGTGTTTCCACAAGTCTGGGAAGAGCAATACCCTGACTGCTTCCCATAATCTTCCTCTTACTGCTCCAACCTCACCTCCTCACTCTGGCTGCTTCCTTTCAGCTCCTCAGCAGGCTGTGGGAAAGATAAACTCCTGCAGAGATTACAGCTCAGTTCAAGGTTTCTAAAGGAGGTCATACAGCCTGCATAATTTCCACAGCTAGGCTGAACAGCCAGCATGCTTCCTTCTACCTTCAGAGTATTATCTACACATAAAACCCTATGCATAGCAGAAAGGCAAATTTCCAGATGTCTTTAATAGTGTTACCATCTATACCAGTAGTGGATGTTTGGAAAACAAAAGTCTAACACATTTAGATTTGAAAACCATCTTATATATTGAAAAAAATTATTTTATTGACTGAAATACAAGTTGAGATAAGACTAATACCACATGAGTACAAAAAGTAAGTATGAAATATTTTAAGCTAGCAGATTTTAATACAGATACACAGTGTTGTCTGTGTATTTTTCACAGAAAAAGAATGCAAATTGTTCCAAAATGGATATAGATTTTTCTTACGATGATCAGTACTTTTTTATACCTTTATTTAAAATAATCTTTCCAGTTTGTTTTCTTTGTGTGTGCAGTTGCATTGTACAGCTGTTTCATGATGCTTTGAAAAATTACTGATCTTACCTCTGGGCTGCAAAATCTGTCATAAGTGAATTTCATTCCCTTATCGAGAATGCATCACTTGAAATGATGCATCATTAGTAGGGAAACAAATTCCTAATGATACAATGTGACTCCCATAAGAAAATAAATATTCTCAGATTTTGTTGAACATATTCATATCTCTGTGGTGGATTTTACAAGATCAAAGTAGCAACAGCAAACATCAAACACAGTTGTTTACAAAATGTTACAGGCACAAGACAGATATTGCATATGTGTTAGTGCTTCAGAAGCTTGTTATGAGTTAGCTAGTTCCATATTGTATTGCATGGAAGAGGTTTTTCATATTGTTAAGAAAAAAGAAAGTAACCAGTAAATCTTCAGAGCTGGTGGTTCTGTGCATGTGATTTCAGAGACTGATTTTTTTTCCCCTAGTTACTTTCTACTTTAAATTTTTAGCAATATTGTAAACAAGCTTATTTAAATGGCCCATAAAATTCTGTGAATGACTTCCATTCATATTGATTTTATCTAGGCAAATCCATTTTAAGGTTTTATACAGTCTGTTGAAAACAAACAAACAAAACAAGGGGGAAAAAAGGAAGTTCCTATTAAGAATAAAAAAGCAACGATCTAATCACAACAACAGTCAACTTCTTCAAGGGGTCACAAACCCTCTTCAGTTATTAAACCTAGTTAGGGAAGGATCTGATCATGTATGCCTCCATTTTTAGTCAAGTATTCTTTAGGAAAGACTGACTGAGATCTCTGAAGGTGGAAGATAGAGAAAGCACAGTAGTGACTGCAATGGGCCCATAAGAACTGTGTAGGTACACACAAAAACAAAGAAACTTACTTGCTAGAGAAATAGCCCTGGAAGTTGCTGCTGTGGTACTATCTCTTCCTGGGTTTAGAAGGCAGGATAGTAACATAAACAAATAAGCAATCTAAGAACTAAACCGAGTAAAAAACCTGCCAGCACTAAGAGAGGACCCAAAATGCAACACTGAAGAGAGGGGTTTTTAGCGAACAAACTACAAAATGCTTCATGGTACTCTACTGGGAGAAGAGGAGAAAGATTCTAAAGCAAATATTGAAGTGTACTGAAGAAAATATGAGAGAAAAAGGCGTCGCTTATCCTAAGAAGTTTTAGACACAGTATAACAGTTTGTTAGCTATTATCATAATGCAACAATAGCTACAAAATAACCTTGTCAACCTTGTCATTTCAATTTTTTATGCATTTTGTTTCTTTTCCTGGATATGTCAGTGAATTCTTCTCTCCATAACATATTGCCATAGGCTGAAAGCACATAAAAGAGGTCTGTCAAAGACGTGTCACATGTAATAACATTACACCATAAAGAGCACTGTCCTTGGTTGCTTCTGGAGGTCTACATTTCAAAGGTGTTGCTGCACCTGAAATACTCTATCTCAGACTCAGCTGGAAGTACATGATGTTTGTTCCCACATTTAGTGAAAAACAGTGCATAGAAAATGACTTTCACAAGGCCTGGATAACATCCAAACTATGCTGGAAGAAAGGTGAAGGGGAGGAAAAATAGAACCTGCTGGCCATCCCTGTTCACTCAGGGATTTGTTCTTGATCTCCAGGTTTTGGAGAGGCCACTGCTCCTTAACAATGCAGGTAGTCAATGTCAAGACCAGTGTTGAAGCTGGGAGGATGATAAGCAGCTAAAGCACATTCCAAAATATATTCTGGAAGTGATCAGGACTTCCAGCAGTTTGGGAGGCATTACGTCTACTTCAGAGCAACTAGTTGCTGTTTTCCGTGCACCCTTACAATTGCGTTTCTTCAGGTTTACTGCTCATCTGACCATTTTACCTCCTCCTCCTCTGCTCTCTTCAACCCTTCAGTTTATCATTTGTAATAAAAACTCATGAAAATAAGGTTGGTCTTTGCTGAAGAGCCATCTGCATTCTGCTTTTTTATTTAGCACCCTTTTTCACTATTTCTGTTTAGCTCTAAATGTTAGAAGCCAACTAATACTGTGTGGTTTTAAAGCATCACACACACAAAAATATACAAAGAGCTTGCCTGAATGCTAATTTCAGTATGTCATACATGCATGCCAGAATCAATTGTGAAGTAAAGAGTATTTTCAACTTTACTCAAGTTTTAATTTAAAAATTTAAATATTGTAAGTATGAAGGATTTCCATTCCGTATATCAATTAAGATTGTCTCAAATGAGGTGACATCAGACCTGTCACTAGTGGGGTTCAGCAAACCCTGTGCTCTTCAACATCTTCATAAACAACCAGGATGCAGGACTGGAAGGGACACTGGATCAAATGCACACATGATACAAAACTGGGAGAGCTGTTGATTCCTTTGAACACAGAAAGTACTTGCAGAGAGACCTCGACAAATTAGAGGACTGTGCAATCACCAACCATATGAAGTTCAACAAGGGCAATGCCGGATTCTGCACCTGGGATGGGGCAACCCTGGATGTGCATACAGAGTGGGGAATGAGAGCCTGGAGAAGAGTGCTGCAGGAAGGGATCTGGGGGTCCTGGTCAATAGCAAGTTGAACATGTGCCAGCAGTGCCCTGGCAGCCAGGAGGGCCAACCCTGTCCTGGCATCAGGGCATGAGGCACAGCATCACCAGCCGGGCAAGGGAGGGGATTGTCCTGCTCTGCTCTGCACTGGGGCAGCCTCACTTCGAGTTCTGGGGGCAGTTTTGGGTGCCATGGTATAAGACATTAAACTATTGGAGAGTGTCCAAAGGAGGGCAACAAAGACGGTGAAGGATCTTGAAGGAAATTTGCATGAGGAGCAGATTTGGTTACTTGGTTCATCCTGTAGAAGAGGAGACTAAGGAGAGACCTCATTGCAGTTACAACTTCCTGTTGAGGGGAAGAGGAGGGGCAGACTCTGACCTCTCTGTGTGACCAGTCACAGGACCCAAGAGCATGGCCTGAAGTTGTGTCAGGGGAGGTTTGGGTTGGGTATTAAAAAAATATTCTTTCCCCAGACGGTGGTTGGGCACTGGAACAGGCTCCCCAGGGAAGTAGTCACAGTACCAAGCCTGACAGAGTTCAAGAAGTATTTGGACAATACTCCCAGGCACATGGTTTGACTCTTGGGGACGGTGCTGTGTAGAGTCAAGAGTTGGATTTGATGTTCCTTGAGGGTCCCTTCCAAATCAGCTTGTTCTGTGATTCAGTGATAAAAGCTTCACCAAAATTGCCAAAGACCAGGGGAAAAAAAAAAGGCAGGGAATGATAGAGGAAAAAAAAAAAAAAAAAAAAAAAAAAAA
>VZRR01000984.1:344324-563485 GCA_013398015.1 Oreocharis arfaki
AAAAAAAAAAAAAAAAAAAAGTGTGGTTACTAGTGAGCATGCTTGCTTCAAGAATACTGCATTTCTACATGCTCAGAATAATTTTATATTCATTTTGATTAGAGCAAACTGCTTACTCTCAAGGGGCTGACAAACACTAAAGATTTCCACTTTAGTGGTTTACAATGACATCAAAGTGGCCTTATATCTTTGCAAGGATCTGTTTCCTTGGTAACACGAAGCAAACTGTTCATTTCAGAGTTGCCTATAGAGAGCAACTGAGATTTTATTTTCATGTTAAATATCAAAACTTAATGTGGATAATGACATTGTACAAAATATACTACTGAGTTTAAAAGATATTCAGTCTTCAAATAAATAATACAAATGGTCACGTTGGAATATCAATAATTTCTAATTATATTTAGATAATATTATTTGTTGGAAGTCAAAGTATGATATGTTTTCATGCTTATGAAATGAATTTTACTTTAATGTCATTAAATAAATATTATTTGTTTTTAAAGGCAAAAAACTAATGACTGTCAAAAAAGCACACATATTAAGAAATACTTCATGGAAAAGTATTCCCCAAGAAGTAAATTTTAAAGAGTTTGCAAGTACTGTTTAGTTAACAATTTCTCTGTCAAGAGTATCTTTCTCTGCTAAACACAAGCTTTATGCACACAGAATTGCAATGAAAAATAGCTCAAGTTTCATACAATCAATAAATGATTAAAATTCCCCGTGCTTCCTGCATTTATTTATTAGACTCTTTTGCTGTATCTTAACTGAGGACCTGAACAGGCCATTCATTTAAGCATGAGCTCAGCTTTGAAGTGGCAAACATTTATATGGAAGCCATATGAGTCTAAGGAAGATTTGAGGAACAGATGCAAAATTTACAAATTCTCATGAACACCGTGAAGCTGTTACAGCTGAAATTGTCACAAAGGTCTACATGCAAATGGGTACTCTTTTTCTGAAAAATCATCTAAATACCTGTCAGAACATCTCCACAAAACAAACTGACACTCCAGTTATGATCAATAATCACTCTGCTCAGGGGCTCATTAGGGATGGGAAAACAGCTATCTCATTTTTGTCTTGATGGAAAGGGAAGAAATGTGAGGTGGGGGTTGGACAGAGCAAAAAGAGGAGTGGTGAAAAAGAAATTCAGCAGGACACAGACAGAGAAACCTTATGGAGAAACATGACCTCTCCTGGGAGAAAGCAGTGGTGTCCTTTTATAATCAAGGAGGCAGTATACTACGTACTATGCTACGAAAGTGTAATTTATGGGTGCTGAATAAAACTCCTGCAAAGAATTCAGCCCCTACCATCTTCCTAGACACTACTCCCATAAGTTATTGTAAATTATGCTGGTGTAGATCTTCCAGGGAAACGGATTATCAGAATGAGCCCTATTTGTAACAGCAACATATTGTCACTCTTTTTTTTACTATTTCCTTGCAAGTCAAGCTGTGAGGACACACAATAGTCTCATGATTCAAATTATTTAAAGGTTCATTTAGTTTGAAGAAAATATCTAGTCTGTTCCAAGAGTAGATTGGAAGAGGCAATCCAACAATCTGCCTGATAACCAAACAAAAGAAATGTACCAGATCTCTGACAGGATATCATGCTCAACACTAAAATGTGCAAGGAGGTACTTCTTGTTCTAAACAGTAAACATTTTAACAGCAACTATGCAGTGCTATATGGGCTAGTACTACGCTATTCTGCAAATTAATAGACAGAGTGGGGATGCAAAACCTTATTTACAGGGAGACATTAGAGAACAATAACTTTTTTCCTTCCACTAGATTCCATGCCATTATTCTAGATAAAGTCAAGAGATCCTGTGAAAACTGAAGCCCTTTCCCATGATGCACTGTGCTGAAAATACACTGATGTTCTTGGGTACTTCTGGTCTGGATTATTCTTCTGGGTCAGAGGAACTGAGGGTGGTAGTATTTGTTTTTCTATACTGTAGTTGAAAGATTTATAGATGAATAATCAGTGTGGTCCAGTCTGGCATCATGGTTAAAACAAAGAAGCTAATTAAGTTCCCGTTGTAACATCATTATTACAGTTGATAGGTTTTGTTAAATTGTTTGTTTACTACTTGCTTTTGTTGGAGCAATTTAATTTAGCTACACATTTGGCCATCAGCTGGCCAAAATATCTATCAGATAATCTATTCTCTGTTGTTCTCAGCTTTGAACCTATAGCAGCATAGACTGTAATTAAGCACTACAGCTCTGAACAATCAGCACCAAAAGGTGACAGGTTATGTAACATGTGGAGCATGAGCAGCATAGTGCACTAAGAATTGTCATCCAGCAGGAAAGATCTAACACTTACAAAGAGGGTTTACATCACCAAAGAGTTGATGCATGCTGTCAAGAAGAATCATCTAGATGTAACCTGAGGTGCTTTGGATAACATAGATGTGAGGAGCTGCAAGATGAGGAACCTCATTTTACAGCTCAGAAAAACATTAAACATAACAGAACACTAGTGTCAAGCTAAAGTAACAGTGGAAAAACGACAATAACCAGTCTTCACATTTCTGGCAGATGGCCCTTGAGACATTAATTTAAAGGAGGGCTACTTTTTGACAAGTATTTCTATTTTTACCATCCTCTGTTTCTTGAATTCAGAAGAAAACCGCACATGACAGCTTGCAAATTGTAAAACCAAGACTCATGGAAATTTTGCCCATTCCATAATGGAACAATCAGCATATCTTATTCACACGAGGTGGTAGTGATACCAATTTGTTTAAACTCTTGTAAAGGGACAGAGATGACAAAAACTACTATGATATGAATCTCGGTGCTCAGCACACAGCCTCCATGCAGCTCCTCTTGATTTAGAGCTCAAACGATTCCTTCTACAGGATTTGAATCACGGATGTTACTTCCCAGGAGTTTTGTACATTAGACAAGAACCAGAATTGTATAATGCTTCCAAGCTAAGTGGGAGTAAAAGGGGAGATTTCCACTCCTTGGGTGATTGGGGTGAGGAGAGAGACCTTCCTGATAGGCTGAACAAAGACAGTATGGAACCTCTGCAGTGGTACGGAGTAGCTTCCTGGCAGCACTGGGCAAAAGACACAATTTGGCAATAGACTCTATCACCACAGAATTAACTGCCTCCAGCAAAGACCTGGAATACCAGTCAGAGCTATAAAAACGAATTTGCCATCTCCTGATCTTACAACTTTGTGTATACAGGAGAAAAGTAATATTTCATATGACGTGACCACAGCAATGCTGATGGGAGTGAAAAAAAACACCTATAGTAGTAAGAAAGCTAAATTTCCGCAATAGTCTTTCAAAGACTTTTTCCTTCCACGTTTACCAAGTAGCAGAAAGTTGCAATACTTTTTCCTCTCCACAAGTAAACACAGCTTTTCAAGGAAGGCACCTTTTCTGGTGTGAAAATAACATGAAAAAGATTGGAAGATGAAAAAATCTTGACAAAATAATTTGGAGCTGTACAAGATTTTGCAATCTTTAACAAATGTGACTAAAGTTGGTAAAGCCACACCTTTACAAAATGAGGATTAAAAGTTCATTTCTATAGCTCAGACAAAACCTTTAGTGTTTTTGTGTGCAAATAAGAGTTAAACACAGGAAAGCTTTTTTAAAAATATTAAAATTCATGAATAATGCAGATATATTTTTACTGATCACTACAGGAAAAATAATTCAGTCCAAAAGAGGTAACAAAATTAAATAGTAACAAAATGTAATAGAGCATTAAAAAGACAGAACTATTTAATTATGGAATAACAGATTGATATTCACAAACACTTCATAAGCACAATAATATGTGTAAGAACCTTGACTCATGCTAATACTTCTACTTTTTTTGTTTGTTTGTTTGTTTTTTAAACTGGCAATCATAGCTGAACAGAATTCATGACAAAGGCTTAATTTATCATTTTTGCAGATCCTTTCATTTTATTAACCAGATTATATTCACTTTCACTGGTATAATTCTATTAACAAATTAAATTTTTTGTTTGTTTTAACATTTAGTTTTTTCTATTTTCTTTCCTGTATTATCTATTCCTTCTTTTTCTATAATAGGAGGGTTTTTTAGTTTTTTTCTTTAATAAAACAGTTTATTTCTCTCTAAACATCTTATTTAGTTATTATCACTCTTCAAACACATTAAGAAAGCTACTTCCTGGCAGAAAACAAAACCATAGCAACAAACAGAATTATTTGCTGGAGATTAAATCCATAAATTATGACTATCAATCAGACCTTTGAGCCTAAACCTTTAGTGCCATGCTGTCAATTCACATTCTGCTACCTACCTTGCCATGCAGATTTATTTTATTCTTCTTTGGCTGTTAGTGCATTAGTGCTATATTTCATTTTGTTATTGAGAAATGGTGCAATACAACTCCACATAAATCTTGAGACATATGTGTTATCCTTGTAGTAGTATACACACACATCTTTGGACAAAATCCTCAACAGGAAGTTTCAGAGATTTCAGAGTAACCCTGGGTCAGTCTCTGTCTTATGAGTGTCTGCCAAGAAGGCTATCATCCAGCTTAAGTTCCTTCACTCAGGAAGACATTAGCTTCATTGTAGGAAATCTACAAAAATAAAATGCTTTGATAACCTTATGAGTGCTGTTATGAACATACCATTGCTGCTGGACATGTTGCCTTTTTCTTTCAGTGTGTTAGACAAATACTCATTTGAACTTGTGCAGCATTTTTTGAAGGTGCATTAGTTGAAGGTGAAGACAGTACATCTTCACAAAAACACAGTTCAGTAGCAGAAAAGTAAGTTCCACCATCAGCACAAATCCTTTCTTTTCTGATCTTCCAGGTTATTTTTTTCTTCATTTCCCCCCCTTTTTTAAATCAAGGTTTTCTTGGTTTAATACAATTGCCTACTTGTGCTACATATTTGATGCTATCTCTGATGAAGTTTTCAGTCTGCAAAGACATTTCCTCTCGCCTTCAGTAACTCTTTTCCTGGCAATTCCCAGAACACCTGAGGAAGTTTACCATGTCACTGCCTTTCAAACTGTAATTTCCTGTCTTTACTCCCAAGAGAATTCAAATTCTGGTAGAAAACTCAGAATACAGAATGCTCCTTTTACTCTCCCTTCTTGATTCTTTTGTTCCGACTACAATTCCTCGCTACAGTGCTAGGACCATTTCTCTTTTCTGTTCTTGTCATCTTCCATACAGCTCCAAGGATGCATCCTAAGGAAGTGGGTGTGTTTGTGGTGCAAAAGAACTGTTGAACAAGACACAGATTCACTGTTTTTCAGTTTCCATCTACAAATTCAGAAAAATCCTTTGTTCTAGTCTTTGAGATTCCTCTACTTTAAGAGTTTAAGTTAATAGTGGTAAAAACTCTGACTGTAGATCTATGTGTATGCTTATGCCATCCAATATACAACACAAATACACAGAGAAACAAATGGAATCTAGTGGAGTTATCAATTTAAGTTTCCAAGGATAAAGAATGTCTAGACAAAGTATATATTTGTCTTCCACAAAGTTTCAACTTGTGTAGGCATGTAGAAATTAAGGATATACTGATGTAACTCAGCAATATACAATATTGCTAAGGCAATTTATGTAGAAAATGGTCTATGTGTTGAATGCATACATTACTGCCAAGAAAGATAAAACCAATTAGCCCTTAGATAAACAGATTATGGTTATGATGTGGGACATAAAGAGCAGCGATGAAGAAAATTAAGAAGTCTCCTAGCTCTAGCAGCTGTATCAAAACTTGGTATTTTCAAGTGGAAAGGATAACCTTAGCTGCATGCATTTTATGGCTGCATAGGGAATAAGTCCCCTACTGACAAATCAAGACAGGGAAGTTTCAAAATGAAAAGTGTATGAATGTATCAATTACATGACAGTATTTTACCAGTTTATTTACTATGCAATTGATAAGATAATACAAATTAATTACATAAATTTAGAAAAGGATATGTGTGATCTTAAATTATTAAAAGGCTTCAACAAACATGGATTTTAAAAAAAAATAATTATGCACATGAGTAAATCAGACAAAAGTATGGTGTAATATTCCACTATCAGATCAAGAAAAATACCTTCCTTCCAAAGCTGAAAGGTAAAAGGTTTCAGAAGTTGGGAACACCACTTTCAACCAGAAGTGACGGAGACCCTGCCCTGCCAAAAGAATCTCAGCCATGGCTGTTGATTGAGGGTAAGAGTGAGCAGCTAGCCAGCCTTGCCCATGACTGGCTCTGGGGCAGAGTTTGTCTACCCTTTTGTACTGGGTGTGTCTGAGACTGAGTTATTTTCCCCATAGCAGCCCTCACAGTGCTGTGCTTTGCATCGGTAACTATAAAGGGGTTGATAAACACACCAGTGTTTTGGCATCTGCTGAGCAGAGCTGGCACAGCATCAGTGCTCGCTGTCCAACATTCCACCCATCCATCAGCAGGCTGGGGGTGGGCAAAAGCTTTGGAGGGATCACAACCAGAACAGCTGACCCAAACTGACCAAAGGGATATTCCGTACCATAAGATATCTGCTCAGATATAAAAGCCAAAACAGAAGGAAGAAGTGCGGGCATTCATTATTTATCTTTGCCTTCCAGAGTAGTTGCTAGGTATGCTGAAGTCCTGTTTCCTGAGAGGTGACTAGACATTGCTTGTGGATGTGAAGTAGAGAACAAATCCTACTTTCTTCCTCTTGCATGTGCATGGGCAACCTTCCATTTTTGCTGTAGTAAACTGCCTTTCTTGACCTTCCATCTTATTTTCTCTCCCCTGTCCACATGAGAAGGGAAAGTGATAGAGTGGCTTGGTGGACAGCTGGCATCCAAACAACGTCAGCCCCTCACACCTGGCAAGAGAACAAATGTCAGAGCCCTATTCATCTGATTTTCCAGGGACTGAGTTACTCAAACACAATTCAGAGTTTCAGTGACTTGAATGATCATAGCCAGATAGCCCCAATAAGATGTGTCTCCATCAGTAAGAGAAAGAGACTTTTCATTGAATGCAGTTTTCCTTTCCTTAGGCTGCTATCGCAGCACAAGTCATAGCCCACTTTAATCATTCCAGCTTGCTGTCTGCTTACAGATTAAAGCGGAAAAGAAAATATTTGAATGAAATATTCAGTATTTAATGCCAAGTAAGAGAAAAGCAAACAGAAAAAATATTTAAGACGTGTGTACCAAGGTAGTACACACACCAAGGCAGGCTAGGCAAAGGAATAAAATACATCTAAACTGATTAAAGAAAGCTGATCATTTTTTCCTAAGGAAAAATTATTCACTACAGAAACAGAAGCAGATGGTTTGACTCTATAGAAATGTACAAAAATCTCAAGCTGCTTCCCCCTGCCCAAGGAAATAAAATCAATAAAATGTAAAATTTTTTTATATACTTTTATATAAACATCAAACATAGAGGTCCATTTTGATATTTATTTAAAAATAGATTTCAATTGCACCATTTCCTGTTAATTGTTAAACTATTTCAAAAGCTATTCTCTCCAAGTGCCAAGAACAGCCAAACTGATTTTTTTTTTACCCATGTTATGAATCAGTTGCTTTCAATGTATTTTAAAACCAGAATCTATTTTCTTACCATTTAAAACAGCAAACTGAAATCCAAGCATCCCTTTCCGAAGTCATCTGTGATCAGGACACAAACTTCTTTAGGACACAGATGACTTCTAGAAATCCAGCAGGCTGATGTCTGCACCAGTGGTCTCATATCCGCCTCTGTTAATTAAACTAAATCCTTTGTAGGAGGCTTATTTTTCAAGCACCTGGCCTCATTTTAGAATTCTGAACAAAAAGCAATTTAACTATGGCAACTTTTTAAGTTAGCAAGGAAATTAATCTCATTAAAAAAACAAACAATCTAACCAACAATGTACAAAATCAGGGTTTAAAATCAATCATACATGAGAAATGAGGAAAAGACAAAATTCAAAATACCAGTCAAGACATCAAACACTTTGTCAAGTATATTCATTTATTCACAATTGAATTATAAGTATCCAGGTACAGAGTGTGAGACCCTTATCCTGGTTAATATGTGGATACTGGACCAACCCATAAATTCTCTCAGCTGTGAAGAAATGGAGGCTCTCTTTGCTGGATTCTTTATAACAAGCTTGATGAGCAATAGCGTATCCATTCCCAAATAATAATTTGCGGGTGGGTTTCTATGACCTTGCAGCTGTTCCCACAGATGAAGACAAGGATGAGGAAAATTAATCTCCAGTCTGTTCTAGTTGAACTAATAGTGTGGTATCAGTGCTTCTTCTGTCATGATCTAGATGTTCAAACTCTTAGAACTCAGCGCAGAATCCCCTCATAGAGAAGTACAAAGCAAGACAGAACCCTCAGACAAAGCCCATGCTCATAGGGAGAGGCCTTTTTTACCTAAGGTACCTTTCCCCCAAAAAAGCCCATTCTTCCAGATCTCCAGGTATCTCTTATTTAGGGCTTTTTCTGTAGAATTCTAGGTATTCTTTTCAGAAGCACAGTACTAGTCAGTGGAAGTGGAAAGAGGGAATGGCACAAAGAGATTAAAGGCCTTTTATTGTAGCTTTAGAAGAAAATTTTCCAGATTAATCACCTCAAGCCCACTCTCATTCTGAAGACGCTACCTACCGTAATGTCTGGTTTTTAATTAAAATCAATTTATGAGCTACATCCATTCACCCATTTAGATTTCAGTGTCAAGTATTTTCATTAAAGTATAGATTACGACAAAATATAAGATTCAGCAGAAAAGACACCACACTGAAAGATACATCTTGAGTTATCAAAGAAGGGAATTGATCCCTTCTGAGGCAGAAGGCTGTTAATTCATCAGTCACACACAGGAAATTATATCTGGCTTTATAAAAATACTGAAGCCTATGAGGATAAGAACTGACACTAATTGAGAGTAATGACAAAACTGTCTTGCAAAGAAGAAAGAAATTAAAAAGTTTAATGGAGAAAGATTAAACTTACCTGAATGGATTTAAAGAATGAGATCTCCTTGTTGTGCAAATGCAAAGTGTTTTTTTTTAAATTTAGGGTTAGCCTACTTCAAGAAGTTCCTTATTGGACACAATCAGAGATCTAACGCCTGCAGAAAGAAATAACCCTTGATGAAATGGAAGTAGAAAAGACATTTTGAAGTCACATGGATAAAGGAGTAAGAATTTTTATTCCACCACCTCTGACTTTTATAAATGTTTGTAGCAAGTCTGTATAATCATCTATTGTGATCTTAATAATTTTGTGATGCGCATTACCTCAAAGGCAGTTTGAATTAAGAGTGATTTCAAGATAACTGAAAAGCATTCCTCTCCTGGGAGTGTGATAGGTTACCTAGCACTAGAAATATCTTTTAAAAAACCTCAGAAATAATTTATTATGGGCAGTGTTCATGCCCATAATGTACAGGAAACATCCATGTAAAGCTGAAATGTCTTCTTTCTGCAGCGAGGTGCTGGAGTACCTGAGCAAGCTGCCAAGAGAACCTCAGTTTCATGGAGAATAATTCCTTGCATGCCAGCTCTTAACAGTTGTAAAATACAGAGCGTTCCAGCACTGAACTCATTCCAACTGGTTAACTGCTCTAGATACATTTTCATTAATGGGGTTTAATCTAATTCTGGCTCTGCAAAACTGCTTTGTAGAAAACAAAGATAAAAGCTAACCAAGAAAAAGACAAAAATAATACTGTACAGAAGCAAGTGCTGAAGCAAAGACTTTTACAGTTGTAATGATTTTAATCTGAGAGACCCTTCATAAGTTCCTGATCAATCTACCATTAGGAAGATGGGGGACTTTGTTATTGAAGTTGCAATGTATTTTAATTAGTGGAGTGATTCCAAACAGATTTAGAATTTGATTTCCTCAGATTTCCTCACAGTTTCACTAATATATGATAGCCTTATAAAGTATGCTTGGGTTTCTGGTGTTTCAGCTCCATTTAGACTTGATTATTTCTTTTTGACTGCTCTGGGTAGTGTCCTGGTGGTACCAGCATCATCACGCTTTAGAACAGCAACATATATTTTGAGAAAGTTAATTCTCTGGTCCAACCCTTCTGACTATCTTGGACTTGCAGAGAGAAATTCACAGTTATGTTACTTCGAATGATTGATCCTAAAGAAAGTTTGCCTTTGTAAGGATGCAGAGGGCTTGGACATGAACCTTAAGAAAACTTGGTTAATTGCGCTATCTGAAACCTTCCTCTATAAATCAGCTGAGAATACAGTTCGTTCTGACATTTACAGTCAAGCAGAGTGTTAAAGCACTTTTTAAAATTCCCATATATGATCTCAATCGAAATTAAGAGCAGAAACTCACAGAGTTTAATACGTTAAAAGTTTAGATTTGTCCATAAGTTTTGCTTGAGTTTTATGGGGAAAAAGAAAGCAGGAATCAATAAACAGGAATGACATGAACAGTGACGTGTTTTGGGGTTTTTTTTCCTTACTTGAAAATTACATTTCCCATTCCTGTCTCGGATCTCAGTTTAATGACTGAACATCACTTAAGGCAAGTCATATATAACTTAGTGACAAGACTTGCAAGGTTAGAAGTAAGAGCAAACTAAACTTGTATTTTTAATATGGTTTTTTTTGTTTTCCATGAAAGTTATCAACAATGCCCTAATTCTGCTTACACTGAGTAGCCAGCTCTGTGGAACTGACTATAGCACTGGCAGAATTAGGAAAAGTGCCAAATGTGCTTCAGAAGTCAGTACTACTGTTTAAATGAGAGCATAAACTCTGGGTGAATTCTTTGCCCTTTTTTCTCCTAAAATTTCATACTTGCCATACAGCTGACGTAATTATCATGACACAAATCAATTCACCAACAAAATAAAAAATGAAAATCAGAGTATTTAATTATCTGAGCCCATGACATTTAAAGATGACTTACAACTCCAAGATTGCTCAAATTTATGACATACCCAACAGTCATGGGTTGTCAGGTAAATAGAAAAAACACAGTACACCTATAAATACGGACACTTCTTCTTTGGAATACTTTCTAACATTGTAAAAAATCTCCCGTATCAAATAAAAACATACCACCATTTTTTAATCTTACATGCAATGATAATTTTGTCCTTGCCCACAATTGTGTAGAAACATGAAACAGAATATAGACACTTTAGACTAACAGTAAAAAAAGTCATTCTCACAGAAACAGTCCAGTGGCCACACTGAGAAGAGAAGAGAAGAGAAGAGAAGAGAAGAGAAGAGAAGAGAAGAGAAGAGAAGAGAAGAGAAGAGAAGAGAAGAGAAGAGATATCAAGAAGAAATGCTATGAGACAGATGTTAGTCATGGAGAAAAATACACCACTGGAAAACTTTCAGATTCATGAAGTGATGTAAAAAACCTATATAGAACAGGTTCTCAGTCTTCTGGGAAAAGCAAGTGAGCTCCAGAAAATTGCTATGACATTTTTGTAGGTTTTGCAGTGAATCATAGTCTAGCTTCTCTAGGACATATGGCAACACTGTCCATGAATCTCATTATAATGTTATTGAGCTTGTTAAAATAAAAATGGCGCTGGTTCTGCCCTGGTGCCAGAAGTCTGAGCAGACAGTACAAGAGAATATTCTATTTTGCACAACTAAAATCATCTAGCAAAATATACTGCTACTGGGAGTCATGGTCTTGTATAGAGCAATTCCTCATGTAGCAAACAAAGTATGATGATTATTGGACCACTTTCTGTGTCAAATGTAAGGTCAAATAGCACTAGTAACTGATGAGCCACTATACAGCTTTTAATAAAAAAAAAAGTATTGATGATAATAGTGATTCACAAAGAAATCTCTTTCCTCCACCTTGTTAGGAGAAGAGTTACTTTAGGAACATGCCATTCTCTGGCTTTAGGAACACACCATTCTCTGGAAACTACCAGTAGGCTTAGCTGGAAGATTTTTCTTAGCACAAAACTTTTCAAAAATTTCTTTCCAATTAAGTTAGGGATATGGAAATACTAATGAAGATACTAAAGTGTGAAGATTTTTTCATGTTGAAACCATGTCTCTTGTACGGACGGCTAAATAGAATTTGAAGCAGATTCAGCCTGACCTTCTCTCATCTGAGGGAAGGGCCTTAGCCAGGAAAAAGTGACATCGGTTTATTCACCTTTAGTATTTCCCCTGAACAGCATTTGTACACGGCAAGTTACTATACAGCCTTATCTGAAGTATCACTCTGTAGTTGAAATTAAGGAGGATTCCAGACTGCTTATGAATCAACAGGCCTAGAAGGGCCGTGGTGTCTATATAGTTTTGATACCAGTACAATAGTTTATTGAATCTGACATTTTTAATGGAAAAATGGTAATTTTAATGAGACTCCCACCAGAAACTAGGCCTATTGCATGGATCTCAAGCCTTTTCTCCTATACCTCAGTGGGCTGTCACAGAGCTCAGAAAAGTCAAAGCTTGTGTATTAATGCTAACTCAGTTCTTCTTGGGCACAGGATATAGGATTAGATATCACCCTACCAGTGAAAAAACAAAAAATATTAAGAAATTAATTTCTGTAATTGCTGTCATCCCATTACATAAAGTATTAAAATATGTCCAGCATATGTTATTTAAGTACAGGTGAACAAGTTATAATATTACTTGCAGTGACTGGTTGATTACTTTAAAAATAGCAGCATAGTAATTGTATTACGAGAACGTGTGTTAAAAATAAATGGCTTGAAATTTGGCAGAATGTCATTGGTTGCAAATGAAGTGAGCAGGCTGTTCTATCCACAAATCAATGCCAAAGGAGAATGACTTTGCTTCCAGCCAACTGTCCAACATGATCTGCTTAAGACAGCAAAGTACATTGCACATAAGTTGAAATTTGCTCTTGAAAACTGTATCTTCTGCTACACTATAACTTTTCTCAGTCATCAGAAGACTTTCAAAATTAAAGAAAATATTTTGTTTCTGCTAGCACAGAATGGGCAGGCTGTATGGCTAGCACTTTGTAAGTAAAGAAAATTAAAACATTTTCCAGTTTAGAAATTACTTTGAATATCAAGTGGGTCCAAGTAGAATTCTCTAAATTATTTTGAAGGAAAGATAAGTACAAAGGATGGAGACTTTCAGGTTCGTAAAGGAAGTACCTTTAATGCAGTAATCTCATAACTCTGATAATCTGATCTTGCTGAGCATGGAATTTGGGACAAGAATGCATTTATAAAATGGCAGATTACAGCTCAGTAATGAACTTTGTCACCTAACACAAATTGTGACAAAGTGGAAAAAATCAGAAGAAGTTTCTTTCGTTGGTATACAAGAGCTCTCAGATACTCAATTTATTATCTTGATTTAAGGGGAAAAAATCACTTTAATCAAATTCAGCCACAGCCTTTGACAAAAAAACCCCAAAAACAAACAAACAAAAAAACCCCTACCTTTACAACGTATTTTCAGTCTTGACTCCAGACCAAAGGCCGAATATTGACTGGTTTTAAGAATTA
The DNA here is from genome assembly GCA_013398015.1 of Oreocharis arfaki. NCBI lineage: Eukaryota > Metazoa > Chordata > Aves > Passeriformes > Paramythiidae > Oreocharis > Oreocharis arfaki. The sequence continues at coordinate 357,804 of VZRR01000984.1, forward strand.
TACACTGAGAGTTTTCTTACAATGATGGTGCATAGTTGAAGAATTTTACATTAGTGGGATAATACTGATATTAACTTGGTTTTCTTTAATGTCTTGTCTGGACCATATTAATCCCAATAATACCTCAAATGCAGTATCAGAATATTTCTTTTTTTATAAAAGGGGCAGACAGTTTTCTAAACATTGATTTTCCTAAAGCAAAGCTTCAGATAAAGATTCTTTTCTTCCGTATTGTGAGAGTTTTTACTTTTTTAGGGCTAGACATATTAAATATAATCATAAACAAGTTCATAATATCTGAATTCAACATTTGAAGGAAAATCTAGACTTTGCAGAAAACTGAATAATATTCTAGGCACTTATCTAAATTGTGATTCAGAAGGAAAATCACATTGCAAACTCTCTTCTTGCCTTTTTATCTTTTTCCACCAGGAAAAAAAAAAGTCATTTACTGCTTAAAAAAATACTACTGGCCTTAGAATTGGGAGATGAAAATACCATTGATATCAAATTGAAAGAGTTCTGAAAATAAACAGAAATATTCTCCCATACCAAAACAAAACCCGTTGAGGAAAAAAGTATGGAAAGGCACATCTAAGGTTTGGTGGCACATCTGAGATGTTAAGATCATAAGTTTGAACAAAAGCACAGAAATTAAATCTATGTTTCATAATAAGCCTAATATCTTTGAATATATGTACTGATTTTAATCATGCTGGTCTGTAGAACACAATATTGGCTTTAATTTAATTTTTTCACATGTGCCCAAGTGAATCAAGCATAGGCAACTGGAGATCAGTTCAAATGCATTACACATCCAAATAGCAAAATTACTGATGCTGCTCCTGCCTGGCAACAGGAATCAATTTACTCCAGAAAAGGACTCTCTATCCTTAGAGATTGAAAAATAATACAAATGAAAAAAAAAACCCACCTTTATTTCCACAACAGTATTTTGAATGATATTTTTTTAAATTCAATTAAAGTTAAGTAGGTTCATGGTATCCTGGGGTAAGGTCACAAAGAACTCACATGAAATGTAATGTTGTCATAACAGTCATATCACATCAAACACACAAAGTAAAATTACCTAAAAAAATTACGTTTCAGTAGCAACTGAAAATTTTCCCAGGATTACAGAAATTTAGAGGAAGTTCTTCTAACCAGTTTACTAGAAAATCAGAAGTTGTACAGTAAAAGCCTAATTCTAATATCAGTCACCCAAATTTTCCCCTAATTTAACACCATGAAGTGCAAGTCTTGTTTACCTCAGTTTAACAAACATCCAAATCAAATTTTGTGCTGGATTTAGGAAGTCACTGGCTGCTGGAAGTAAAGGAAATTTCAGAAGGAAATGGGGCCAAAAATGTGCAGACGCAGAAAACTCTTTCATATGTTCTTGCATTTTCTGATCCAGAGTTTACTAAACAACCTGTTCTCTCCATTTTATTCCGCACTCTAGCTTCCCTGAGGTGAAAGAAGAAAAGAATTACCGGAAGATATTAGCAGTGAAGAAAGAAGGAGAGAGAACAAAGAAATCTCTCCGCTTAGAAATCATCTTCAGCAGCCTTCTTCAGATAGTAAAAATACATCCTTCCTCTGCTGGAACCTTCCTGGATCATTATAATAAACTAATTAATCTCAGATTGGTAAGAAAAAGCATTAAAGTGACCGAGCTTGGTAATAATTACTTGCTGAATGTAGTGGTCACAGGCTTCTCCAATCTGCAGAGCTGTCTCCCATCTCCTCAATCTCACAAAAAGGAAATTCTAATTTAGTAGTAGAGCTTGATGGGAGTAGGGCATTACTCATTGCAGGGATTTTATTTTTTTATTTTCCTAGGTGAGAAATCAAGAAGGACTCATTGTGAGGAACAGTAAATGTATGGACACAAGGAGAAACATCTGCAAATCCTTCTGAAGGAAGCACTTAAGTCCAGCCTACTGAGAAATCTAAGGGAACCAAAAAAAGGTGTAACGAGAGACACTGAAAGAAGGAAGAGGACGAGAGTGTTGTGGAAGGAGAAAATTAAGAAGTCAAGAGAAAGTAATTTGATGAGAAAGAGAAGCAGCCTTTGAAGCTCATGAAGAGGACAGAAGTCTGTTGGGGACAGCCTAGGGACAGAGAGGAAGAAAAGCAGAGGGCCCACCTCCTTTTATCTGGTCTTACAGGAAAGCAACTATGATCAGTACAAGCTTACTAAAGGAAAGCAGGGACTATTTTCTTTACACCTTTAGATATTAAAAAAAAAAAAAAAAAATCAGACTAACAGAATGGAAGAGCACTTGTGTCTGACAGAGGTAGAATGGCTCTTACCAGGATGTTGGCATCATGAACCTGGTGCCTATGTGAGTTTTTGCTGCCAGGATCAGCCAAACGAGATACAGGAACAGATAGAGGAAGAAAGGCATGACTCAGGGGGTTATGCCAGTGGGGAAAGAGGAAAGCCTGAGATGTCTTGAAAGCACAAACCCTTCCAAACAAATTCTTTTGTCTGCTGTGAATGCTTCAGTTTGTTTAAACATGAATCTTATCATTCAATGTTTCAACTAAAATGTTAGCACACCGTTGTGGGAGCACATAGATGATTAGGAAAGTTGTACCTGACAGCTGTGGAGAAATATTCATTAAAAGTGAGGCAGAGGAGCACAACACAAAGGTATTCTACTGCATTTGAAGTATACTCACTGAATTAACAGAACAGCCATTACATATAAACTGTGCAGGCAAAACAAAGGGTGGTAGCATCATAAATAGTAGTAGAGGAAAGTACAAAGGGCAGGGCGATATTCCTATTGTGATTAACAAGGTTCAATCACACTGAACGCAGTTGTTTCAGACGCGGAAAAAACTACACGTAAACAGTATGAAATGCTGAATATGTACTGAAAAAATGTCAAAAGCTTATGCTTTTAACACACCTTTTAATGATTTTGAAAGAAGAAAGGTAACTGGGATTACAGAGCAACAACAGCCAAGTGATTTTCACTTCTCCTTAAGTAATGAAAAGACCAACACAAGCATAATGAGCAGCAATAGGGGTTCACGCTACACAAAAACATTACTGAGAAATCACAATGGGCGCAGAAGACTGTTCAAAGGCTAAAGAAAATGCCATCCTGAGGGAGATACAAAGAATTCAATCACTACAGTTTATGCAAAAGAAAGTTAATGACAGTTAATGTGTGTGGCTTTGCAATGTCCTACAGAGAAAATCACTGTTGAGACACTTGGGGAGCTATAAGAGAAAGAAAGGCAAAAACCAATGTCTGGAAGCTAAAGCCAGACAAATCCAATATGAAGACACAGAGTTTTAATACTGATTAATGAGTGGAAAAACAATTATCAGAGGAAGTGATAGATTTCCTCTTTCTGTCTTGATTCTTTCCCGTTAAGACTGGCTTTCTGGAAGTTAAACAGTAGCCAAACCAGTTAATGGGCATAGGAAAGGGATAGCTGGAGATTAGCTGCATAACAATTTCCTGCTCCTTCTAGATTTACGTATTCTAAGTCCCTGACAGCATCTCCAATTGGGGAGATCAACAGAGCACGCTTGGAGGGCATTCTTTACGTCTTTGGGGGAGGGCAATGGCGGGGTTAATTTATCCCAAGAACAGACACAAACCTTTCTTCCATTTGTATTTCAAATGTCAGCAACCTGTAATGCTCTCGTCCTTGGCAGCAAGCTGTTATGCTCTCGTGCTTGACAAGAAGATCCGATCCACTTTGAAAATAATGACAGTTTGGGGAAAGTTATTCTGCTTAGGGAGCTTATCACCACTTTAGATGCAGAAGTCACCATACAACTTGACAGTGATGGGAGAAGCCCATTTCTTACTGGCCTGTATGTTACATTGCTGCAACAAAAGCAAAAGTTGTCCCTATATATTTGTCTTCTAGAGTCAGCCCAGACTGGAATATCCTTTAGTTTGTACAAAGGTAGGGAACACATGAATTATAGAAAGTATGTGTTCTTCCAAGTAGTGTGCCTATCTGACATGACCCATCTCCAGATTCTTGTCCCTCAGGAAATCTAGCACACAGGCAGCTAGAGGATAATTAAGGACAACAGTTGCTTTAATTATGAATGCCTTTGCCTTTATCCATCTTAGCAAAGCAGCCTTAATAAACTGTCAAGTGTGTGTTAGGAAGCGTCCCTCAATGTCAAATGTCTACAGATATTTGTTGTTACAACCTCTAATCACATAGCTGTAGCTTTTTCATATAGATAGTAGATAATGAAGATGTGCCTCTGTTATTTCTTTATGGTTTATCAAATTGATAATTTTCATCCAGCTTGGGCTTACTTGGGATATAAGTTTTTCTGTGCTCATTTCTCAAGATAAGCTTCATTTGAGAAGAGATATGTGAGTGGTGGTTTTGCTACCATTTTTCTTCTTATTATCTATAATTGTAACTGCTACCACTTATGATGTCAGAAAAGGCAGAATACCTAAAGGTTTCAAAAATATTTTTTTTACTGATCATGCTACTGATTGTTCACTGTAGAGCTGGATGGATAGGCACTTTCAAAGGAAGGAAAAATAAACTCTCATTGCAGAATTAATGATAGAAGGCACCTGCCCTTCTAAAGGACTTCATGGGATAGAAACATTGATTTTTAACAATGTACTTAACACAAAATTTTGAAAATCAAGCATTTTAACAGTTGCTGCATATTTTATAACTGATTTAATTGACTATGCCATTTGAGACATGAATGACATTTTAGCTGACAAAGTTCACAATAAATTCAGCCGCTGGCAATGTAATTATCACCAGTCATTTATTCATCCATGTGTTTCCAAGCAGCAAGATTTCTGCTTTTACAGATGTGATAGGTAACTGTGTCTCCTTTTTACAGGAGTTTCTTTTTATGTTTCTTTTTATCTGTTTATTTCTGACCATTACAAAAGTGCACCTGAAGGCCAGGGTGACTCAGGTTCTTTTAAATAGATCGCTTGGAGCAGATTAGAGTGATACAACGGTAAATGATCGGTGTTTATAAATATATACATGCGTGGGGTTTATTTTAGAACAATTTGGTTGCAACGGAAAGGAGGTATGTAGCCATTTTGGTTATTATTGTCTATAGTAATATAACAATATAAAAGCATACTTAAGAAAATGTATCAAGAGAAGAGAAAAATAGAAAGAAAGGGTAAGAATAGAAAGATATCACCACTTGGGGATCCAGCGACAAGACCTGATTGCTGCAATTTCGATGTCTGTTTGTCAAAAGTGGTTGTTGCAGTCTTGATCCATCGGCCGTGGGGGAAGCCTGTGAAACACAAAGTTCAGTGGGTTAATATATGCTCAGATTATGTGGGAACACACAGGTACCTCCCCTGGGGGGGGGCAGTTTTACACTGTCTTTTGCAACATTGTGGCTGTGTTGCAACACTGTGGATCATGGGCAGTCCTCTCAGAATTTAGTTTGGGCATGCTTGGGGGGCCTTCAGTAGTTTATGACACTTTCTAAAATGTGATAGCTACAGCTGCATCTCATGTCAGCGTAGCTGAACCAGTTATGCCTCATCAGAAGGGGCAAATCATGTGAATGTTCCAGTACCTTCCCCAGCTGACCGCGCAGCGGGCGAAATGAGCCACTTGTGTAAGAGACACTGGAATGGTAAAAAGCATTATCTCACCTTGCAGAATCGGTTTCTTACGAGCCTTTTCCCTTATCTACCTCAAAACCCAGCTTCTTACTAAACAAATGTTTATTTGTCATGGTTAATCCATAGTGCTCACACCCACTGCACCCAGGCTGTTACCGTGTCATCCTCAGCAAAGCACCCACTGCTTTTGCAAATGGCTGATTGAGTCATTGACCATTAACATTTCAGTCCCTCACAATGACGACGTAAAGATTGAACTCGGTATAACATTCTTCCTACAAGAAGTGAAGAGTAGAAACTGGAACAACTACATTTTACAAACAATCCAAATAGTAAAGGAGAAGGTTGGGTACTGCCTGTCAGAGTTTCTCAGCAAAACAACATACAAATTCTCTGTCATAATCAGTGAAAAATATGTCAACTTGAATTTCAAGACATAGTTTTAAATAAGAATTTGCCTTTTTGGATGAAAATTAAACACAGATTTGTAAATACTTATGTTCATGGCCCAATTAGTGCATCATGATTACACCACAGTAATTTCTTCATTGAACCTCCAAGACTGGAAAACGTTATTCTATGACGAGGGGTCCCATGCTGAGTCCCACTCTAAATGAAGTTATCTCCTTTCTGTGAGTTTAGAGAAACCTTGGGAGATTAACCTTGCTAGGCTAAAGCTGACCTTTGTGAGTTCAATCTACAAGTACTTTTCTGATATAATTTAGAAGCTGCCAAGAAAGGAAGTGGTGCTATAAATTATTTCCTTTCTTTTCCATGGATTAACTGTCTGTGAACATAAACTGTAAGTCACCTGGGTACTTCTGAAATTTATACTCATATTTTTAGCTTCCAGGAACCACCACTTTCTTGTCATACTCAGGCATAACAATCAAAGTCTCGACCTTGGCCAGGGTAGAAAAAGCAGCAGTTACTCAAAATCAATGGGTAGAAATACTCAAAGTCAGAAAATCTCAATTAGAGGAGTCTACTTTCTAAGAGTTCCTTGAAGGTTCCTGTTGTTCTCTAGTGCTAGCCACAGAGGCAGTAATCGCCAAAAGATACGTGTAGTTAATGACAAGTATTTACACTTCTCTAAAAGACACCTGTAGTTCATGACAACTATTTACACTAGGCAATCCTGCATTTCATAAGACATTTCTACTGGTCAACTGAGCTTAATATGGACCTTATACTAGCAAAAAAAAGGCTGATTGTGGATGTGGAGTTTGGGGGCAGTCTTGGTCACAGTGACCATTTGATAGTGGAGTTCAGGATCCTGCACGGAAGAAGCAAGGCAGTAATTAGGATTACAACCCCAGACATCAGGAGACCTAACTTTGTTTTCTTAAAGGTCCTACTTGGAGAAATTGCATGGGTTAGGGCTCAAGAAGGGAGCTACTTAATGTTTAGGCTTCACTTCCTCCAAGCTCAGTACCTGTGTATTTCTGTGAGTAAGAAATCAAGCAAAGGGATCAGGAGACCTGCATGGTTAAGCAAGAAGCTTCTGCCAAAACTCCAACAGAAGAAGAAAGTGTACAGAATGTGGAAAAAAGGACAGGCCACTTTGAAGGAATAAAAGAATGTTTTCAGGGTATGCAGGACTGTGACAAAGAAAGGCTGAGACCCATTTGGAATGGAAGCTGGCAAGGGATGTCAAGGAGGGGCAGAAGGACTTATTCAATTGTACCAGTAAGAAAGGGAAGGCGAGAGAAAATGTCAGCCCACTGCTGAATGAGGTGGGTGTCCTGGTGACAGTGAGTACAGAAAAAGTGGTTACTGAATGCCTTCCTAGTTTGAGCCTTTACCACTAAGTCTAGACCTCAAGAATCCCTGCCCCAGGAGACCAAGAAGCTCTGGAGGAAAGAAGATTTTCCTCTGATAGAGTAGGATAAGGATTAGAGATCAATTAGGCAAACTCGATAACGGCAAATCCATGGGCCCTGATGGTATACATGCATGGGTGCTTGTGGCACTGTACCCCCTCTTACTGATCACTTCCTGCCCTCTCCATGGGATCTCCCTTCTTCCCCTGCCTCTAGCCCTGGCCACTCCTCGAGTTCTCCCTATTGGTTCCTGTATCCCAACACCGCCCATGTACCACCCCTGTGCCCTGAAACCATTTGCCCATGTGCTCTCCCCGCCCCCCTGGTACCCGGGTAAACTGAGGCTCCAGGCCATGTGACTCTGTCTCTCCCCGTCTGTCTCTCTGCCCCTGGGAGCAGCCTGCCAACAGCTCCTCTCCTCTGCCTTGGGGGCCAGGCCGTGTGCTGGCCCCAGGCTTTGGGGAGGCAGCATGGAATAAAGACCTTTGCAGGGCCATGAGGAGAGCCTTCTCACCTCCTTTGCCATCACTGAAGTTGCAGGCTGACAGCCGGAGCAGCGGGGCGGGGAGTCCGAGATGGACTGCAGGAGGGCAGAGAATCCCTGCCTTGTCCCAAGAAGCCCCCGCTGCGCTCCCGGGGAAAGCTGCAGCAGCTAAGCAACACCTAGCACTGCAACAGGTGCTAATGATAAGCCACTCTCCATCATGTTTGAAAGGTGACGGAGAACTGCAAAGGTGCCTGAGAGCTGGAGGAAAGCCAATGTCACTTCAGTCTTCAAAAGGGCAGAAAGGAGGGCCCAGGGACCTACAGGAGAGTCAGTCTCATCTCAATCCCTGATAAAGGGGTGGAACAGCGGCTTGTTCTGGATGTCATTGAGCACGCGGAGGAAAAGAAGCTTAACAGGAGTAGTCAACATGAATTCAGCAAGAGGAAATATTGTTTGACCTATTCAATGCCCTGGAATGACTGCCGGTAAATGAGGAGAAAGCCATGAATGTTAACCTTAACTTCGGCAAGGCTCTTGATGCTGTGTCCCACAAGATACTCTTAGGCAAACTTAGCAAGTGCGGGCTGAGTGAGTGGACAGTGCAGTGGATTGAGAAATGGCTGAAGGGCGGGTCCCAGAAGGTTGTGTTCAGCCTTGCAGAGTCTAGCTGGAGGCCTGTAACTCGTGGTGTATCTCAGGGGTCAGTACTGCCAGCCGTAGATGTGATTTTGGATTTTTTATTCTCCGAAACTGTGAAAAATGTTTGAAAAATTTTATCAAAACATTTCAGAGTTTGTGCAGTGAGTTTTATATCTCAGATTTGAAATCACTATATATTATTTGAATTACTATTTAGCTTCAGCAATATTTGTTAATAAGAAATTATATGTGTAATCAGACGGTTTACCAAAGTCAATAATTTCCAGCAGTCCATTTTTAACACTTTTTTAACATTGCTTTCCACACTAGGCATTTCTAATTCGTTATATATAAGACTTCTGATCTAAATACAGAATTTTCTTTGAATTATATAGCTGCTATTCAGGCTAATTTATACATGAAAGATTTGTTATGTGATAACTCTAAACGTAAAACTTTTCATGAATTCTCTAAAGAGATGTAGGAAAGAGAAGGCAGAAGAAAATAAGGTGACCAACCCATTATAGTTGTTACTGGCAGGTGCTTTAATTCAAAGTTACAGATGCAGGTCTGATCTTTAGAAAACTTCATAAGCTTAGAGGTATCCCTGATGACTTCAGAATTAGCATGTGCAAGATAAAAGTAAATGCAATTCTTAAACTATTACCATAGCAACATTATTAAAGGTATGTTAGTTAAGACTGCAACAATGTTTCTATTTTTAAAAACCACAAAACAACATTTCTTCCTTCTCTTTAGTAGTCCATATGAAACGAACCATTACAGATATATTTACTTCAAGTCTGCCTCATGATTAGATATTATTATCTCAAGCAATGTTCAATCACCACTGAAATAGTATAAAATCTTTGGTGACTGATACATTGTATTAAAAATTTAACATCTTAAAATAACAGATCTAAATATTTCACTTACAACTGATCCACAAGCAATACTGGAAATTCCAATAAATAATCTCATTTGGAGTGTAAAACCAATATGCTTTCCACCCATTCCAGCAGCTGCTACATAAGGATACCTTTATGTACATCTGCACACTGAGTTTGCTAGGCAAAACTTTCAGTATTATTTGTAGTTTGAAGTTGCTCAAAACTACCCAATACAATCCTATCTCTGTATGTAGCAATGCATGACAGGTACATTTTCTCTTTATTCTAGATTATCAGAACTTTTGTTTTTCACTTTGCCTAAATGTCACCTAATATTAATGCCTCTCTCTTTTCCCATTAGATAATATCCTAAAATATAAACATATATTTGTTAATCATTAAAGGAGCAAGAGCAGAAAAGTGTTATTCAGGAGACTGTTGAGTGGAAACGAGACAGATATGGTCTTCTGAATTGTCATCATTTATATATTACACCAACACTTTAATGGGTGAAAAATTAATTTACCTCAGGTTAGTTAGGCAGCTACTTGGGAGTAGAAATGCACGCAAAACTCAGCGAACTGGAATCACAGGCGTCCCCAATGCTCTCATTTGCACAATGCTTGGATATCTTTCCTCTGCCTTTTCAGATACCAATAATTGAAAATGCAGTGGGAGAAGTAAATTCCCATAAAGTTGCTGTGTCAGCCACAATGATTGGCACATGATGCACTCTGCCTTTCTTCTTGCATATACTTGCTCTGTCCTGGAAGGCATTCTAGGCTGCAAGAGAATTGGAAACAAGGTATTACTTGTAATCTGTCACAAATCCTTGGCAAAAAAAGAGAACAGTGAGTTTCTTGCTTTTAGACAGCTTTAACTTTTTTTTTCTTTTGGTGCTGTGTGTCTTCAGGAAGGGACAAGCATTCATTCAGGCCTTGCATGAAATAAATACAAAGTGCTTCCTATTCCCGGAAGTAATAAATGCTCATTCTGAACCAATTTATTGTAGTAATCCTGAAATGAATAGCTTCTTCTTAATGCCAAAATCTTCATTTCTGTAATCAACTCCACACCCTCAAGAAGACATGTTTTTGCTGTAGTGAGATGTTGATCTGCATGGTCTCACTCGAAATGACATTGCTTCTAAACGTGTCCAAATTTCTGGAATTTAGAATCACATCCAAAGACTAATTTTTTGCTTGTTGCTTTGAGTTAATGTCCTGGTTTCACATGGAATAGAGTTAATTTTTGTTCTAGTAGCTGGTACAGGGCTATGTTTTGGATTTAGTACGAGATTAATGATGACACACTTATGCTTTTGTTGTTGCTAAGTAGTGCTTACTCTAAGTCAAGGAATTTCCAGTTTCCCATGTTTTGCCAGTGAGCAGGTGGACAAGAAGCTGTGAGGGAGCATGGACAGGACAGATGACCCTAGCTGGCCAAAGAGATACTCCTTACAATAGAATGTCATAATCAGTATATAAACTGTGAAGAATGGCCAAGAGCTCCTGATCAGTCACTGCTCGGGGATGGGGCATCAGTCTCCAGGTGCTGGGTGATTGTATCATGCTTGTCTATCTTGGACTTCATTTATCTTTTTTTTTTTTTTTTTGGAGTTATCTCTCTTTTCATTATAATTGTTGCTGTTATTTTTATTTTATTTTATGTCAGTTATTAAACTGTTCTTAACCTATGATTTTTACATTCTTCCTGATCCTACTCCCCATCCCACCAGGGAAGGAGGGTGTGGGGAGCAGCTGTGGTGCCTAGCTGGGGGTTATACCATGACATAACCAGATGTGAAATGTAGAAGGATTATAATGAGGTTTTCATGAATGCAAGGCATCAGCAAGGATGAATTGTAGCAGGAGGGGTAAAACTCATCACTAGATAGCAAGGGTCTGTCTAATTAAAATTTGCAAAGTGAAGAATGAATCATGCTCTATATTCTGGAATGCTGTGAAGCTTTCAAGGGAAAAAAATCCCCACACTTCTTTCAGCATATTACCCAGACTGCTTATGTGACCTAGCAGGCACTCTCTGAGTCAGAGAACATTCTGAAAAGAAAATTTGTCTTTTAAACTCTCAAAGACAGCATATGGAAGAGGTGGGGAAGAAAGTATCAGGTGGTTATATGAAATGTAGGTTTTGATTCTTCAATAGTAATGAATGGGGAACTTCCCTCACCAGTTCTTTTTCCAGTGATGTCCTAAGCTGAGATGTCTCAGAAAACAATGCCATATTTAAGCCTTATACATTTGATTTAAACATGCTCCTCATTACTAATAAAACACAAAAATTGTGTGATACTGACTCAGTTCACAGTCCTATAATTTACCTTAAGTATTAAATTATTAATAATTGCTCCTCAATTGTAATTACGAACTTAGGAGAGATGCTGGATTAGCATTTCTGGTCTGATGTCCTATTTTCCCCTTCCATTCAGAAGTGCAAGTGTCCCTGTAGGCGGATAATGAAGCACATAGTAACTTGGCAACCTTATAGGAATATCAAGGCGGTGCTTTGTTTCTCCTAGTGTCCGGAAGGGACCTCGGGGTCCTGGTCAATGGCAAGTTGAACATGACTCAGCAGTGCCCTGGCAGCCAGGAGGGCCAACCAGGTTCTGGGAGGCATCAGGCACAGCATCACCAGCGGAGCAAGGGAGGGGATTGTCCCCTCTGCTCTGCACTGCGGTGGCCTCACCTCGAGTCCTGTGTGCAGTTGTGGTGACTGCACTTAGGTTTAATATCAGAAAGATATTAAAATATTAGAGAGCATGCAAAGGAGGGCAACAAAGGTGGTGAAAGCCTTGAGGAAAAGCTGTATGATGAGCAGCTGAGGTTGCTTGGTCTGTTCGTTCTGTAGAAGAGGAGGCTGAGGGGAGATCTCATCGCAGTTACAACTTCCTTGTGAGGGGAAGAGGAAGGGCAAATGCTGATCTCTGCTCTGTGATGCCCAGTGACAGGACCTGAAGGATTAACTTGAATTTGTGTCAGGGGAGATTTAGGTTGGATATTAGGTAAATGTTCTTGCCCCGGAGGGTGGTTGGGCACTGGAACCGGCTCCCCAGGGAAGTGGTCAAAGCACCAAGCCTTTAAACAACGCTCTCAGCCGTGAGTCATGGTATGACTCTTGGCAATATCCTTTGCAGGACCAGGAGCTGAACATTGATGATCCTTTTGGGACCTTTCCAGGATATTCTCAGGATATTCTATGATCGTAGTATTTTTTATGGTTTTCTGATCCCAAAAAGACATCTTGCAACAGGATTAATGTTTTGAAACGGGAATTGCTGTCTGCATCCAAACAAAGTCCCTCTGCTTAATATTTCTTATCTGACGTAGTGGTCAAGAGCAGAATTTGGGAGAAAATACTAGGACCAACCAAGTGGGCAGCAATGCTTTCCCAGAACTCTCTCATAGCTTCCAATATTTTCAGCTCAAGAACTTACTATGTGAAAATTCATATGCTCGAATTTAATAGTCTTTTTGAATTTCATTGATTTGCCTAATGGCTTTTGAACTCATGTAAACTTTTAATGGTCACCGCATATCATGTCATGGAGCTCCATAGCTCACCTACCTACCATGGACAGAATCACTTCCTTTAGTTCCTTTTGCATAAGACTCTCAATAGTGTCATCTGGCTCCGTGCTCTTTTACCAGAAGAAATTTTGAGCTGCATCTTTTCCATGATGTGTATGTTTTTACAGGCCATTACCTTGTTTCTTACACTATTACTTTTCTAAGCAGGGAGTCCTACTTCTCCAACCTATTCCTCGTAGAAAAGTATTCCATATATTTGATCATTGTCTGAATTTTTTTGCCCCTCTCCAAACTTTTTCTAGCTTTATCTTTGTCCTTTTGAAAAGGGAGGAGTGTGGGAGAGGCAGATGTTCAGAGATCCAGAATGATGCACACCATCTAAGATAAAGGAGTACCTTGGATTAGAACAGTAGGATTAAATATTTCAATTAAATTAATACCAAGATTTCACTTTAGATTACTAGTAGCCATCTTACAGCCTAGTAGGTTCTAAATTTCCAGCTAATTCCCTCGCCAACAATGAAATAAATTCTTTTTGCTTATTGCAGTAGAGCACTACAGCAATGAAGTCCTCCCACATGCTTCTGGAATCATAGGCAGCGTATATGATCACTACTGCTCGGTGTCTTTAGTAGTACCTCCCTTAGGGTTGTGCTACCCACTGCTCAGCCAAAAAGAAGGAATAATTGCTCCAGATGTTCACAAGTCAATGTAGTCGATGTAACTGAGCTGCAACCAAAAGTGACCTGATAAGATTAATTACATTTAAAGGAAATGCTGGCTTCTCTTGGGGAAAATGAAGCTTCTTCTCAGAATCTAAAGGCTTTCAGGTTACTTCAAGTTTGTAAATTTTATCAAGCCTACATGGCCCAAATTATCAGCAGCATTTTCTGCTTAATTTAACTTGCTTTTATCAGTCAGTTCTATGAATTTAAAAATTCTAAGTTCTGAAATGGCTTGTTCCTAACAATGAACTGTTTGCCTGTATTTATTTTATGAAAAAAAAAAAAAGATGATAAACTATGTTTTTTGGGAGGCGTAACAATTCTGCCTCAGATGTTAAGCAGCCAGAAACCAGAGCTTACACACTGACTCACTGTCATTCCTAATGATATACCATGTCTACAAATTATTATCTTCCTCAGATCAGTCAGCAGCCACACATGAGTTCCATGACAGCTGCCAAGCTTAAAAAAATGTTTCCTTTCTCTCAAAAATATGTTCAAAATCAAGCCAGAGAAAACTGTAGCCCAAACCTACTTTTAGTTTTGAGCACAGCTCTTCCAGTATCCTATTAAAATGCCTGCTTTCAATTGTTTCCCGTGGTGGCCAACAGTGTCTGCAGTCAGCCCTACTTTGATGAAGACAGTTCCTGGTGGTTTAGGGGGCTTGTTTCCATTTTGTTTTGTTTGTTTTTTAATGTGGATGTAACAAAGGTTAAAATGGCATTCAAAATGAAATTCTGCCATTCCATATTCATTGTGTCCTTTTTAGCTCAATTTCCCCAACTGCAATGTAAAGATAATTTCCATTGACTGAAGCCCTGTAAACACCTACAAGGATATGTGGGTCACTGTACAGCCATGTGCTTGAAAATGCACTCATGGTAGCACAGAGTAGGACAAGTGGCAACCCTTTTTAAAAACTCAGTCTTTGTAATGATTTATCCCTGTAGTAGAGTTAAATATAATGCATTATGTTTGAATATTAATGTTACTTATAATAGTGTGACACACCATTTGAATAAAAATAACTCCTTTATTAGTTTGAACTATCATTTAAAAATACCATTGTACAGAATCATAAAGCTACACAGTGGTACCTTACTGCATAATTATGTCTTTCAGCCAGATCCGTGTTGTGGACGGAAACAATTAAAACTTTACAGAAGGAAAGATGTTCTAAAAAAATTCTCTAACTCTGGCGATAAGTTCCCATTAGGTTCAATAAGTGAAAGAATCTTCTTTTCACCTTGCAGACTCCTATAAGTCATTGTTACTCAAGCCCTGAGGCAGACTCTGACATATAATTGAAAAAGAAAAGCCCCTGGCCAAAAGCATATCCATGGGGAGAGCTGTGGTGTGTTTTGCATCCAATTTTTTTTTCAAATGAAGGGTAATTCCATCCAACAGATTCAAGCACCAGTAGGAAACTTTCATTCCGCGTGATTTTTTATTGCAATCTTTTATTGGTTTTGTTAAAATTGAAAAACTAGAAGTTATTTTATTACAGGTTTTGTCTGGGAATAACATGATTTGACCATTACCCAAGGTGTAAACGACAGCCAAAGCTGAATTAATGTGCAATTTACCGACCTTAGTCATCTCAAATAAAAAATTCAGACCTCAGATTTTGATAGTCAAGTTTCAAAATGAAATTACAGTTTATAGCTCTGAATGCTTCCTTTCAGAATGACCAAACTAGCTGGAATAATTATGTTCTTTAAGCCCTGTGTCAGTGCTCTCAGCAAATAAGTGAGTCCAATACCAACACCTGGGAACAATACCCTATTCAAAATGTCAGGCTTCTTCAGCCCAAAGTTTAGTTTTGGGGTAATTACTAGCACAAACATTTTAACTGACAGTCTCTGTTAGGAGCACCATAAAAATAAAATTTGTATGTGATATTGCTTTCTTGTATGCTAATGTCCAGTCGTGGCTTTGTGATACTCAGGAAGTCCTGGAATCCTGAAGGGTACCAGGTTCCTTCAGGATCACCAACATCCTTCCTGCCCCAGGTTGAATTGTACTATATCTATCAAATCACTCTAGAAGAAAGTGAATTAACAGAGCTGAGAAGAAATAAACTCACCTCATTTAATCCAGAAGAGCCACGGTGGGAGAGCAGGCTTGTTGGTTGAATGTTTCAGAGATATGCAAGCTGAAGGGATGCATGCACCCTCTACCATCTTGCCATCTCGGATTTAAGGAAAGATGTAGAGAAATGGAATAAGAAGGACAAAGAAAGAGTGGTAGCAGTAAAATCAGCAGTGTTGCTGCATTAAAGTTCTTTAGTATCTTCAATATCCATTAGAGATTTACAAATTTCAGAGATTATACACGGAGATTCTACACTTTTTTCAACTTGTTTGACAGGCAAAATGTTAGTAAATAAATTCAGGTGAATTCAGGTGAAACAATTTGTCCACGAAAGAGTAAAATTATGTGATATGCCATGAATTGAGAAAAAATGTAGATGCATTATGAGAAAAGTTTATGAAGTGACCCTACTGAAATGCTTTAACTGCCCAAATTGTGATTGTGTGATTGCCGCAAGCTAAATTTACTGAGTCATCCTTCAGCTGTCTAATAGAAGAGAAGTTGTACTGTACCTGGGGTTAATCACAGAATCATAGAATATGCTGGGTTGGAAGCGACCCACAAGGATTATTGCATCCAACTCTTAGACTGCATATTCTCTTCAGGGCCTCCCTGCCTTCAAGGGAGTCGATGTAACATGTTTCTGTGGCATCTTTAAGCATTAAGAACAAATTATAAAGGTCAAAGTCAAAAAATTATGTAAGTTTTTTCTGTTTTACTCTAAGAAAGAACACTAAAAATTCTCAATTGACAACAATAAAATTATTAGAGATTAAAACAATAACAAAATTTTTTTTAAACCCTTTTCTCATTTTTACATTCTTTCAGAATTAGACAAAGTATTAATCAGAGAAAGATAAGAAGAAAGTCCTCTGTGAAAGAATGAATACACACCTTGTAGGGAAACCAAAGTTTGCAAGTTCTAACCGCTCTACTAGTGGCTTTGTCCTGGCGAAGATTGCCATTTAGGCTGGAAATAGTCTTGCTATTCCTTTTAGAGCTGCACAGATTGTTAGCATCCTGGCAAAGTATCAGCTATCAAGCTTGAGGACAGTAAGTAAGGAACAATGAGGAAAAAGGACAGTTTTTGCACTGTGTTTGAGCCAAGTCAGAGCCAAGGCTTGATGTTCTGTGATAGGAGGAAAAGTCTAAGTCCTATGTTCTGCGAACTAGCAAAATTGAAAACCTCTCTGAAACTATTTGATTCTAATTAAATACAGATATGATTAAGAATCTTTTTCTGTGGATCACATATAATAAATGAGTTTAAATTTGGATGTGCCAGTTCTGAGAAGTTGATAAAGCAATAGCCACAGTTTTGCTCTCTTACCACAGGTTAGTTTTTATTCAGTGCTTGCTCTTTCTATTACTATTGTTGGTCTTAGATCTTATAATTAGTCGTCTGTTATTTAACGTATCAGATGCCACCTGGAATTCAATTATTCTGTCATTAAATAACTTTTCTTTCTCATTAAATGAACCTCTTCCATATTTTAATCTGTCATAACAACAAAAATAATCACTCATAATCAGTGAGGAAGGAGGCATAACTTCCATAAAATTATTAAAATTACCCACTTCAAGGTATTTTCAGATTCTTATGAAAGGGGTTTTTTTATGAAATACATTTTTTTTTCATCTCTGAATGAATGAGAAGGAAAGCAAAGTGAAATGTGAAGTCACTGAAGGAAACATTACCGGAGCAAAGTAAGTTCCTTTAAAAAAGGGTACAGTCTTTGTTCTTGAAAGAAGAGTCATTAAGGACTAGCTTTCATTTTCCCTGGGGCCATTTCCAAGTGTGGTTAACCAGCAATTATCATAATTTTGTTTAATACTGGGTAACTATAGTAGTGCTAGGGTAAAAGTAAGTTACTAATTTTTTTCTAAGATCTTATTATTCATGGGCGGTAAACAATCCAAAATGGCTGTCTCTGCATACCACATCCTGATGAATGAGCAAGATACTCATGCACAGGTGATTAATGTTCTGTTGCTGCAGTCAGCCACCAGCAAATCAGTTTAGTATGTCAGACAGCACACTGGAGGAGACGGTATCACTTCTTCCTTGTCTTTCAGCGAGAAAGAGTTCTTGATCATCCATTGCTGGCACTGACAACCTCTCATCTCTTCACATTTCCACCCATCTCCCCCCAAAAATAGTTTTAAATCTACAAAAGCAATTATGGAGTCAGCATGAGATTAATTTCTTCACATAAAAAGATGTAAGAAGGTGTTATGCCTACTATAGTGTATACTTCGGAAACAAGTGTTGTACTGAAGTCTGTGTGCAGCTCAGGAAGTTTCAGAACAGACACTTTTGCATACCTAAGTAAAGATATCTTTGGAGAAAAAAAAAGCCAAAAAACCACAAACTCAAACAAACAAACAAACCACCAACCAACCACAAAAATACGATACAAATCTTGAGCTTTTGCGGCTTGCTGAGTGCATAACTGTCATAGCACCAATAATGTGGTGCTTAGGAACATGGTTCAGTGGGGGACCTGGCAGCGTGAGATTAATGGTTGGACTCAATGATCTTAGAAGTCTTTATCAAACTTCACTATTTTATGATTCTATGATCAAACACTTTATTTCCCTTGACAGTTTCTGGCAAAGAGAAGAATTATAAAAGAAGGAAATGCAAAAGGAGGAATTCAAAGATAAAGAGACACCAAGACACCTGTCAAGAATCTAAAAGTTGCTGGAAAAGAAGTAAATGACTGAGACTGAGTAGGTTGGGGCTCTGGGGGAAGATGTTCAAAGCAGTATTTCTCCAGCTACACAGAAGTGAGGTGGTAAAGTTCCACCTAAGGTAGTCACCACAGGTCTAAGAAGGCTTGATAGCTTATATCAACCATAAAAATCAAAGAATGCAACGTGAAATTCCTCATTTAATTTCTCCCTGAGACTGAAGAAACTAATTTTAAAAAATGGTGTGTACAGATCTTTAACGGTTTTAAATACTTGTTTAAACTTCTGCATACATGATCCACACTGAGTTCCAAAATGTTTCTGGAGGAACAAAGTAATTCATAATTTCACTATTAATTCATTCAGTAATTCAGTATTAATTCTTAATAATTGAAAAGTTTCGAAGTTAAAGGGAAACAAATGTGAATATAATTGCAGAGCAGTATCTATTCCACACTAATTTAATAGCTCAGGAACTTAAATAACCTAGCAATCAATCTGAACCAGCATTTTCAGAGATTACTGAAAACAAAAAGAACTGTAATAGTATCTTTCCCAGACATCTGAGAAGACCTTTTTTTTTTTTTAAATGAGATTTTTAATCAAGAATCCTTTCCTTTTCCTAGCATGGATTTTTCTTTTCACAAAAGTTGGAATCTGAAAGCTCACACAAGAGTCTTTTAAACTGTGTGAAAAGCCTTCAATGATACTTAAAATGTCAACAAAAGACAAAAAAAACTCTAAGAAAAAAAACACCTTTTTTAAAAACATTTAAAAAGTAGTTTTATAAATTTTTCCAGGTCCTGGTAATAGAATAAAAGAAAGATCATGCCACTCCACAGAACACAGCATTCATACACTCCTTGGCCCTCTGTCTGTCACCAAAAAAATGTAATCCTGCTACAGTGGGAAAAAAGTACAGCTAACATATGTGTATCTTATGTGAATCATAGACTCACAGAATATCCTGAGTTGGAAGGAACTCAAAAGGATCATCACAATTTAAATCCTGGCCCTGCAAAGGATGACCCCAAGAGTCACACCATGTGCCTGAGAACATTGTTCAAACACTTCTTAAGTCTGGCAGGCTTGGTGCTCTGACCACTTCCCTGAGGAGCCTGTTCCAGTGCTCAGCTGAAAAAACTTCACCTTTTGGGTGAAAAACCTTTTTCTTCATATCCAACCTAAACGTCCCTTGACTCAACTTCATGTTGTTCCCTCAGATTATCAGGGATTCTGGTCACCAGACAGAAGAAATAAGTGTCTGCCCCTTCACTTCCCCTAATGAGGAAGTTGTAGAGTGCAGTAACGTCAACCCTCAGTGTCCCCTCAGACTGAAAAATCCAAGTGGCCTCGGCTGCTCCTCATAAAACTTCCCCTTCAGACTCCACCATCTTTGTTGCTCTCCTATGGATGCTGCCTAACAAAATTTTGACTATCTTATATTGTGATGCCCAAAACTCGAGATGAGGCTGCCCCAGTGCAGAGCAGAGCAGGACAATCCCCTCCCTTGCCCGGCTGGCGATGCTGTGCCTGAAGCACCCCAGGAACAGTCGGCTCCCCTGTCTGCCAGGGCACTGCTGGCTCATGTTCCACGTGCTGTCGACCAGGACCCCCAGGTCCCTTCCTGCAGCACTCTTCTCCAGGCTCTCATTCCCCAGTCTGTGTGCACATCCAGGGTTGCCTCATGCCAGGTGCAGAAGCCGGGACTCGCCCTTGTTAAACTTCACACACTGGTGAATTTCCAGCCTTCTAATTTGTCAAGATCTCTCTGCATGGCCTCTCTGCTCTCAAGGGAGTCAATAACTCCTCCCACTTTACCGTCATTGGCAAATTTACTTCATATAGCTTTGGGTCCTGCATCCAACTAATCTATGAAGAGGTTGGAGAGCACTGGTCGTAAAATGGAGGCCTGCAGAACCAAACTAGTGACCAGTTACAAGGCTGATATAACCTCATGAGTTCTTCATTAATTTTTAAGAGCAATATACATCATCATGACAAAATATTTAGGATGTAAAAACTGATGAAGGAAGTCTCCAAAAAGGAAACATGTCTTTAATAAAAAATACATGTTCAAGTTTATCTGCAAGATATGTTGTATTGTATTAGAACTAGGAACTGCCCAAGCACATGTTAAATTTACAGAGAATTCAAGGGCTCCATCAGCAAAAAAGCTTCCAGCTGATATTTCTGAATTTCCAGGTACAATGTTGCTTACATAGTGCAAACTCTACTGCATTGAATAATGCCAGACTGGCAGTCCTTGGACATATTTTTGTGCACCAGGAGCATGTCCTTTATTGTCTGGAATATCCTTCTTTTTTTACTCTGGATCGTGTATGTGTAGCCTTGGTTTCTGAAGAAGAAATCTCTCAAAAGATACTTAACAACTAAAATCCCAGCCAGGAAGAAGACAAAATAGATGAAGCCTCACCTAACAGCAGACTCCCTGCACTGAAATGCTACCTCCTCATCATGAACATAGTGGGAGGCACTCTTGCATTACCAAAAGCAGTCTTAAATTTACACGAATAGCAAATTGTAATTTCACAAACTATACACTACTCCTGAAATTCATGTGCTATTTCTAAATTGGTGTTAGTCGAATGGTAAAACTGCTCCATCAAAAGAACACTGCTATGACCCCCACTGTAAAACCTTATCTTTTTTTTCATAGCATTCAAAGAGAGAAAATGGATTTTTGGGGATGCAAGTCTTATTTTGAATGAAGGCAATGAAGTGTGAATTATTCAAGCTTGCTAATAGAAATTTCAGTTGCATGTATAGTAGGGAAATATTGATTCCTCCACACAAATCTGGGTGAAAGCAAGCTTCTAATGTAGACATAAATTTCCTGTTATCTGTCGCTAGTTCACACAAGCACCTTTAGCAGGTTTCTCTAATCCAATTTCATTCTCCACACAACCAGGATGAAAAACACAACAGGAGCCCCAATTTATGAAGTTAAAAAATGAAATTTGCACTTATTCGTTTGACCAGACATTTAGAATTTCAGATTAGCACTAAGTTACTTAACAGGGCATTTGAATGGCAATTTCATATAGGTAAGTTGAAAAGTAAGACCATGAGAATTTTGGTGTTTCTTCTTCAACTTCCCCTCATGCCTTTGTCTGTTTGTGCTTATCAATGCATTGTAACATGGCTTCAGACAATAGGGACAAATGCCTCTTCACTAAAGCTAGCGGACTGTGTCCATTTTCTACCAGCTACAAATCTGGCCCATAATTCTCTCATTTGCTGAAATATTCCAAACAATGAAGTGAGGAAATGAAATTTATACACTTAGGCTTAAAACTGTGCTTTGGACAAAGTCAGAACACATGACGAACCATCTGCAAATCATAGGAATTCTGTTCAGTCCTTGCACATTCCTCTTCCAAAATACAATCTGGACTGTTTGCCACTTTGTCCCTTAAGATTGTAGTGGTGCTTCCTCCCCACCATCAGGCATGGTCTACAATCTCAGGAGCTTCTGACAAGCCTCGACTGAATCAGATGAATGTTGAACTGCCCCTTTACTGTACCAGCTGGGTGGTGAAGAGTCTCTGACCAACCAGCTGGTCTTACATAATACAGGTGGGAATACTGACCGTAACAGGAACATCAGCTGCCTAGTCAAAGTGGAGAACAAAGGATAATCAGCCATCCACTAACAGCATTGGAACATCCTTTACCTGAGAGGTAGCCTAATTGGAACAGCCGCATTCCTGCTGGAGTTTTGGAAATTATTTCCAAATGTTTTGGGAACTACAGTAGTTACCAACTTGGGTTATGCTCTGAATGGAAAATTAATGATGACTGAAGCCAATCGTCTAGCAACCCTACGAACGGTGGTCCTCAGTAAGGCCCTTTGAGCTCTCCTGGACTGCAGTGGGCTGCACCAGCAACTCCCTCTGAATGGGACGCCTCTCAGAGCTCATGAACCTTCAAGTTTGCCATGCTCAAAAGACTGTTGCTGACAATGAGGCCTAGTCTGATGGAGTACACAGACACACTTGAGGTGCAACCCATACCTTTTGAGAAATGCTAAGAGATCTGATGTGTTTCACTGAGCACAAGGAGAATTTTTGGTAGGTACCTTTGCACACATAAATATAGATGTATACTTCTTTTTGCCTGTGTATCATGTCTATTTATTATGGTGTGAAGGTTATGACGAGTCTATGTTTAATTCACTGTTATAATTGTAGCAAATTCTACTGACTCACCTCATAAATGTTAAATTAGTTGATGATTAAGTGCTGCTAAACCCTTTAGCACCCTTGCTATTTCTTATCCATATCCTTTGTACCCTTCCTCTCTTGCCTCACCAGTCTGTGAAAACCTTTCTAAACTGCTTGAAATCTGATTTTCTTACGTATATTTCACCTATGTGGTAAGTTATAGGGTGAACCTTGCCACGAAACTCTATTAAAGTTCGCCTTTAATGGTGATTCTTTAAGTGGCCTAATCACCTACTGGAAACAAACCTTCTCCATGGCTAATATATAACACACAAAAAATTAAGCTTTTCCTCAGACACATCAGTAGTGTGTCCAAGTAGATACTAACAGGTGCATGTCATCTTAATGCTAGAACAGTAAGCGTAGGCTTAAAAATAAGTGTCAGCTATTTTACTAAGACACCTGTTGCTTGATTTTCTCCATTTGGACAGGTGCCAGTGGGAATGTTTGTCCAGGCATCAACTAACAGAAGGAGACTTAGATTTGTAAACACTCGGAGAATATCTGATTTTTTTTCGTCAGTATTTCTAGTTCTCAAAAGGAAAAGTGAAAATAAAAGGCATTTGCTTCCCCATAGCTTTCCCCACACTTTAGTTAAGACAACAAATTTGGTTGTCAATTATACCAACAATGTGAGTGTATCACATTTAAACATAACAAGCTATAAATAAATCCAAACATCTAGTATGAGTGTTGAACACAGTGAATTTTTAATGGAGTAGGGAGAAACACACCCACAAGCTCAGTTCTTAGGTGACAAAGGAGAGAAGGTTCTTTGCACTGAATGTTGTAGAAGGGCAAGTTGCCAAGCTGACAACAGGATAGGTTTTCTCTTTTTAACTTCACTTTTGCTGCCTTCTTGGCTTGGCTTTTGCTGCCTACTTGGACTTTCTGTTCTTACTGATGGTGGTGGATCTCACATGGCCTGTCTTCTGGGAAGTGCCAGGAATGATCCCCAGGAAGATCCATAAGGTGTTCTGCAAGTACTGGAAAGTCAGTACATAACTTTGCTCATCTGAACTTCTGTCTTCCTGGGCGTCAGTTGTCGCTTGTACTTGCCATACATTGCTGCCAGGCACAAACTGCTCTTTTGGAAAGATCTCCAGGCACTTTATAAGTGAAAACAAATGAACTTAAATTAAATAAATCTAAGGTCTTAACAAAAAAACAGGTTCATTTCAGTATTCTGTTAGTAATGACCCAGAAGAAGAGCATTTACCTGTCTTACTGAAATTCAATATTCATTCTCAAAACATAGTCATATTTACAGTTCTAATCAAAAGGAAATAATAATATTTATGTCTGTAAGGGTGGACAAATGCCTGATAAGTACTGGTAGCAGCAGTTATATTCCCTACCTCAATTATTGTTATATAAAATATATCAGATTTATCACTAGCTCAAGGTTATTCTACCAACTTTAATTAATACTGTGCTAGCATCTAAGAATCCAATCCACAACTTGATTTCTGTCATATCTGGTTTTGCACATACAAAAAAACCGCATAAAGACCAGAAAGAGCTCTTGCAGGCTCTGCAGTTCTCAGGAAAATTTTAGATAGTGTGTACCAGGAAACAAGCTATTCCCACATCCATTATGCCAAGCTATTTTCCCCTTCTTTTATCTACAAAGTTCTGCAGCGTAGAAACACAGAAAAGTCAGACTATTTTGCAAAGTTACCATCTACTTTTGCTGATTAATTTTCTCTTTTTCATTTTCATAATGTACTCAGCAGTTTTAAATGGACCAGAAACAGTATTTCTATTGTTTGTCTAAAGGACTTATATTACCACAAAGGGCTCTAGAAGTGAAAAGATTTAACTTCATCATTATCTTTTACAGTGCATCATTATAGAAAACATCAGTACCTACAAATGACAGCTATTCAAAGTTTACACATTGTAAGACCATTAAGATAAGACAGCTTTATTATGCACATGGAGCACAACTACTATCTCTGGAATCCAGTATGAAACACTGGCTTCTGTGCAATAAGTAATGCCGTCTGCCTCATCTGCTTGACTTCCAACATTTGGGAATTGCCTGCTCCTGTGCCCTTAGAAGGTGATGTTTAAAAATTGACCAGCACTGCTAGACCCCAGCACCTACTATATATATAATGTCTGTGCATATATGCATATGTACATATATGTATATGTTTACAGATTTGGATTCTTTCTCTTATATGGAACTCAGAGCAAGAAGGAACCAGATCAACAGATGATACAACCCATGATGCCGGATGGATGAACTCCAAGTGAATTTATACTGAAAAGAACTGCAGACTTTTAAATTTTCAATAAATATAAACAGGACATTTTTTTCTTTTTTAATAGACATGATGTTGAGAATACAAATTTGGACTAAATATTGAGAATACAAACATCACCATACATTTTTTTTTTCAAGCCATAAACTAGTAACGTACAGAGAACAACTAGAATAAAAGGATGAAAAATACAGCCATTTTATGGAAGGATGCTTAGAAGGAGCAGATAAACCTGTTTTCTCAAGCTCTAAAAAACAAATTAAATTCCATATCTAAAAAAGCCATGTTCCAACATATATATACACATACATGATATACATTTGTAACTATATGTATATATACACATAGAAATACAAGAGACTAGCACTGAGTATCTTCATCTGCTATAAATGTATTGCCTTTAAACACACAAACCAACTTGTCATGTCTGCCTTCATACTCAGAGACATACAAGTACCATTTTTGAATTCAAACTTCACTATTCAAATTATTTTCTGTAATGCTTAGGCAAGCCCTAAACTTCTCCTGATTGGTACAAGACTAAGTTACAGCTCACAGACAAAGAAATATTGATTTTTTCAAAATTATTTCCTTTCTGAATGTTACTAAAGGAAGAAATACTAATGGGAAAATCACCCATTTCTATTAAGGTATGCATAGTTTTCAAGTCAGTACCATCTTAAATGCCTGTAGAACACCTCAGATCTCCCATTTGCAGAGTAACAATATTGAAAAAAATATTTTACATTACTAACATAAAAGAGAACAAAAATAGCTTAACAACAAAAAGAATTAAAAAAGACTTTCAAGTGAAAGTAATTCATGTTGCCCTTATGTCTATTTTTTCACCATCCTTTGACACTTTCAAGTTCAAAAATCTATAAAACATCTATTACATAACTTAGAATTGACTAATATCCTCCAAGATGTATGTCTGAAATCGTCCAGCTCCCTTTCTTCTCAAAGCTGATGAACTATTTGCAAAGGCTTAATCTATAATCGATGTATGACATCTTTAAGTACTTCTTGAAATCAGCTCACAGTTTTTACAAACAACTTACATTAATATTCTTAATTTCCACTACTTTCTGTAAATTTTATGTTCTGTAAAGGTATCTCTTTGTTCTACACACCAAGATGAATTAAAAATAGAGTTAAATTCCACTTTAAATTGAGCGTTGAACAACAACAACAACCAAAAGAAAATTTATAATTATGATAGTGAAGATGAAATAGTAATAACAATAGTAATAATAAAAATCCTGCTACCCACCATACTGGAGTCAGGACTGATCTCCTTCTCCACCTTGACTAGGAAATCATCTGTATCAAATTCAATGTCTTCTTTAGGTGCATTTGGGTTGGCAATTACATAATGGATATCATATTTAATCTTTCCTGGTTCCCTGAACTTCTTGACAGTTTTCATTCGTCCATGAGCAGGTGTGGAGTCATAAAGCGCAATGCAGAACAAAGCAATCAAGCCACAAATGACGATTATTCCAGGCAACGATGCAACCAGAAAATCTAGGCAATTGCACATGATTGTAAGTGCCCTGATGTGGTAACAGCAAAACAAACCCCTTCAGAGAGTGCTGCATATCCATGCCAGCATTCTGGTGACCTGTTCTTAAGCCAAAGGCAGCAGTTTTGACTTGAGCGTGCAGCAAGTTCTACTATGTCACAATTGGTGACATAGGGGCAGCAAAAAAACCTTGCATGTTGACTGTGTCCTCAGGTAGTTCCAGCTCTTACACATCATAGAACCACAGAACCAGAGAATCAGAGACAGTCTTGAGCTGGAAGGTACCTTAAAGATATTCTAGTTCCAACCATCCTACCATGGATGAACAGTGCCAGGTCTCTCAACCTCTTCTCATAGGGTAGATGTTCCAGTCCCTAACGAAATCAGCCATACCCCAAAGTTATGATAAACCTTATAATTTCCACATCACACTAAGAAAATTAGCCAGCTAAGCCAGCTTGCTGGAATTGAACGTAGATTGGAAATACACTAAATTTAGCTTTCTTTTGAAGAAACACCTAGTTCATCAAAACAACATTATTTGCCTTATTTTTAGTATATCTAGTAATCTTGTTTCTAATACAGTCAGTAGAAAACAATAGAAAAAGTATTTACTAATATTGTCACTTAAATTGTGACATTGTACCAAGAATCCATATAAATATTTATGAAGCTTTTATTTGCTATTTGTTGAGAATATTTTGCTAAGTTTTCAACAAGAAAACCATATCAGTTTTGTAGATACAACACCATATACCTTTGGTTTTGTGCTTGAAAACATAATTCTTTAACATACATTTTACTGAATCTACTTGACAAGACAGCCTCTGTGAAAAAATGAAGTTTAAAACAGTTCTCAACTAAAGTTATATATAGCAGTTTTCATACTCTGAGTATGAAATGTGTAGTTTTGGTTTAGGCAATTTTGTTTGCTTGCTTTTAATTGCCAGCTGATCTTTCTGGGTATAGACAAGGCCTCTGGAGGCATCACAGTAAATGGGACTGGCACTGACTCAAGCATGCTGAGCCCAAGGTTTGTATTTAATCTAGAAAGATGTAGCTTTTTCCAAGAAATCAGGAGACTTTCATTTTGAGAACTTTTTCAGTTTGAATTCCACGTCATAAAAATCAACTTTTGGCGTTTTCCTGTGGCTTTAAAAATCATGCTACTTTGCCTAGAGTACAAGACACAAGATTTTGGGGGCTTTCCAGAAGTAGGAGAAAGGGGCAAAAATCAGCCTTAGAAACAGGTTTGTCTTACCTGTAGAAGACCTTTAACAATTTTATGACGTCCTGAGGGTCCAGATGATTAAGCACACTGTTGTGTTTAGAGTACAGAAATTTGGCAGAAAAGAAACCCTCTTGCTTTCCAGCTAGTCCTCAGAGATCAGAGGGGCTGGGTGCAGCTAGGCTTAATTTCCAATTAGAAAAATTCGGCTCAGTAAATTCTGGTTGCACTCGGTAAGATCTCAGATGGACAAATACCGTGGGTTACACTGTAAGTCTGGTCTCATTCACAAATAACACAGTTCACTGTTTCAACACTTAAAATATGAGTTCAATAGGAATTTTCACAAACAGAGATTCACAAATAGTGGGGTTTACTGGAGCAACAGACTATAGATTCTCTTTGATTGCCAGTGATAAGTTCATTAAATCTGCAAAATATAGGGATGGATTTCAAAGCACTTTATTTTATATCTTTGGCAGTTACACAATAAATTAACCTTTTACAGAGAAAAAATGAACCTTTAATTTTACTGAGTTTTCTTTGCTTTCTCATAAAATTATGAAAGGATTAGCATATTTTTTCTGGAAAATTAACACCCACATGTCCCAGTTTTATCATTAAAAAGATTTAGTCAGCACACAATAAAAGCTGAAACGAAATGCATCTATACTAGCATTTTAGAGAATTTGAGGACTGCACTTTGAACCTGAACCTTGTGCTTACTAACACCTGCTTCACTTTGATGAGCATTGTGGAGAGGCATGCAAGTGGCTTCAACGCACTTCTTTTGTATAAAACTAAACTGGAAAACAGTGTCCAGGAGTATAAGAGACGAGCTCTTTTGTATCACACCTAACATAATTAGAATATGGCTGACAGGTCCTCAGGGCCAACTGTTTCTCAGATCACGTCTATTAACCTAAACTACTTGTTAATGGAGACATAACCTTACAAAACCCATCTCTTCCCCTATATATACACTATTTTATCTCCTGTTGAGATCTCCTAACCCCAAAATTTCCTTTAACTGCCTGATATTAAGAACTACAGCTGCTATTAAAGCCAAGTATAAATGTTTCTGGTACCATGGTAGCTTGTAAAAATCTGTAGACAAAAATATCACTGCAATGGATGCTTGGTTAGGTGGTTTTTGCAACCATTTGTATGTTTTAATGATTAAAAATTTAGGCAAAGATGCATTGAAAATTCTTTCAAGTTAAATTGCAATCTTCTGCTATTAGGTACAAACCTATTTTCTTCCACTGTAGTGTTTCATCTCACTTTTTAAAGGGGCAAATCCGGTATATCAACCTTCAGCATGGAAGGTGTTTTCACACAGCAAAAATAAAATAGAAAAAAATCTTAAAGGGAAAAATACTAATGCATTTTGTTTCAACTCATGAGAGAAAACAATCTTATCATTTTCTTTCCTGTATATATGTTATATCTTTCTTGATATAAATTTGTATATAGACACATTTATTTTAAAAGATCACATTCTCTGCACATTTTATTTTTAGAGTGTTCTAGACAATACATAATGCATAGTCTAATGAAATTCAAATACTGGATCTATCATGATGAAATTAATTATTGCAATCAGCTTGGGTGATTTAACTTTCTAGGGACAGCCATTTTCTAGCAGAGTGGGTAAGTAATATTATCATTGTTTTTCCCTTCATAATGAATAGAAAAAAGCAGTATATGTTTTACCTAGAGTAACTCCTGTCATGATTGCTTGTGAGAACAATACTGTTTGAGAAAAATTGGCATTTCTAGAGTGGGGTAAGTGGAAATTATTAAGTGACTGCAGTATTTTTTTTTCCAAGGCAATATACAGCTTCTACCTCAGAAGTAAGAAGTAAACTATAGCTCTGTGAAGATTAGCTCTAACATGAAGAATCTGAATGAAACACTTCTATCTCAGGTTTCAAAACCCCATTACAGAGGTTCACAAAAGAAAGGTCATTTTGTATTCACCAGCCTTGTGTCTTTCAACAAGAGAAGAACATTTCTGAAGTATTATGAAGAAAAATTTTCATTTGCTTTTATAAAGGCGTTACAATTTATCTATGATTTCTTTTCTTTTTAAGACAACATCTCCTAAAGACATCTTGTGAATGCATAATGTTTAGACATACAAATTCATAGATCTGTGAAGGGAAAGGATAAGGATGAAAAAGCGGTTTACATTTTGTACATAGTGACAATCTATGTCCTTGCTACAATAACCTGAACAACAGAGTTTGGTGTCTCTACAGGTACCAAAGAGCAAGAATTCAGAAATTCTTGGTTTCTCCCTATAGAAGGACAAAAAGAAGTCCAATTAATTATTGGAAAGGATCCGCTCTATAAGCCTCGAGCAGTTGGAAACAATCCCTCCACGGCCCATGGAGGGAAAAAATGAATCCTGGTTCTGTTTCCCTTTTAAAAATTAACATACTGCAAACAATTACCACACTGCTCAAAAGTCAAGTAAGTCTAAACGCAACTGTAACTTTGATAGTCTAGAATACTGCTGCCCGTTCCTCGGAAGTTCAAATCTGTTTGTTCCCAACTTCAGATTTC
This sequence comes from Oreocharis arfaki, assembly GCA_013398015.1. Taxonomy (NCBI): domain Eukaryota; kingdom Metazoa; phylum Chordata; class Aves; order Passeriformes; family Paramythiidae; genus Oreocharis; species Oreocharis arfaki. The sequence continues at coordinate 388,166 of VZRR01000984.1, forward strand.
CACAGATTTTCAAAGACCAAGTGTCATGGTTTGGCAATGGTATTCTCCAGCTTAGTACTCACAGTAAAACCACTACTCACTTCCCTTTCCACCTCCAACTGGAGGCACAAAAGGCAAAGATCATGAGTTCAGATATGAACAATTTATTGGAAACAGAAATGAGATTTAAAAATTAGCAGTAACAGCAAAAATATTAATAACAAAATTTTTAAGACAAAGAAATGATTTATGCAAAAAGCCCCCCAAAATAAAAAAAATACCCGTCAGCTCTCTCCCACCACGTTTTCTCCACCTGAAGGGACACCCTTCTTCCTTGAAGTGAGGGCTCCTTTCCCCCACCATGGCAATGATGTGTGGTCCAATAACATCATGATCCTGGCAGTGCCCCCTCACATGTATCACAAAAAATTAACCCTGTCCTGGCTGAAACCAGAACATGAAGACATCACTCCAGCTCTTTTCCTTACTTTGTGACCCAAGCAATGTCATGCAAATAACCTAGGAGAATTGCTATTCAAGACCTCACGAGAAAGGGCAATGAACGTCTTGATCCCAGTGTAGTTTTCAGGTTTCTCTAATTCCTTCAGCTGTCTTCATGCTTATTCTCTGCTTTTTCCTGTATCTATAAGGTATTAATGAAAACATCCAAAAATTGCCTGTAATGTTTGCGCACGATGCAGACAGGTGTACTTTTTTGTCAGAGTGGTCATGAAATGTAAAGAAAAGCCAAGTTTCACTCTTTTCAACTTCTCACTAAGAAGCACAGAAAACATTAGAACATCTTCTCCATACCTGCAACCTCTCAGAAATGGCCATAATCTACTCATTGCAGCATATTCTAGTTACCTTAGTGAGATGCCACTTTGTTCCTGAAAAGGCCATGAAAAAGGATGTTGAAATGCCATCCCTCATAAGCTCCAGGCAGTGAAACTGAAATGGAGCTTTAGGAAAGCCACTTTTACTGATTATTGTTAGATCTATCTCCATTTAAATGACTTGTGAGTTGGAAAATTGTTATTACTACACTAAATGTGTCATGTTCTTTCCACAAACCACATATTATAGTTCAATATAATAAAATAGTTTAAATCTATGGAGTTTAATTGCCCCTGCTCACATTACATAATTGTTGGTGTGTAATCAATAGGATATGCTCACTTAACAAAGGCAAATTATTTCACTTGATGTTCCTCTGGCCTTATCAGGATTAACTACACCTCTAACTATATAAGTTATATTTAAAGGTATAATATTTAAGTCAAAACAATAATAACTTTTTTTAAAAAAGCTCTTTATTCCTTATAAAATACAGAAAAAAAATTTTTTCTCAATTTTTCACTTACTGCCACCTTAATGATATGTATCTGGACTAGTCGACCTTATGCTGTCTATTCGTAGAGTTCACAATAACAGAGAATAAGGTTCACTTGTACAGGGTCACTCCTGACCTTTTCACAGGTACGAGACCAACCATATTTATGCTTATATTGATCATAACAGTAACGTAATCGAATGCAAATTGCCAATGGCTTTTCTATCAGCCAAATCACAATATTAATAACAATAAAACCTGAAATTCCTAAATTACAGGGAAACCTAGGAGAGCTAGCAACAAAATACAAGAAAGCAAGAGGTTGTGCTGTGCTACCTAAAAGTACTTTAAAATTTTATTTTCTACATATGAATTATTTTAGACCTACCTTTTCTCTTTGAATTTGTGGCTTACAGAGTGGCTTAATGCAAACTGAGTCAAATATGTTCCAGACACCTCTTGGGACTTACATAGGCCTTGGCATGCCCCGACTATGTGTCTGCTAGCAAGTTGACTTCAATCAGGCTAATATTAATACAGGAAACTTTAATTAGACATTTCATGCAATGGGCAGCATGTAATTGGCATGAATAAACCTTCTGCAGAGCAGTCTGATTAGGCATAAATAAGCATTGCAGTACTGCTGAGGGGAATAGAAGAATACTCTGTTTTACTGGTACCAAGGCTTATTGTCTCGAATAGATCACGATGAAAACATTGTTTTAACGAACTGGAGCTGCCAAGGCAAAGTAGAGGACAGTTTACATCATAAAGTTATAGCCTTGACTTTTTAGGTAATGAGCACAGACTAATTTAAGGTGACATAAAATACCCTGATTGTAACAGTTCATTTGCAGTTGGGCAAACAGAAATCCATACACAGTTGCATAGGTGTAATTGGTGTTCAGTAGTCTAAGTTTTTCCAAAACAATCACAATTATGCACGCAGATACGACTGGCTACAATGAAATTACAGTTATTGACTAACTAACTGTATGTATCTAATGTCATCTGATAGAAACTCAAAGTCAAATAATTTTCTCACTCCATAGAAATGAGAAGTTTCATATGAAGCTTTTCCTTTACACGAAGAACTACATAGAATCATAGAATTTGTGTTTAATACAGTATTTTTTTCTTAAATTATCAAAGACACAGATTTCTCTTTGTTTCATAATTATATATACATACACATGTAACAGGTGTTTATGAAGCTTTCTCTATATAATTACTCATAATGATGTAATTAGAGATGTGAGTGTACCACATACTCCTATAGTCTTAAATGCAGAGGGGGTTAACTGCTGAGACCTTGTGAATCTTGGGATATGAACTTTATATAATAAATGCAGCAGTTACATACTGAAATCCTCTCACTATGACACAATGGTTGTTCTAACAAAGGCAACAGGAGTGAAAAATGTGGAATTCTAGATAACAAAATGCTACATATTATAGGTACTATGAAAATTATAAATGAAAATGACACCCAAATAATCAACAGGTCTGCATGGGGTCCAACAGCAAGCAAGTTTGGGCATGTCTATCAATTATAGACACTTTAATATGGTTGGCTGATAGCAAATTATCACTATGAACAATAAATATATTTAAAATCTTTATTACATGTACAACAAGGTGTCAAGAATGGTGCCAGATTGTTTTTAGTGGTGTCCATCAAAAAGATAGGGAGTAATGGCCATAATCTGAAACACACGTTCCACCTCAACTGGAGGAAGAACTTCTTTCCATTGAGGGTGGCAGAGCACTGGAACAGGCTGCCCAGGGAGGTCACTGAGTCTCCCTTTCTGGAGACATTCCAAACCCACCTGCACGAGTTCCTGTGTCACCTGCTCCAGGGTACCTTGGCAGGGGGGTTGGACCAGATGACCTCCAGAGGCCCCTTCCAACCCTAATGATTCTGTCATTCTGTGAAGTTAGTTGTTTATGGAATGATGGCAGTATATTTTGCCATTTTCCTGAAGATGAAAAACAAAAAAAATACCCAAGAAGGGAGAGAAAAGAACAGAAGAGATTAAAAAAAAAAAAAAAAAAAAAAGGGGTTTTTTTTTTTTTTTGGTGTGCAGACTCATTAATAGGAACTCTGCTGGATAATGAGATATAAGATATTTTTTAGTTTCATATGCCTTTCAAAAGACTTAACAAGAAACATTATTTTCATTTATCTTTAACTGCAGACAAGAATTTCTTACTGTTTTTATATCTGGCTTATGACAAAGTAGCTTCTATCATTTGTTTTTCCTGGCTTGCTCATTTTCCTAAACTTCAAATAATTATTTCTTCTGATTTTACAAAATTCCATGTTTCTTTTCAGTGACTTTTCAGAAAATAATGTATTTGTAAAGATTATTCACAGCAAAATGGGGACTTTTAATTAATCTAAACAGAACTACAAACTAACTGAAATTTGCCTAATTGTAACTTTGTTTCCATCACTCCACTTACCCAGGATCCAAAATTATGTGTGGTCTCTGCAATGGTCTATTCCTTCCCATCCCCAAGAAGACTTCCTTTGCCATTTCCTTTCTATTCCATCACTTTTGAGAAGACTCCGTCCTCTGTAAGCAGACTAGATTTGATATTGACCTCTATGCCTTATAAAATGTTTTGTCAATAGATGAGAAATGCAGGAAGTATTGTGAAAAATTAGTCTAAGTCTTTTGTTTCTGAGAATATGCATTTCAGTGCTCTGCACTATAATTTTGTAAGCTCACAGGACTTCAGACACAGCTTATTGTTGCAGTCCAACCACCAGCAGCTGCATGTATGAACAGGTGAGGATTGCTTTCCTCGTAAGAACGGGGAGAACTGAGCATTATTCTAATATCTATAGGGGAAACCTCAGTATTGAGCAAGAATCCAAATAGAAAACAAAACTAGTGCATGAATTCAAGTCCAAACTCATCTGGGTTCAGCTTTAGCCAGCTGTCATTCGTCCATGAATGACAGACCTTTTATGTGCTCTAGGCCATTTTGCTAGCAAGTCTGGAGCTACACATGATCTAGGATAAGATGTGCCACCCAGCATGCATGATCTGCCCATCTCAGCTATTGGCTGCATATAAATTCTGAAAAGGAACAAAGAAAATCAGCACCGACTTCACATCTGGGAGGCTACACACTGCAAGTACAGAACCTGGTCACTGCTCTTCATAAAGAACCTAAACAATATACCTCTTGGCCCTCCACCCCAAAACACAGCACTTTCTTCAAGTAATATATCAGTAACTTCATGGTCAATAGTACACTGAAATGACGTCAAAGACTAAAATTTGGTTTAAAAAATGCCATTAAGTAGCATCTAAGGAAAGCTTTTGGTTTCACTGTTCTTTCAGTAATATGGCTAGAGCTTTAAAGGCATCCTACCTAGAACTGTTTCTGAAGAATGTGGTTTTATTCTACTGCTAACTCAGCTGCCCAATAACCAGTACTTGTGGAACAAGAACAGAATGACAGGCACAAATCTGTGCTACTCTGTTTCTCCTGACCATCTTTCTAAGCATCCAAATTTCAAGTAAGATTCTGCAGGACAATAAGAGCTAATTCAATTTCAATGTGTAAGTACCATAGCATTATATTTGCCACATACTAAATGCATTTTTCTCATTCTGAGCAGCACTGAAAGGTTTTGTTTTTTCTTTTTTTTTACTAGATTTCTTAGTGCAAAGTGTTAAATAATGTAATTTCAACCATGATGAATTATTAGATCTTATTACCAAGTCTACCACTTGCTCTTTGCAAATGTCATGGAGCAAAGAAATTAAGGTACTGAATTTAGAAACTTAGAAAATTTTGTCTCTTTTGCAGACAAAACATTGCCCTTCTAGAAAGAAAAGGCTCTGTTCTCATTTTAAAGTAAATTTAGAAGACACATTTTTATAACAAATAGAAGATAGTAAAAGTCCAAAATTCTTCTTACTGTTTTATTTCTTTATTCTACAGCTACCAATGAAGCATACACAATTTAACAGGGCTTCTTATTCTTTCTTTTCTTCACATGCCTTGTCACTTTGTTACACATACACAAACTACAGAGGAGAAGTTCTAAATAAGTACCAATATAAAAGTACTTACTAAGAAGAACTCAAAGCTATAGTGTAGAAGTTCCATACTTATGGATACTTATCTGATGAAGTAAGTTCCATACTTATCTGATGAAGATATTCCAAATAGAAGTGCTGATAGTCACAGGAAGGAATGACAAATCACAGTATTCACTACAGGATGAAGTCAGCTGGCCAAATCTCCAATGAGCTTTGAACAGTCTGGTCCCCCACCATCTGGTTCAGTGAAGAGAGGATATTTACTCTGTACTGAATTTAACACCATCAGTGGTCAAGTAAAAATAAAAGAAAACAAATGCCTGCAAACAAAACCACAGCCCCCTCCACCCCCCAGAACACACAATAACCATTTTCCTTTAATCGGAAATTTAATACAAGATTTAACTTTTTTCTCCACCTCTTAAAAATTTTCTAATTAATAGGATGTTTTACTAGTTTTCCTCAGTACTTTACCATTAACTATTCCTACTATGAACTGCTCACAATAATTTGTCAGAAAATTTGAAAACAAGGTCGAGTTTTAACTGCAGTCTCCTCTTTAATGAGAATTAATTATTATTTACAGTCATTTTCCAAAAAAACATATTTTTTCCTCTTTCAGTCAGGTGTTGGTTTCAGCTAACAAGGTCTAACCTTTTTTTCTTTACTTGTATCACATTGCTAAACATTCTTCTTTTCCATTTTTTCCATGGTACTTAATTGACATGAAAGGATATTTACTGGTGTATGACCACTGGGACATTAAATACCAATACCGGTGTCATTCCAGCAGTTATCATCTTCTGATTATTATTTTTAATAATTGAAAACAAGCAAGCACACAGAAATATGCATTTAAATAGCATATCTTCTCTTTTTTCTATCAGTTGTCTTTATCTGTATGCTGGTACATTGATACTTACAAATAAATATCTGTGGAACCAACTGGTCTTTGCAGCTGGGATGCAGCAAGGATGTTTCTGCATAACCAGAGAGAGAGAGTAGTTTTGCCCTCCTGAACTTCTGACAGGCAAAGGGAATTTACAGCTGAGGAGAGCTAAATACAGCTTTTCTTATCTCAGTCAAAAACACTCTCTTCTAAACAGTCTGACTGAACTTTTCCATGCCAAAAAATTTCAGGTAACTTTATTTCAAAATGAAAGATCAGTTATTGTAGCTGCAGCTTCAAGGTTTGCTTTGCAGTCCCAAGCCCACAGCAGAGTTGTAGGCACTATGGCAGTGGCAGAGAAAAATGAAAAGTAAAAGAACAGACTACGTTTCCAGACCAGTATGCTGACCTGGCTCACAGCATCTAAAATGGGCTGAAGAGAACATTTTTATCACTATTTTTCAGCAGTCTTAGTCTATTCCTGTTACCTTTAATCTCTAGGACTCACAAATCAACATAAATTAAACCTCCTGAAAAAGAAATATAGTTTTAGGACTCTCCAGTGTCATCAAGTCTCCTCTGACACTCCTTTCCTAAATAGAAGTAGCCAATATTTTCTGATGGCATTTCATACACAGGTCAGAGCAACAGAACCAGAGGTGAAAACCAGAAAAAGTACCTTTCTGCTGTGCTGAAATACTGTGGTCCTCTGACATTCTGTTTTTTGAAAATATGTCTGGGAACAAAACTTGTGGAGCTGCACACATATATAATCAGTCTAAGGATAGATTTTGTACTAACAGAAATTAAGTCTTAGTGATTTCAAACAGCTTCAAGATTAAGGAGATACAATTTGAGGTCACAATTTTGGATTTCATCACTAAATGTCTGCATGAATCCCGCTTTAGGAATTTTAATCTTTTTTAATGTCTGGTCTCTGATCCTGTAAGCCTTGCCAAGCCTTGCCAAGAACTGGCAAACTTGTGCCAGTGAAAGATAGTTCTTTTTGCCACCTTTCTAATCAGAAGAGTGAGGCATTTTTTTAAAGAAATGTCTGCCAGGCAAAGAGTCAGCAGAATGCAAATGGAGACAGAGACAAAATAAATGTGTCTGGGGAAGGAAAAGGAGAGACAAGAGAGGAAGGAATCTCTATTTCACATTCAAATCTTCTGTTGTAAAGTTCAGCTGTAGCAATACCTCTCTGACTTATTTTGGTCAGGTCATTGTCAGAACGAGGTTGACAAAGATCTACTGGTCATGATGATTTGCGATGGTGAGAGCAGTAGCTAGAAAGGCAAAACTCACTGCCTTCAGCTCACCCATCTCTGCAGTATGGTTGTCAGCTGAAGATCTACAAGAGGTAGAAAGCCTGTTACATGTTCCTCAGTTTGTCACGTGAGTTTCAATACTTGTATGTGTATGTGCAGTTCTTGCTTGTCTGACATAATCCTAGATACAAAGCTCTGAATGAGCAGATCCCATGCTTAAGTTGTTACTGAATATTAACATTTGCCCATTGAGGAGAGTTGGATCTTTTTTTCCTATGACATCTCTCTAAGCTTACACATATTTCTGAGCATCTAAGCACATTTCTACCATTGAGTAACATTAGCTGGTACACGGCACTAGTTTGGAGTCCCTACAGCTCACGCTAGAGCTTCTTAAATATCTTTCCAAGGGTAAACATAGGGGCAAATAATAAAAACAAGACCTGCGCGTATAAAGCAATCTGGAAGACGGCAAGCTTCCACAGAAAGGAAGGAACAAGGCATTGAAAGAAAAAAGATTTTTGCCTTCTACTAGATTGTTGAGACTTATGCAAAGCAGAATATGGAAGTCTGGTTAGAGGTCAGCGGGGAGTTCAGTGGGTAGTATTTTTGGGTTTGACCTGATATATGGCTGAAAGAAGGTACAGTGAGCTACCAAAAAAAAGGTGCTGGTTCATTTGAGACCATTTTTATAACTGCACTAGCAGGGAGTTCAGGAAATAACCATTTTGCATGCATGTAAAAAACTCTCAGGCAGATTTAATCAATTTGAGCACCTCAGGAAGTAGCTCTGGGCTCTAGTTGAGTTGATGAGACCACTTATCTTTCTGAAATGGTGTCTTCCAGTCTTTATAGACTGAATTCCATTCACCCTTTCTCCAACAGCTGTGCTAAACCTCAAGGGCCTTTTCAAGGGTCTTTCATTTGGAGCTGCTGTTTCAAATTGTGCACTCTACCTTCACAGCTTAGAATTTCTCCAGACCATAATGCTGCTTAATGTAATGCAATGTGATGCAAACGTCAGCTTGAATCACTGCTAAAAAAAAATGACACTTTTTTGGGGTAATTAGGAATTAGAAATAGTAAATAAATATTCTGCTGTCAGCATGTCTCTGCATCAGGCTGCTCAACAGTCTGGCCTTTCCCTGATGGTGTGCTCTGAACAGCCGCAATTTTGCATTTACGTTTTAATAATACTAGCAAACATCAAGGGGGCAAAGGCTTTGAAACAGTAAATATTCAGTCTCATGAAAGAAGTCATTCTTGGATAAAACAGAATAAGTACCATGCATCTACATGGAGAAATCAAAACAATGTGGTCTGAAAGACTATTTAGGTGATATAAACTGTATTCTTCTTGCCAAGGGAAAATTTAGTTAGTTACTGGACTTCAATGCAGTATTTTGCTAGCAGCAGATTCATATTAATGGCTGTTTTTAACATATTTCAAGTAGTTAGAATGACCTAATAGTATGAAAAGCATATATAAGCTGGTCACAGGCTTGCAGCTTACTGACTGTCAGAATTTACCTCTAAACTCTGAGTTATACTTGCAGAATTTGTAATTCATCACTGATTTAAACAATTGGTTTAAATCACAGAGACTCAGTGAAAATTATCTATATTGTGATTAAAAACTACATTTTCAGACTGGAACTATCATTCATTAAAATAAATGACTGAATTTTAAATAAATGACTGACATTCCTCCTGTGATGAGGAATGTACGGTTTCTACAAACATCCTTGGGTCCCAGAGGACTTCAAGAGGGAGAATGGCCTCAGTGCAGTCATGGCTGTTTCACAATACAAAAGAAAATGTTTCAAAATACCTTCATGAAGTTTACTTCTCAAAGTAATTTTCAGGCATAGCTGAAATTTGTGAAAGACTGCCCACTGGGAAGAGAAGACGGTTCAACAAACCAACCACAGGGCACAGCCGAGCCCACAAGACAAGCCGGTGGCATTTCTGTGAAAACGTATTTTTAAAAGGGCAGAAAACACCACACAGGCAGTGTGGGAGGGTAGATAAGAGTGAAACACAGCAGTGGGAATACCAAGGTCAGAAGAAAAGGAGAGAGTGCTCCTTGGTGAAGTATATACTCCTGAAGAACTGCAGCCCTTGAAGAGACAAAGCCAGAGCAAAGGGAAAATGGGAGGGGGAAGGAGAAGCAGAGAGGAACCACAGTCTCCCGATGTAACCACCCACTCCCCACACTCCTGCACCACCTGGCGGGAGAGTAAAGGACTCTGGAGTGATGAGGTGAGGGGGAGCCTAGAAAAGGGGGAAGGAAGATACTAGTTTAACGTTTGTTGTTTCATTTCTTCCTACCCAAAGCAATAATTTGATATCTATTTTAATTTGCAATGAGGTAATTTTCCCCAGGTCTAGTCGGTTTTGTTTGTGATGGTAACTGCAAGGTGCCTTGGCCCAGGAGGTTTCTCACTCCTTTCCTTCCTATTTTCTCTCTTCTCTGCTGGCTTAGGAGGAGAGAGTGAAACAGCAGCTGGGTGGAAGTTTAGCTGCTGGCCAAGGCTTACCCATCACAGAGACAATCATTTTTTCCAGAAGCACTAGAAACAGAGGGGGTCATTTTACCTGTCATCTAAGAATAACCAGATAGTTCACCACAACAAAAGAGAAACATTTCAAAGGGGCTTACTAGCATTTCCACTACACAAGTAAGAGAAATAGCATGTCAGGAAAGCTGTTCTGCAGATCAATAACAAAGGCTGGCCAAGCTGCAAAGACAAGAGCTGTCATTTTCCAAAACTACATCCTCACAGCTTGATTCACTTGTGTAAATGTCACAATGCCTGAATTTCTGTGTTTTGTTTTGTTTCTGGCTTCAGTCTCATAAAATCTCCTAACAGAAATACGGGAACAATCTGCTAAAGTGAGATGTCTCCTTAATGAGATTGTAGCAATTCTCTTAAGTTCCTGTTTCTAGACGTACAGCATGTTCTTCTTTCTACCTCAGAAAGAGCAAGATTGTTATTCTAGCACAGCCCAAAGAAAAGCTAGTACGAACAGCAAATTCCCTCTGGATGGCACTCTGGCTTAGAAACATATTTTGCTGTCCAGAGGGTAATTCAGTAAAAGTATGACTCAGCCATCCTGTCTACTATGTAGAGGCAGTCCCAAGAAGCTACAACCTACTTGACAGACAGGTCATCTACTACTGGAATTAAAAATTTAATTGTTAAGGCATTTTCAGTTGAATTTCATACACTATCTTGCCAAACAGAAGCCTCAAGAGCAGTTGAGATTCCTTCCCTTCAGGTCTCTGTTTAATGAACTTCTTTACGCTTCCAAAGGTTGAAATAATCTATAATATGATCAAGACTCTAAGTGAACCAGCTTGATAACCTTCAGCAGGCCTGTACACAAGATTATGCAAACACCACAGTTTCAACTGTAAAGGAACTCTTCCTTAATAATTATATTCTATTTCCATACTTTTATTTGTCTGTTTGTGAACTGCATTAAAAAAAAAAATCATGTAGCACCTACCAAGAGACTGGAATTCAATTTAAGTTCAAAGTAAACTCTGTAAGGGCCAAAACAGTTCTTCCTGTTCCTTCCATTATTTCTTATCTTCTGTTCAATCCATAGACTTAACCCAGCTGATGGTTTCGTTCAGGTCATGCAGAATGGATTGTGCTTTCTAATTAGTTCTACAGATGTTCTTGCACAAGGCTTAGGCTAAATCAGTGTCTGGAAGCACAGCTCCAAACAGAAACTGGTAATTTTGGGTGAGCTTAGTTCTCCACAGAGGCACAAGGCATTTCATCCAGCCAAGGTCAACCCACTACACTCACCATTAAACCCTGTTCTCAAGTGCCACTTCTACATATTTTTAAATACTTTCAGGAATGGTAACTCGACCTCTTCCCTGGGCAGACTGTTCCAATGCTTGACAAACCTCTCTATGAGAAGGTTTTTTGTAATATCCGGTCTAAACCTCCCCTGGTGCAACCTGAGACCATTTTGTCTTGTCTTCTTGTTATATGAGAGAACTGACGGTCCCCCCACCTGGCTACAACCTCCTTTCAGGCAGTTGTAGAGAGTGAGAACATCCCCCCCGAGCCTCCCTTTCTCCTGGCTAAATATCCCCAGCTCCCTCAGCTACTCCTCACAAGACTTGTGCCCCAATCCCTTCATCAGCCTTGTTGCCCTTCTCTGGACACGATCCAAGAACTTTGTCTTTTTTGTACTGATGGGCCCAGAATTGGACAGAGGATTTGAGGTGTGGCCTCACCAGGGCCAAATACAGAATCACTTCCCTGGTCCTCTTGGCCACACCATTGCTGATACAAGCCAGGATTCCACTGGCCTTCTTGGCCATCTGGGCACGCACTGGCTCATGTTCAGCGCTGTCGATCAGGACCCCTAAGTCCTTTTCCACTGGGCAGTTTTCCAACCACTCTTGCCATAGCCTGTAGCACTGCTTCAGGTTGAAAACCAAGCGTAGGACCTGGCACCTGGCCTTCTTGAACCATTGGCCTTGGCCCATCCGTCCAGCCTGTACAGACCTCTCTGTAGAGCCCTGGGGAACACCACTGGCAACACACTGCCGACTGGATTTAACTTTATTCACCATCACTCTGGGTGGTACATCATCTGAGAATGCACTGAAAGGTATAGAGTCTTCCTCTGACATTCAAAATTTTGTTTATCTCCTCCAGTGCTTGGATCTCAATCTTTCTGCTTTCTGTTGCTTCCCCTGCCGAGGGAAATGCCCCTGAAGAAGGAAACTGTGAAGAGACTATTCTTGGAAAACTGTGTCTGGGTAGAAAAAAGGAGCAAGGAGGAACCCTCAGCTTCCATCTCCCAGTGAATGTGTCTCCAGGTAAAACATGGCCTTCATACACCTTTTCCCCAAGGGAATAATGGTTATTAGAATGCAGCTTTGGATTACCTCACAGGCAACTATAATTTCCCTGCTGGATTATGAATCATGAACTAGTGGTTTATTTTCAGGCTAAATTATCAGCTAATTATTATTTCTCAGGCAAGCAATAATCCATTTCATGAGGGAAAGCCTTTAAAGGGAATATTTTTAATTGAGAACACAAAAAGTTTTGAAATACAAAGCAGATAAAGGTTTATCTCAGCTTGGTGCAAGCTTTCTGCCTTCTCTATGCAGTCCAGAGCCTCAAGGGATGGGAAAGGCCTCTAATATGGAGATTTTAATTTACTCTTCTCCTGTAATCCATTTAAAATGTACAGTTGTGAACTTGTCTGATCGGTATTTTAAGAGCAGCTGTCTGAAAGTGAAATGGTGACAGGCAAGATAAAACACTAAGTGAAGAAACAGCAGCGCTGGCAAAACTGAGGAAAAACTCATAAGTAAAAATACAATTTGCCCTGGAGAAAGGTAAAATACATAATTTTGTATTCTCTGATATCACTGACCAAGAGATACTCTGCCAAATTAACACTACAAATTCTTCACCAAGCAAGAAGAACATAGATATTCTCTCAGATGCTCATTTGTGGTTTCATTCTGAAGTAGTGCACCAACTAGCCCTGAAAAAAAACCAATATGGACTGTGTGGTGGGCGTGGGGGAAGAAAGATAATACCCTCCTTCCTGCCTGTGAGCCATTAGTGTCTAAGCAGATGGCACCACTGCCTTTCTTACAGAAGGCAGGAGACTAGAGCAATAATGGGGAGTCTGCCTGTTGGGTTTTAAAGCTTCCTCTTCCTCTGCTACATTAAGCAGAGATGCTGGAAAGACTCACACTAAGCAGAGCACTTATCACTGAGGCTCTGTATATAACATGGGGCAGACATGCCTGCAGCATACCACCAGCCTTGGCCTGGACCTCTGGGTCCGGGTCGATGGTCCACCTGGGCCTCCTGCCCACAGAAATCACCAGATAAGCAGAAGAGTTCATTTGAATCCTGTCCCAGTCTCCCTTCCCTGTCTGATCACAGAACTGAGTCAGGATGCAAAAACACACAGCTCTGGGAAAGAAGTATTAGCACAGTTTTAACAAGAATCATGACACTCAGGAAAGCGCATCTCAGCAGAGCATGGCATAGCAGTCAATAATGCCAGTGGGTTCTGAGCAACTCACATCTGTTCCTCTAACCAATCCAGATTTTACTTTGAACTCATATGTTTTGTCCCTCATTGTCATGTTTTGAGAAGCAAGGATCAAATGAGATTGTGCAGGTCCCTTTTTTGTTTGTTACAAAACAAGAATTCCAAGATTTCAATTTTATTTTAGTGGTATGCCATAATTTCTTGGTCCAGTCTTTCCTGTTAAATCTATCTTTGAACTTTATTTATGTGCCTGAAATGTTAAGCTCTTTATCTACCTGGCTGATAGCTCAAAATGCAATGCAAGCATCACTGTATAAGTTGATAGAGTTTTTTGAGTATTAGTTCAGCTGCTGCCCCGAGTTTCCCAAAGGGAAAAGTGGTGGTAGGGAGAGGAAGAGGAGACAAGAAAGAACACAATCATGAAAATCTCTAATGCAAGTGAGAGATGGGAAGCAATGGTATCACCAGATGCTAGACCCTACTGGAATAATGGACTTAGGGTAAGAAAAATATTTATAAAGTCAAAATAGAAACCAATGGAGGAAAAAACCTGTGAAAAATAATGTGAAAACATTACAACATTTTACTAAATTTTCACTAAGAATCAGAAATTGCAGGTGCTCCTAATCCCTCAAACAGTACATTTTAGCCATGTAGGCTATTCTACAATAGTTGACTGTCAATTTTTTGCATCTCTTTTAAAGTCATTAATTATTTAATGACTTCTACTTGTTTAACTAAGTAGTTGTTAGCATCAATAGTTGTTTAAAAAAAGTGAACTGTATCATTAATAATGAATCTGTGCTAGTTCAGCACAGTGGTATAAAATATTCTCTAAACAGTGCTTGTAACAGAATAAACATGTCTCTAGCACAGAGTTCACAGGAAAATATGCATTCAGCATTAGCAAACCTATCTTCTAATCTGAAGGAGTTAGCTAAGCATATTTCTGTTGGGTGTTCCCTCAACTACAATTAAATCCTAGAATCACAGAACGGTGAGGGTTGGAAGGGACATTAAAGATCATGTAGTTTCAACCTTCTGCCATAGGTAGGGACTCCTTTAACTAGACCAGGCTGCTCATCCGGGCCCCATCCAGCCTGGTTTTGAACCCTTCCAGGGATGGGGCATCCACAACCTCTCTAAGCAGCTTATTTCAGTACCTCACCTCTCTCTGAGTAAATAATTTCATCCTAACAACCAATCCAAATCTGCCCTCTTTCAGTTTAAAACCACTGCTCCTTATCCTGTCACTATTTGCCCATGCAAGAAATTGTTCTTCCTCTTTTTATTAAGCCCCATTTAAGTACTGGGACTTTGCAATAAGTGAAAATTGCACCAGTATTCTTCATCAAGTTCTGAGAATAATGTCTGGCAAAGTGGCTCCTGCGCTGTTTCCTACGGCAGCAATAGGACAATACTGGCTCTGTGCTAAACAGAGATATTGAGAGGTTTGCTCCGGGAGAGGAGCAAGCTGAAATGCTTCAGGACATAAAGGCTGTAGAGTTGTCACTAAAGTACATAAAAATAACCTCCCAGAAAGAAAAAAGTCGAATGTGCAATTAAAGCCAATGCCCAAAACTAACAAACACAGAGGGGGTCACCAACAGAGACGCTGCAATGTAATTTAACAGGTCAGAGGTTCAGTGTACCTATCAGGGGTATTGTTACCACATGGACAAGAGCAACAACCCAGAGCATGTGCATGCACAGACACACACACGCACACACACACACACAGAGACCTCTCATTCCAGGGTTCCCAGAAGGTCTGATTGCCTCACCCAGAGGGCTGTAGGATCACTCAGGGATATCCAGTAGAGAACAGTGAGCTGCTCAGGAGAGCTGGGCAGGGTAAGCGTCTGTGGGTGCCCACGGTCACCTTCTCCTTACAGGGGTCCTCCTCTAAGGGACACGACAGCACATCGTCTTGAGGTGGGACCCATGGCCATACATGGCAATGGTCCAGAATCTCAGCTTCCAAGTTTTTGCAAGTTCCTGACTGCTGCCTTTGTTACAGGGCACTGCTTCTGACAGCGAGGGCACCAGTCATGGCTGCCTGCACATTTCTGGCCCTGCTGCCCAGCTATTGACCACGAATCCTCAGCAGTCTGTAGGACACGTCAGCTTTGATGTATCACTTCCCTTAATGTGTTTTTTGGAATGCTGTGGTGATAACACACTCACATTTATCTTCATTGCTGCTGCTGGGAAATGTGAAGGTTGTCTCTAACAAGATTTTCCCATTTAGTTGAATAATTATGTTAGAATTTTAAAGCACTCTGGGTTATCAGAAGGCAGCAACAAATCTCTAGCCCAACAAATGCTACATGGTGAAAACATTTTAGCAAATTATATTTCAAGGCCCTTTTGCATGTTGCTGTAGAAATTCCAGATACAGGGAATCAAACTCATTTCTCTGCAGAGATGACTCTGTTGTTAAGCCAGAAATGTATGTACTCAGTGCAACTGACTGCATGGAATAAGTAGCAGCTTCTGATGGGAGCAGTGCTGGATGCTCATTGACAGCCTGACTGATGACCACGTGATCTCACTCTGACTTTACTATGTGCTGAGAAGGCTGTAATTCCAAACCCAATGCTTTGATGCAAAACACTGCTGATACTTCTCAGTCACATCAGAACATACAGGCCCTAGCTATAAAATAATTTTGGTCCTACTGCTGCAGCTGTAAATCAGTTCTATTGATTGCAGTGGAGCAATGCTGCCTTACATGAGGCTCTGGTCCTGTCAACTTTTAAATAAAATTAGATCAGCAGTCTCAATACAGCAACTAAACTTTGCTATTAACTTTATTTATTGGCTGATGGATTTTTTTTCCTGGTCGTTCAAACCTCGGGCAGTGATGAGCTGTACTTGTGACTACACCTTCATTTACTGCTACTATGAAGGTCTTAGAGTATTCCAATACTGCCTGTAGGACAAACTACAAATAAGCCCATTATTAAGATAGCATGCTTTGTTATCAGCAACAGACCCAAAACAGGCAACAGATAAGCAGGATAAAATTGCTCTTGTGTATTATCATTAATAACAGCAGAAATATATCACAGTTCTTAGCTTCACACCTCTTTCCAGAGAGTTTTCAGATTCAGAATTTACTAGCCAGATAGCTCTGCTCCTCATTACTTCCTAAGGGGAGCCCTAATTGCTAAATTCTGAGGATTTGTCTTCATTAATTACTGATTTCTTTACCATAGGAAAGTACCAGCCACAGAAATATGTAATTAATCAGTATACTTCTGACTAAAGAGATGCATGTATTTCCTTCTCAGAACTGAAGTTCAAAAATATCATTTGTTCTAGTTTTCTGACAAGTCCTTTACAAGAAAAGCTGAGTACTTTGCATTCATTAATTTGGTGTTAATTTTAACAGCTTTATAGGTAGTATTACTGACATCTTATAGATAGAAACTGAGACCCACAAAATTATTTATCTTAAATCAAACAGAAAATATTTGAGTCTTGCAGATTCGCTGTCAGTATAGGAAAAGGACAACTATACATTCCAAGTCTTAAGTCTCATATCTAACCTTTGACTCATGCTCTGAGCAGAGCCCCCAGTGCTTCCTGTAGGGGTCTCTATGGAAAATAACAGTTAGGAGCAGGGAAACAAGGTTAGTGCTGAGGTATCAGTGCCCCCTTTTCCTTAGGTACTGCTGGCAGGAAGCTTAGGAAAGTATCTGAACTTTTGCCAGGTTATCCATCCAAACACGTCGTAAGGAATCCCCAGCATTCAGGAACCCAGCCACTTTTGGAGGCTCTGCTTCTGAGAGCCTACTGACCTCAACAGCAGGACCATGTAATAAACAACCCAAACAAAAACAATTTTTAAGGATGTTTGGTCCTTTTTGTCTTATGATGTCCTTAAGAGAGTGTTAAGAAAGATCTGCTGCTTATTTTCTACTTCTTATCAGATGACTTACACCAGACAAAAGTTTCTGAGGTGTTCTTCCCACAGCAGGAGGCTGATACACTGCATTGTCTGACTGCTGGTGGTGTGTGAGGAAATGTCTCCTTTCTTATGCCAGCATCACTTTCACAGTGATCATCTCTCACCTCACCCTCCACAATTCTTGCCTTGAATGTGTGAATTAACCCAGCAACAACAGAAAATAAGAAAACAAAGGTGAAGAAAGGGGTAGAAGGATGGACAGTACAGGGAAGTTTGAGAAACATCAGTGATTTATAATGCAAGGAAAAGAACTGAGAACCAGATTTCCTGAGGAAAGTTATGAGAAGATGGTAGCCAATGCTCAAAACAAGGAGAAGGAATGAAGAAGCCTGAAGTGTTCTCATGGGACAGAACACATGAGAAAACAGAAGAGTAGCACCTGACCTGACACAATCCATCAGGGACTGGCCACTGATCATGAAAATGTTCAGTTGCCAGTATGTACCTAACATTAGCTGGTGGGTCTGAAAACTGTTACCGTATGCTGGCTGCTCAGTGGCCTGTGTGGAATGACTTCAGCACTCACAGTTCCCTTCCCAAAAGAGAAGTGAGAGCACCACCGATGTCAACCTTACCAAGAGAAGCTCTGTTACCAGTCTCAGGGTATGTGGACTGGGTTATTCCCTCACAAAAACCCACTTTGCAGGACCTTAGGGTGTGAGAGGGAATGCAGAGAGCTTTACCTACTACTTTAGTAGCAGTCACTTCTTTTGACTAGGATTTTTTAATATCCACAGGTTTCATTTACACACTCCGAGTTCCTAATACACACTTTAGAAGAGCTCTTCAATTTCTACTGCAGATACTATTAGCAAATAATAAGATTGGATATTACTAAGAAATATTTATTATGACATTTGTTTACTAATTCTTACAAAGTAAAAGGTAATTTTAGGTATTAGTAAGATGAAGTAGTTGGGAACCCTTAAAAATTTACTTCCTTGTTCTGGCTCTGCACTGATATTTAGTCATTTCATTCAGCAAGGCTTGTGTCACCCCAAGTCACAGTAGTCTCAGATTGGTAGAAAATAATAAATTTTGGCTTGTCCATTAAATTAAGTCATTTTAGCTCCTTGCAGGTATGCATAGCTGAAATTCACCCTATTGACAATAATAATGAAAAATGTTTACCTCAAAAATATAGATGACAGATTTTACTGTACATAAACGTTTTGCCTAACTCCTTCATTCATCAACAGTACAGCAGAAGCTAGAGGTTTGAGTCTTTTGGCTTAAAGGCCATTCAAAACATTTTGCACTCAGAGGTTTGGTTTTATGAAATACCACAGTTCTTTTTACTGTGTGTACAATGGACAGGACACCAACATTCTGAAAGAAAAAGGTACTAGTAATTTAAGTAACAGCTGTCAAAACATGATATCAGAGGAAGTTACCAGGGAAAAAAGAACATGCAATGCTAAAGGGAATGTAGGTAGTGCTGGGATCCCTAAATTTAATCTGAAAAGGGTGTGTAAGAGGCTGCAGAAATCTGTGGCATTTCCCAGAACTACCAGACATCTTTGACCCCTTTCCCAGGGTTTTTATGTTGACTGAATCCCTCTTTCATCACCTTTCCACAGTCAGTTTAGAATGCATTAAAAACATTTTCTGGGACCGACTACATGAGGAAGATGACACAGGCAGATCCTCTGGTGGGATGGTAAGGCCAGAGAACAGAATGTATTTGAGGAAAATAATGAGGAGTGATTTTCCCCTGGATATTTGCTTCAGCATGAGCCCTGCTCCTTGACCTGCAGCACATCTGATAGAGCATTATAACTTTCCCTGAAATGATAGGGCAAAGAAGAGGGAGCCACACATCATGGCCATGAGGGATTCTGGAAGGGGAAAGAGAGTGGTATTAGCCAAGCACTAGTACTAGCAGAAGTGAAACGGTTGTGAGGGAGAGCAGGGCCATTCCTCTTGGCAGTTACAAGCAGAACATATTTATTAGCTACAAAACTGGTCCCCAACAAAATATCTGATAAAAGCAGAATTTTAGTTCCAGATCTTTATTTCTATGTCATGACTGGTGTTGTTTTTACATTATTATCAAAGGAAGTAAAGAGGAGGGAAAAGGAAGGAGGGGGAGGAAAAAATTTGAAGCAAATAAATGATTGCTGTGTATCAGAGCAGTGTATAAAACTATTTTGACCAGAATGACCATTATCGTCATTGTCTTAAAGAGAAAAGAATGTACGGCACATAAAAATAATTAACATAAGAAAGTAAGTAGCCAGGCACTATTTATTTTTTCACAGTGTAACTAATCAACTTCACAGCAGATACAGTAAAAACAATGTGTTACAACTGCTTTACAAAATTCAGTGTTGAAACTCTCTTGATTCTTAACAATTTAAGAGACATCAGAGCACAAACATCTAATCTATTCATTTTGCACAGAACACATGTTATTCAATGGTGGGGTATTAATTCATTTTTTTTAAGACTATGGCTTTCAGAGTTTTACATTTAGAAGATTACAGTTTACATCTCAGTAACATCTGTATGAACTATGCACCAGGGTGCAAGCACATTTCCTTTCAATGCACAAGGACTAGTGCAACATTTATATGAAAATTCAATAGACATTAACACTCACAGTAGAGTTATGAACTATAAAACCTAGCCTTCAAACCACTGTTAGTCTTCTGGCAAAAGGTTTTTGAGATTTTTTTCTCCAGAGGTCCTTATAAACCAACTCTTTCTCATAATCTTACTTCAGTATTTCTGTTTCCAAAGCCTTGTACCACCAAGCCTCTTCTAACAATGAGGGCCACAAGCATCTCCTTTCTGAGCCTGTTAATAGTATTCTTGTTATCAGTCTCAAAGTCTTGTCTGCACTTCAATAAAATCAGCTTTTACCAGATGATGTACTATTCTGAGTGAGCTATGCTGCTGAAAACAAAAGAAAACCAAGCAACCATAGGATTAAATCTCTCTCTTTGCTTTCACATCTCCCCAGACGTCAAGAAAATTTTTAAATAAAAGAAAGAAAATCCCCCCAAAGGCTAAAAAATTCTAGCCTTGAACCATATTTGAACTTTCTGCACTATTCTATAGCAATCTAATTTATTTAAAACACTCAGTGATGCCTAGTTACTCATTTTTTAAGTACTTGAAACTGAATGCTCAAGGAATAATATTTAAAAAGGGCTAAACTTCTGAAGAGCAGATTTTTTTCTTTCATGTCTTAAACTGCACATCAGAAAATGAGGCATCCAAAAACTAGGGGTATACTAAAAATTGCAAAACTCTGAGTCAATCTTTTACCATGGTACCAACTGAGTTCCGAAAATGGAGAGCAGAATTCATCTACTCTGCGAATGCACTGAAGAAATTTGCTCCTACATACAGATATACATGAAAATCTACTTTTCACATAGAGGGTATTTTCATATTTACCTTTAGTGATATTATTGCCCATCTCTTCTCTCTTTCTTTTTCAGTAAAAAGGAGTAAAATTAAAAATTAATCTGCAAGACCCATCAAACAAAGCCATAATTATTTTAAACTTCTGAACCCCTCCTACATTCTAAATGTGCAAATCTAAAATGGGTTTTTTTACGACCTTTTTGGTGACATTTAGAATATAAGTTTTATTGGCAGGAGGAAGGTTGCTAAAATGGCAATCAGAAACTGATGTATAATACTCATATCTTGCTTTCCAGTCTACGTATAGATGGATGGATATAGATGTAGATATAGATACAGGTTGTTGTCACTGTCATTATATCTTGTGTAACACCCATAAAGTTGCAGCTGTACGTGGGATTTAGCCAAGAGCATCATCTGTTTATCATCTCTGAAGTCTTCTGCTTTAGTCATGCTCATAAATAATGTTGTCAAATATAAAAATTATTATATTAGTGTTTCATTATAACCCAGCAGAGAGGCTTTTTCAAAACTGAGAAGCAAGTAAAACTCAACAACTGAAAATGCTTTAGTTTTGGTATTGCACACAAAAGATTATGTCATTTTAAGAGAGGCTGAAGAAGTCATGGCTTAATCACATTAAAAGACTGTGAGAATACCTTGATGTTTCCAGGTAATTGAATATAATAATGGATGAGTACATTCCAAGGCTATTGGAAAAGTACCAAATAACGAAGTAGAACTGTAAATATGAGCATAATAATAATAGTAATAATAATAAACAACCCAGCTGAGGAGGTTTCTGCAAGGAAAACTGAAATGGAAGAATAAATTTGCTTCAGTATCATGTCTTTATATATATACCTTAGAAGCAGCACAGAGAGTTACAACACTTATCTTACGTTCCATATTTCTTGCAGTAAGTTATGCACTAGGGCATTAATAAATAACTTTAAAAGGAACACTGATGCATAATATTGCAACATTGTCCATTGGTGCCAAAACACTATCAAATTAAATGCACAGTATAAATATTCACTTAGGTAGTTAAAAATACCAGCATTTTTTTTAAATAATTAATGAAAAACAGGGATGTACTAGTAAGGTGCAAAGTCTGAGTTACTGAAACACTATGTGAACTACAGATGCCAAAACAGAGCTTTGGATTAAGGATGAATTTGAATACTGGACCCTCAATATAATAAATACCAAGACACATCAAAAATCAACAAGTGTTATTTTTCAAAGATATTTCTGTAAATTTAGGGTTTCGACCATAAATTGCTATTGTTTATAAAACTTTAATGAAGGGGAATATAAATTATAGCAGTATTATTTGCTTAATTGAAATGGCAATTAAGAAAAAAATTGTATTTTTTTTAATATAGGAATCACTATGAGATTACCAGATTCTGAAGTATATTCTATAGCAATTTAAACTGTAATTAAAGGTATCATAACACAACCTTTCATGTTCAGACAAAAAGTCCAAGTGTTCGTAGGGGAAAACAATGAGAAATATAAAAGATACTGTAAAGATGCATAAACCAATAAGATTTTTTCCAGTGACTTAAGTGTAAACACAGATTGTATATTAATATTGGGCCTATGAATGTGTTAATTTCCACATTTATCTTTCTTGGGAAATCTGAGCTATAGGGCAAGTGCTTTCATTTCTACTGCTCTTAGGCCATCATTGGGCAGATGGACTAATGTGACTTTACTGTTTAAAATGACCATCACCTCTTTTCTGAATATTTCACAAGACTCCTATATACCATCTTCCTAAGGAAGAAAAACAATTCAAGGAGAAATACATATCTGTAGTAAAATAATGACTCATCCTGATTTCCCACCCACAGTAACATGATTTTGTTTTTAAATATCAAATTGGCAAAACTAATACATCCTCTGTGGAGGCAGTACTGGTCACTACTTTTAACAGCCTTCAACTTTCTCTGGTCTAAAAGACATAGGAATCCTAATGCCACCCCAGACAGCCAGTCTGTCTCCTCAGCAGGACCAACTGAAAATCACTTTTCCAATGTTTGGCAGGAAGACATCTCCAACCTGCAATGCCTGGACAAGGAAACTTCAGAGGAAAATTTTCCTTTAGAATACAGCAAGGCTCAAACCCTGACGATAAAGTCATTGTGTGAAGCCAGAAACACACAAAAGAATTACTTCCAACCTGAAAAATATTTTGAATCTCAGGTAGGCCTGCAGTGATGTAAGGAAAAGTAGCTACTACAAAGAATTACAAAAAGAGAAGCCTTATTATTGTGGGCAGAGGCTCATCTCTCAGATCCTGTCAGGACTCAGGCTCTGTTGTCAGTAGCAAAATTGTCCTCATTTACACAAGCCATATGGCTACTCTTCTGGACCTCCTTTCTTGACTAAGAAAAGGAACTGAGAAAGAACAAGGTAGAACAGTTACAGGCCTCCTGTCTTATGTCCCCCGTGCCTCTCCTCACGCAGCTTAAGTGAGGTTGATGTACTGTAAGCAAAATCTGTAGGCAAAGCAAGATTTGTCACTGAGAAGGAGACTAAGAATTTTACAGATTTTTTTTTTCCCTTAAAATACCATGAGGCTTTTACGCTTTTTTCAGAATCAATAAATTGCACTTTTTTTAAAATCAATTATAGAACAGGACCCATCTGTGGTAAAAAGGCCTATACCCTCTGTTTCAGTTTTAGCCAATCTCCTGTCTCCAAGGGCCATCTGAGATTTCCTCTAAAGCCTTCGTTAACTCTGGCTTTCTCAGTGAACTTTACTAGTAGGTTAAATCAAAAGTTTATTATTTACTGACTTTTCACTAGCATCATAACATCCAAAAGACAACTCAGGAACCACAATACTGATCCCTGTGACAAGATTTAAGCATCTTGCCCAGGAGTGCCACCAAAACACTTCTATACCATGCAGGGAATACCTTGGTGCCTCATAGTAGGACAGTCAACTCAGTGAGACTGTTGTTTGCAAAGATAAACATTAAAGGCAGGGATGCTTTTCCATCATTGTGGATGTCACAGCACAGATCCATCTTCTGAAGAGAAGCATGTTTCAAATTACAGTCTCAGGCAGAAATCACCCTTCCCTTTACCAGAAACCAACCACCTTGGAATACCCCAAGGTACTCCTAGTTCATGTCTGGTATGATCACAATTCTTCTTTCTCACTTCCTGATGGAAGAAGGGGATAACTGAATGCAGTCTGAGTCAGGTTTCTATTCCCAAATGTTTTATCCCTTAAGGGAACTAACAGCAGTGTAGGCACCTGGGTACTAGGCCTTTCCCAGTGTCTGTTGCACTAATTAATACTCAGTAATTTAAAAAATGGTTTTATTATTAATAATAAATGGAGATTTAAAAAAAAGAAACTTTTTCTGACTTAACCTGATCTCTGTTTTCCTGCCTGAAATTTCACCAGAATGTTCACTCAAGATAGGTTTCTATTGCTCATTCGGTCTGTAGTTCATGTATAGGAAATACACAATATTC
Source organism: Oreocharis arfaki (assembly GCA_013398015.1). Taxonomy (NCBI): domain Eukaryota; kingdom Metazoa; phylum Chordata; class Aves; order Passeriformes; family Paramythiidae; genus Oreocharis; species Oreocharis arfaki. The sequence continues at coordinate 412,605 of VZRR01000984.1, forward strand.
TCCTTTTTATTTAAAACATAAAAAATATTTAATTATGTTGCAGGGAAGTCAAGAGCATTATCACAAATACCAGTGAAACAGAAACCTATGAACTAAATACAAGTCACTCAGATCCAAGTAACATGATTCTGGGATCACTGCCACCATCAATCTTTCCCTCATACCATTGTTTCCTTTCCTCCCACCAGTTTTCAGCACAGATTCCCAACTGAATGAAAAATGCCCATCACAAGATGCCATCCTTCAGACTCCAGCTGCAAACTCACACCACCTGTCTTGGAGCAAAACTTGGTCATAGTCTTGTGTGTTCAGCCAGATGATCCCACCCATCTGATTGAAATATTATCTAAGAGTAAAATAAAGATAACTTTTCAGGTTTCATTTCATCTGGCAACAGAGCATTAGAACAGCTGTTGCTGATAGAAATTAAGCAGAAACAAGAGATCACTGAAAAAGGAAGGACAGATCTATTCCTTTCCTCCGTCTGAACCACTTGTGTAGCAAATCCGTGGCATGAACCAATGCAAAGGCTTTTCTACAGCCTGGAGACTATTCTGCCTCTCCCTGTGAGTCAGTCTCCCCCTCCAGCACATTCATTAGGGCATGTGAATATCCACTGAGCTTTTTCAGGAACAGAAGCACAGTAATTCTGATTCCTGGCTTTGTATTTTTCAGCTGCAGAATCCTACATTAGTTTCTATCTTCTTTATCTATTGTAACGACTAAAAAACACAAAATTATTTCACAAACATGAAAGATCACATGTAAGGTATAACTGAGAGAAACTACAATGAATTCTAAAAAGATAATTATACTAACAAAAAAATGTATTTGCACTAGTTCTCAGCTATTTGGAAACAGTAGACAGAAATGATGACTGATACAATTAAATGAAACATATCTTACTTTAGGCAGGCAGATATTTAAATCCAGACTCCTCCTGTTTGCTTTCAATTTTAAGGTGTTCACAAATTACAAAGCACAGTTCATATATCAATTTTAAACAAATGTTTTACTACCATACCAAATAAACAGAAAGTTATAAAAATACTGTTGGAGGTGATTCTCCTTCAAAGTCTTACACAACCCTATATCTCTGAATGCCAGAAAACTGGATAAGGTTAAAGTCTTTGAAGCACATCAACAAGTGAATATAAAATACATTACCCACAGTTCATGCTTTGGTTGCACTGCCACTACATTAAACAGATTCATTCAGACACGGAAGACATGCACTGAAGATCGGTGAGGTACAATCATAGACAGAACCTTACCAAAAAATAACACACTGACCTGTACTCACTACTAGAACAGAGAAGTGGTGAACACTAATACAGAAATATCAAGGAAAAGTCTCTTTTTTGAAAAATACATTTCAAGAGATGACAAAGATAGGTTCAGTATAAAACAGAATTTTCCAGAATTTTTCCACTCTCTGCCTTTATGGCAATTTTTCCTCTTATGTCCCACTCATTAGATGAGAAAATCTCGTATTGAAAAGGCTCTGGCTCACATCCTTAATGTTCAATTATTTGAGCTACTGAACACTCATTATTGAAATTAGTGCAAATTAAGCATATGTTAATGGCATCAATTCATGATAGCATCACTCTTTATAACAGTGCATAGGCACTCGCTCTTCTGAATTTTGGTCTAATAACAGTACTAATTAGGAATATGTTTAAGTGTGTGCTTATGCAATGATGGTCAGAATAATATGACTCCCAAAAAATGTGATCCCAGCTAAGAGTAAACAAACTTTTATCCTGGTAAGTTTGAAAAATGATTGCAGCTTCTAACTCCAATTAATCATACTTTCTGTGTCTTGCCATTTTTTTAAAGTATCACTTAGATTTCTTGAAATAAAGTGTTTACATGAAGATTAGAAAGAAAATACATAGGACTAAAATTACACATTTATTACATGCCATGTTACAGGTCACTGCATTCTCATTCCTATTTGCACTCACAGTACTATGAGAAACTAAAATTATTTCATCAGAAACAAATGAAGTACACAGAAAAGTTTGTCAACAGACAGAAGCAAGTGTCTCCATAAGCCAAACAGCCATAACATTCAATAGGTTTAATACTCCATTACACTGTTCCACAGAAATTAGAGATGAAAGACTTCTTATCCATCCCTTGCCAATTCTGAATGTTTTCTGTTCTCCAATGCAGTCACTGGAAGCTGATTGGCAACTGACAACCACATGAATAGAAAAAGCTAACTAGATGAGCCAGAGGAGAGCAGGCTGTGAAATTTGTATTTCCTCTTGTAAAGTGCCAAGTTCTCTTACATTTCTTTTGTTTAAAGGTGAATTAATGAAACTCAGAGACTCACTAAATCTGGGCCTTGCATTGTATGGCAAGCTGACTGCTTTTCAAGCACATATGCAACATACTGCTGCTGAAGCCACCTTCATCCCTCCTACAGAGGAATGTGTTCAGCATGCTGTCAAGAAGCATCAACCTACATTATGGAATTTAAACTGACATGTTTCTATTGGACTGATCATTTTCTGAAAATGAGACTAAAAAACCAATAAATTATAGCATATCAGTGTTCTTAATGATACCACACTTCTACAGTCAGTCCAACAGTCAGAAAACCTTGTACTCAGAAAGGTCATATCACAAATAAGGTCAGTCATCCTCATCACCTGAGCTTTCAGATTCTCTCAACCACTCCTATACTTCATCAGCAAAATATCGAAATAAAGCTTTCGTCAAAATTGGGTCTTCTGTCACACATCCTTCCAGTACAACTGCACACAATCTCACATTCTCTATTAAGCTTTGGGGCTGAACAATGCAGTAACATTTCCTCTGAAATGTGTATTGCATATCATATCTTACTATGCCTGGTACCAACTAGACTATAAATACAGTAATCCTTTCTGAGAAATCCAGAGGAGGGAGCACATTTAACAGAAATATTGAGGGGAAGGGCCTTCATGTAACATTTTCTATTCTTAGCTATTAATCATGTCTTTATCTTTAGTACTGAACATCCTTACCTACAGCCAAATGCTAATCCCATTAATCCTCTTTAAAGATCTGTAAGGTCTTCTGTGTAATGCTGAGTTTTACTTAATGCATATCTTAATTTTACAGTGATTTTTGTGAGCTCACTTGAGACCAGTTTCTTTTTGAGAAAGGTGGAAAGACTGCACTTTTCCATAATGAAGACAATGGATTTAGAAATAGAAATGAGATACCAAATGCTGCCAGCCAGTCACATTTAACACCAAGAAGTCAGTCCACAAAGGCAACTATTGAAGGATTTCTACCAAAGCTCTCACCACAGAAAGGAAGGAGAACTGGTCCTATGATTTCGGTGGGATGTATCCCATTTGGAGAAGGTTCTGCAATGCATAAGGATTATTTAAACTCCCCCTTCGTAACATGTCTTTTCCACTAGAAACAAACAAGAAGGTAATTACCCAGCAATCCATACCACACTTTCAGTACATTAATACCACTTGGCTTTGGCTCAGTGAGCAGCATGTGCAGTAATAAACCAAATCTACAAAACCATCCTGTATGCGAAGTGGACCAGATCACACACCGGACTCTCAGGACTGGAGATTTAACACAGTGACTTTGAGTACGATGACTGTTAGAGGCACTGGTACAGGCCTTCCAAATTCTGCTGATACAAATTTGTCCAAATGTAGGGTTATGTCTTTTCCTCCGACACTGAGTATGTGAAGATCATTATGCTTAACGGCCAGAATCTCAGCCAGCACCAGTCTGGTTTCCATGAAATGAGCAAGCAATGGCAGCTGGATAAAAATTTCTGAAAGTTGGAGACCTCTTGGACAGCTTCAGGGAACTCACAACAATGAAGTAATAGGAAATGGAGCACAGATACAAAAGTAATATAAGGTTGAAAGCCAAAAGTCTGTATCCACGGTCAGGATAAGACAAGCTCAGAATTATCCTTGGATGTTTTGATACATCCATTCCTTGCTGCTCTAATATCTGCATTCTGTATAAATCTGAATTGATTAATTATGACCTAATCACACTTTTAAACGCACTGCAGAGAACAAATGGCTGATTGAAAAGAGAAACATTACATTTAAACTTTTTAAAATTAGGGATTAATAAAATCATCACCTTATGGATGAAGTGGATGATCAGAGTAACTAATCCCATTTTATTAAGGCTTTCTTTGTAAAGGTGTAAGAGATGCTACAAAATCCTTCTGCATTATCATTTAGGATTAAAATCGAAAGCTTATGTAGGACAGTCCAGTTGATTAACATAGCCTTTTGACTCTGCATTTTTTTAGAGCTGGAAAAAAGTGTATGTATGTGCGCTCAGGAAAGATAACTCTTAGGGATATTTATTTTAAAATTCTCTCTTCAAAATACCAGTATCAGTTCTACAGTTGATCACAAGAGGGAGACTACATCATCATACTTCCTCTGATTGTTTCAAATTTTTAAAGCATGCAAACAATTTGAGTCATTTTGGACCAGCTCTAACCTTTGTTCAGTTAAAAGTATTAATGACTACTCAATTAGTATTTTTTTTTCTGAGTTTGTCAAACCTCTGAAATTTACAGATAAAGATAGCCAATCCAGTAAACAAGATTGAACAATGCAAAGGCAGTTGGGAAGAAGATTCGAGAATAGGAGTCAATTTTTGCTATACGGATGTGTATTCTTCCTTCTCGCCAAGATCCTGTGCGGCAGTCTTCAAAACAACAAAAGAAACTAGCACAGTCTTTTCCTTCTAGGCACTCATATCCATAATCATCATCACGTTCAGGGAGATGATTAATGTTATTAATTGGAATTAGTGTTGATCCAGGTCGAACAGCAATTGCAGGTGGTTTCTTAAGGGGAAAAAAAAAAGGAAATACAGTTTTGTGTGGTTTTATCCTCACATTAAATAATTCCATAGGCTTTCCCTGGCAATATATCACTTTCAGTACAATATACAGAAATTCTAATATTAAAGAAAACAGTTTCTGGAGCTTAGCAAATTATGAACTGCTGTATATAATTAGCGCATGCAGGCAAAGATCATGAATGACTTTCACCTGCCACAGTAAAAACTGGGTTGTGCGGGGATTTGGGAGTAGTAGGTAATTAGTTACACAGACAGGGTTAGCTGATCTCATCTACATAACACAGAAAACATTTTGAAGTCAGTTACTCCTTGACAACTGGGTCACAACCAAGTCCACTAGCAGGCTATAATCATCACTAACAAAGGAATGATGGTCCTCCCACAGTTCTGAGTCTTTAGAATGAGACTGGATCTGTTTCTGGAAGCTAAAATTTATTTTCACAAAAATAAAAAAGCTAATGGGATTAGCACAGCATCAGTGGTGAAGTTTAACAGACTGCGACCATCTAATTCTCAGATGTTAAATCCCTAAGCAATATAGCTCCCCTTTAGAACTCAAGACATGAGTCTTAGGAGAATGCCACTCAAGACACTGATTAATTCAGCTCTTTATTCTTACTTTCACTTTCTGTGGGCATAACAACCCTCTTGTATCTGATAAAAACTCAGTGTAATATCTGTTAACAATTCTCATTGAAAAAATCTAGGTGGCTTGTTGCTGAGTATATATAGTGTTTCCTCTCCCCTTACCTGCGACTTTGGCCTTTTCATCTTCCTTTTACTTACACTAACACAACCCACCTTTCCCCTTTTTATTTCTTCGTTTCTCCACAGTTTTATATGCATCATCCTTGTTTCCTGAAAGTTTCTCTTTCTTCATCTGTTCTTTTTCTTCTCTTTCTAAATCTCATGGCCATTTTAAACTACTCCATAATCCTCTTTCAACTTCCCCCACCCCACCCCACCTTTGGCATCTCTTCTAAAGCCTTCAGACCAAAGAGAAGTGTTACATTGACACTACTCTTACATTGTGTTCTCTCTTTTCTACATTCTTCATATTCTGTCACATAAGGAATTAAAGCAGCAGGAAAGGAAGCAGTGAGAAAATTTAACTGGATATTTAAGTGTAAAGAATAAGTCCTCTTAACCAATGATACATGAGAGGCAATGAAAACAAAAAAAAATGAAAATTGGGAAGCCATCATTTAGCTTCTTGTTATGCTTTAGAGTCCTGTTGTCCCACTCCCTGGGAATTACTTTGGGCAGTACACAGATCTCTATACATTGTTATAGTAACATTCTTTCGCTGCAAGGGCATTTTACCCACTGTCCCAAGGGGTGGTATTAATGCACTGCAGTATCCACCATGTTTTCAAATAGCTTTATTTGATAAGTGTCTTTACCAGAGAAAGTTTCACAGACTGCTGTTTCAAAGCTTATTACACGTGATGACCTAGGGAGCTAATTACCATCCTAAAAGACCTCATTATTCTTTTCAGTTATGATAAAATATTGACAATACTAAGAAACAGGAGTTACACACTTCTATCCTAATTTGAGGCATTGCAAACAGGGCTTATTTTTATAAAACATGAAAAGTAAGTTCAATTATTTTCTAACTTAAAAAAAAATCTTTATTCTGTTGAAGGTAAATAGGGAAAGATGCTTATTTCTAATTCACACCTACTTCGATTTTACAGAAATTTTTTCACTGTTGGTTTTGCCCATATAGGATTCATGGCATGAGTTGTTTCTGCTAGCAGTGTAAAACAGAAATCCGCAACACAGAAACACCATGGGAGGAGGAAAAAATTACAGTACTGCTTTCCACCATTCACATCACCAGCACAGACTGGAGGTGGCTATTAATTACAAGTTTGAAGAGGTGGCTTGAGAGAGGCAGACACAGTCATCCTATAGGCTTAACGACCTACAGGAAATAGATAAAATGTGTGTAACAGACAATGTGAGGGAAAAGAGGAAAAAAAGACCAACACCTCACAAGAAAATGCCTTTATATAAATTGGCAGTAACTTGAAAAAAACCCAAACCAAAACAACAAAACACCCACAACATGTAGATATAGAAGTACATGCTGATTTTTTTATGGACATGCCTAGGGACATTGTAGATAAAACTCCACGTGTTGTGAGAAGCATTTATAATACGCTCTGATAGGATCAAACCCCAATTATTCTGCAATAACACTAATACAAGTACAAAAGGAAGCCATTGTCTATGGAGATCATGGCACAGGAGATACATTCATTTCAGGTGAAATGATGATCAGAACAAAAGCCACAACTAATTAAGTTTAATCTTTCCTGCCCAAACTCATTATCCTTACTAATGTGGATTTGCATAAGCCAATTCATACTACCTTTCTTGGATGATGCCAGCACGTATTTTCTAAAATAAAACTGCTGTAATCATCTGTAAATCTCACTTTTTTTTTTTTTTCATAAGAACGTTTATTGTGCCTTATTGGCATCAGTTCCTGGAATAGTAACCATTTATTGCATTTTGCAGTAGAAACAGAAGATCTATGCAAGGCAAGTTTCCCGAGGAAAAAGTCACTTGGGAATAAGAAGTTTTCAGAAGGAATTAAACTGACTTTTAAAATTAAATTGGTTTTTTGAGTTACATATCCATAACTACAAGGCAAAAGAACAGAAGACTTTGACAAAAATAAAGGGGGAAAAAGAAAAGGAAAAGAAAGGAAAAAAAAAGAAAAGTATTTTTAATGGTATGACTTCCCATTAACTAATGAGATGCCTTCTTTATTTATTTGCAGCAAGAAAAGTCATGGCTTTTTATAAAACATCACCAGAAAAGCTCCTATTTATCAAATTAGATAAATTTAATTCTCCCTTTTTTTAGTGTAATCTCTTCATCTTGTATGGTCTTAAAGCCATACCATAAAGAATTCAGTGAAAAAAGATTTCTTTTTTCAATGTCTTAGAAATAAAAAGCATTGTTTAAAAACCCAGTAAAACACAACTGAACAGAGTTTTTAGTATATTGCTAATTTTAATCTTAATGCAGATTCCAATTATTTATTCACTAAGTTTCATAGTTTCTATCTCATCATTATTCTACATTTTAAATTTTCATAGGCACTGAAAATCTCAAAGCACTTGGCAGATTATTGCACACGTGGCTGATGTGTGAACAGACTCTGGAAAGTGCCATTATTTCATTCAATAGAGCATACTTGCAAACTACTTCAGTCTCTTTTGATTTGTCAGCAGCTGATCTTTAATACTTCCCTGGTTTGAATAATACCTTTAATACCTCCCTGCTATCTTCATCTTTTCTGCATTGTGAATGCCAAGAGTAGATCTACTCAGCTGCCTGCTCACTAAGCGTTGTTGAGACCTCGTTGCAGCAGCAACCTGAAATTCCATCTGCTGTGCTGACACTGGATGCCCCCACATCCTGCAGCCTCTGCTACCTTTTACCCTCATAACTTGGCTGCGGCCCTTGCCAAAGCCTGCATTCTGCCCCTTCCCTTGTGCCCACATTTGTTTCTACTACTAGCAGGAAGCAGGTTTGAGGTTTCCATTTTCCAGTTTTCCTGGCTGTGATGGATTCCCTGAGAATCAGAGCAGTGCCTGACCAAGGCAGCACAGAGAAGTAATTAACCCTTCACCACTAGCCTTGCCACAAATACACAGCCGATCCACTTGGAACAGCTCACCAAGTGAATCATAACAGCTCTCATTTCCCTGGCATCAAGCCCCAGCAGCCTTGTGGTGCCCCCATAAGAGAGACTCCCACAGCAGTGCTGCTCAGAATAGGTGCACCAGTTCTCGCTGACATGAGTTGCAGAATGGATATGCTTCATAACAGGATTTCTGCACTTCCACATCTGCAATTACTTCTGTAATTTCATATCAATTTCTGTTTCATCTCATACAGAGCTGGTATTCAGCCTTGATCCAGAAAAGGCAGCTGGTAGTATGGTTCAGGTATGCTCCTGCATCCTTTAATGAAATGATTATAAATGGGCTTTATAACATTGTCCTTCCTCTTATTCTCTCCAATGTTTTCTTACTTTAAAGACTACCTTTAAATATTCATACTGACTTCCAGCAATAAATTCTTTGGAAATTACAGTATTCTTCCTACACAAACAGAAAGCCTCTTAATATTGAAAAATACTTGATCCTGAGATACGTGGAGGTTTGCCATAAAAACATCAACTTGTAAAAGCAGAAGGTTCATTTAACCAGAAAGAAACATGGAAGTCAATTTAGGCAGAATTTCTGTAGTGAAGGGGATTCAGAACACTGGCCAATAATAATTATTTTTGCCTTTGCAAAGCTTTGTAAGACTCAAGTTAGGTGATGCAGATCCAAAGAAATCCTCATACCTTGAGTCCATTCACATTATCTTTAGTGCTACAGTCTTAGCTCTGGTTCTCTGCCAGGTACTGTTTTCAGAAGCACTGTGCCCAGACAAAACCATCTCCATGGGCACACACTTCATGGGCAGTTCTAGAAGCACCAAGGGCATGGAATATTATATCAAACCACTCTCCACCTTAGGCTCATGTGTAGTCATTCACATAAGTGAAATCACCTAAAGCCTTTGCTCATTAGTCATATTTACACAAAATTAGTACAAGCCGCCAACTGTGAAAAAAGACAAAATAAATATTAGTGTTAATTATCTTTGAACATTAACTTTTCTACTTAAAAAGCAGTCTCTCAAAATAAATACTACAATAAAAATCACTCTGTATTTCTTTTTTTTCTTGTTTGACTAAACTTACTGATGGCTTAGATTTTGCCTTCTTTTCTTTTCCTTTGTCTCCTTTTCTGTTGCTGGTAAAGTAATGCAAGGTGCCATATTCCATCAAGGCAGCAAACACAAAAATAAAGCAAACTGAAACAAAAAGGTCCATTGCTGTCACGTAGGACACCTTTGGGAGTGACTTCCTAGCAATTGTACTCAGCGTCGTCATGGTCAGCACCGTTGTGATCCCTGTTTGAGAAAGAAAGAAAAAAAAAGACAGAATGAGGGAAATGTATAGGTAATTCAATCACATTGTCACAAAAAATAGTCATCATATTAGCTCTTAATTCACTGATGAGTCATATAAGAACTGAGCCACAGCAGGGCTCACCACTGATTACATTCACAACCATTAGTGCTGTTGCAAGAAGCCATCCCTGTGGATGCAGCAGCCTCCATGGGATCATAGGGAAAGCAGCACATTTCACCCCCCTTTAAATCCCTCCTATTTTCAACACACCGAATAAACAACGACACCAAGTTTGTGTAATTTTATAAACCTGACATAAAATATACACACAAATACAGCAGACAAACAGGTACAAATAAGTACACAAATTTTATAAACATAAGGAAGTCCTTTAGCTCTTGAAAGAACAAAATATTCAAAACTATGAATTAAGAAATAAAAGGTGTGTTATTTATCATTGATTTCAAACTTTTGGAAGACATGAGAAAAATGAATAACGTTTCCAGTTGTCTGCTTCTGACACGTAGAAGATCAAAGTACATGACACCCATGACGTTCTGGTCTCATTCTCTAAGTTACCAGATATGCTTTCAACACTGTGTCTTAAATAATAGAAAATGTTTCCCTTGATTCATTGACATACAAGTTAATTAAAAGAACAAACTGGCCTTCATAACTATGTGTTCAAAATCTCAACTATACTGCTCTTCATTGGCTTAGCATTTATAAGGTATTAACACTTTCTTCTTACATTTGATGCTTCATGGAGATGAAAAGCCTTTTACATAGTAGTCCAAAATTAAGGTGTCACCTTTCCTTTGGAGAGCAATACTTGAACACACAAATAATTTGTTACTTATATGCACAGGATTATTTAAACAAAAAAGTGTTACACAAGTCTAAAGGTGTCTATGGCCTATAAATCAAACACAGAATCAATGGTCGCTATGGATTGTTCCTGCAGCAGGAAGGCAGTAGTGATTTTCCAAGAGATTTCCCAATTAAATTGCATGCCTAAAAGGGCAAACAGATAACCACAGAGTTCTTCATAAGTGTTTCACTCCCACTAGATACTTTTGAAAACCAATTAGGTATTTCTCTGTATAGCTAAATATTTAAATACCTTTAATCACCTCGAATCTTTTGCTCTGGGAAACCACAATCTGCCAGGATCTCCCAATATATATGGGAGAAAAAGGTCCAGCCTTTTCAGTGTACCAGACCCCAGCACAGCCTCTGGGTGGAAAGTGGCACCCACCCTTCCCTGTACCGACTTCTGTTCAGAGAGGACAAATTTTTCCAACCTTGTCTGCTCTGTGAAGAGCATATGGGTGCTATCATATGGAGCAAACCTTCAGTAGCAAACCAGCTGCATGCCATGATAGACCTTGCTTAGTTTTGGCTTTCTTGTATTAACTTCTTTTTCCATAAAATAGTGTCTATTTGACAGGTTCTCTCCTTCTCCAGAACATTTGCACGTGAGAAAAGTCATCCTAAAATCTGTCAAATGATTGCTTTTGCATGTTCACAATAAAGGAGTTCAGAGTTACCTGCAGAGACCTGTAAATAAGATATTACGAATGTTTGTATTTCACCTCAAGTAGATGAAGACTAGTACTGCTGAAGAGGGAGCTTGAAAACTTCAGCTTAACCATGACATCAAAGGCAGATTTCTAGGTTCATGGCATATACAAAGTACTTTGTAAAAAGAAATAAAATGGATACAGAACTAGGAGGATACCAATAGAACAGTTTTTTCCTTTTATAACTGTTGTATTATCACTAGTCAGAACCCACAATGATGTCCAATGATTAGTCTCAAAGATATCTGATGAGATTTCTGCATCAAGGTCTAAAACAATCAAAAGTAATTTTCACTTACTTATTCAAGACTTTACCCTCTCTTCACTAAACTTTGCAGTACTTCTAAATAACAAAAAGTTAGGATCCAAGACTTGTATTTTCTTCTCTTACATTTTCATGAGGCTACTGAGCCATGCTCATTTTTGGTTACTTTCTCTCTTGACTCATTAATCCGGCAGGCTTGCAGGTAGCCCAGTTTCAGTGGGAAAGGCAGGGAGTTTAAGTGTGGACTCACGTTTCCGGTAGCAAATGATCTTGTAGGGTGGGAGTGGTGTGTTCACAACGCTATAACTGATGAGGAAAATTAACTCACATCTCTCACTTCCTAAGATACAACTCCCAAACCTTGACCTTTCCCCCAGAATAGGTCAGACTACTGCCACTAGTTCTACTATAAGAATCTGTCACTGCTAAGCTCAAAGCTGTGTCCTGTGCACTCTGTGTACCTGTTTATCAGGCTTTATGTGGGGACTACAACTTTTCTCCAAGGCAGCACACAAATCCTAAAAAGTCAGGAGACTGACACCATGCCAAACAGGTAGACAAGATGACACTAACACAGAAGTATCTTTGTAGTGGAACTTGCAACACACTTCAGTACTGTCTGTAGTAAAAGTGGGAGTTTTGGTGAATTATAGGCTTAACTGCTTGAAGTGCAACTTTGGTTGCAAATTTTCTGTTCTATCCTGGGTCCAAAAGAGTAACTGGATCATTCTATTAAAAAAACCCCAAACAACACCCCCCAAAACACAAAAACACAAAAAAGCAAACATCAACCAAACAAATAATACAAACAACATAAAAACCCCAACAACAACAAAAAAGTGATTTTCACAATTTTTGCTCATGCAGTAATGACTTCATTTGCTCCATAATGCTAGGTGATGCTAAGTGTCAGACTAATGATTGCCACATGGCAGTCCCCTGAGATGATAAAAAAAGCATAAGGGAGAGAAAAATTATTTATGTGAACAACAGCAGATCCACAAGGTTTGGATGAGGATATCCATGCTCAGCATTGCCTCCTGAAGCTCTGCTGCGCAACTACAGCGGGATTCTCCTACTCCCAATCTTGCAGTTCAAGAGAAAGAATGACCAACGGTCACAATCTGAAGGGGAATAAACTGTGCTTAATTTATTCCCTGCTGCACATTTGTATTCTTTGGGAGTACCAGACCCTTCAAGGCTGAAAAAAGACATTCTTACCCAGAGAAGTCCTTGCAGGAACTGCATCCTTATTGATCCAAAATGACACCCATGAAAGAACAACTGTGAGTATACAAGGAATGTATGTCTGAATTGTAAAATATCCCATACGTCTGCTGAGATCAAAGAATATTGTCATAATAATATAATCACCTAAAAATTAAAAAAAAAAAGAATAAAAAACATTTACATGACATCTAATATGGTTTTCGGTTGTATCTTCTTCTGTTAGTCTTGCTCTGCGTAGATATTGCATGAAATAAAACTCAACACTATGCCTTACCAGACAAGGTATGAGAAATCTCAGTTGTATTTCGTAGCCCTACAAATGCAAACTGGTACAATCTCCAGTATTTCGGATCTGCCACTTCAACAGAGGTTTTCTTCCATTTGTATTCAATTTCATTTCTGGGATATCCATCTAGAATAAAACAAATCAAACATTCAGCCACAGAATCTACCAAAGCATGTTTTCTGATCTCTGAAGTGACTTACAAACTAAACCAGGCCTATATATAAAGTGGATCTGAGACTGCCTATACTCCTCCGGATACACTTAAAATTTAACCACAAAATATAGGGCCTCAATTTAAAGCCTAGGTAAATGTAAGATCAATCAAAAACTGTGTAAACACAAATGTCTAGAAAGTATCTACATGATATTCTCAAACTCCAGTAATAAAAATTGGCTCAGAATCATCACTATGAATTAATACATAAATGTAATTACGTTATTGTTAAATGATCAGAAAGAACTTTAAAGGACAGACACTTATTAGTACATAATTTGATGGTTTAGGTAGGACCTCCTGAAAGAAGGCTGTAGCAAGGTGGGAGTCGGCCTCTTCTCCCAGGCAGCCAGCAACAGGACGAGTGGACACAGCCTCAAGGTGCAGCAGGGGAGGTTCAGGTTGGATAACAGGAAGAATTTCTTCACTGAAAGGCTGTGAAGCATTGGAATGGGCTGTTGAGGGAGGTGGAGTCACCATCCCTGGTGCTGCTCAAGAAACAACAGGATGCAGCACTTTGTGACATGGATCAGTTGAGAAGTTGGTGTTCTCAGCCTATGACTCTGGGCTGGACTTGATGATCCTGGCGGTTTTCTCCAACCTTAATGATTCTATGATTATAATTGCACAATTCCCCCAGGATTTTTTTTTTTTTTTTAACATAAGTTTGCATAATAAAATAGAGCCTGAAGGTTGTGGTTTTGCTCATACAAAATAAGTCCCACAGAAATGAAAGGGACTTCTTATACTGATTCAACATTTACAGGAGCAGGTTGAAGAAGACACATCTTATTTTTCCTTGTAAGTATACCACATGGAACTAATTCAAAGCTGTCAAGTCTTGCAGGCATAAGAAAACAAAATTTTTCCAGGGCAACGTATTTTTGTTAACTGGAATAGGCATTGTATTAGACTCCTAAACAATAAGAATATTTTTAAAGTTGCAAAAAATGCATGTGATTCAACTCATTCATAAGTGCATTAAATAACACAATAAATCTAGTCAAAACATGAATGGTCAGTTCTTTCTTATTCTGCAAGGCTTTAAGAAGTAAACATTTGCTGTCCTGCTGTCAGAATTTAAGGAAATTTAAAGCCTGAATGTAAAGAGGAAGAAAAAAAGTAGTTTACCACCTACAGCTTGAAAACTCCAGAGGACAGGAGTGTTCATCCATAGGAAAATTATGAAGCTGAAGATAACATTCAGCATTAATTGTCAACCTAATAAGAAAAGGAAGGAGAAAAAAAAAAAAAAGGTTATGTTCAAGAATTCAGACATTTCGGACTACATAGTAAAGAACATGCAGAGAAATAAATTTTGCCAATTAACAGATATTATGAATAGCTTTCTGTGTATCAGCAAAACCACATAGCGCATCAGCACCAAGGAACGAAACAAGAACTATTATTGCATGCAACTTGAGTCTCTGTTGTTTCAAATGGTATTTCAAGCCATTTCAAAAATTTCAGTTGATTTGGGGGCACCTCTCAGGTCTACAAGAAATAGTGGATAAAAAGGAGGGTCTGAAGACATGGGAAGAAGGGGAGCGTATTGTAGCAAATAAAGGTACATTTATCAAGTCAAATTGCGTTCAACATAGCTGTATCTGGTAGCTTTACACAAGAGAAAATAGGTGGGGGACATTGGACTTGCTCTATGCTCATGAAAGCAGTTCTGGTGAAGAAAGTATTTGGATAGGAAAGAGCAGAAAATGTTTCTACTAATTCAATGTCTAATGCATTCAAATAATTCACAACTTATAAATATTTTAGAACTGTTTTAGCACCTATAATCATCTGAACTGAATCACTTTCTGCTTTTGAAATTGCTATCACAGATTTCCACAGGACTTTTCAAGCAATCAGTGCAAAACCCAATTCTGGTACCTTTCACTATAAACCCATATTAAGGTGCTAGACTCCAAACTGACTTCTTTGCATTTAAAATACCCCCTCCTTTGCTGGCAACACTGTGTAGAAAGTTAGAATGTCTTCTAAAATCAACTTTAAAAATTGTCATAATTGCCACATACTTGACTGTATGCAATGCTTACATATTCAACAAGAAGGGATGGGAAAAGACTCTGAGACATGCTGACAGGTAGTTTTATAGGTCTCTGAAAAACTTATTCTACACAAACTTTCACTATGACCATACCAAAGGTTTATAAGGAAAAGTGTATTTCTTAGCATACACTGTGGGAAAGAAGAAAGACCCTGCTCCACACTTTTAAGCAGAACTCTTGCATCACTATGGAGGTGATTTTCAAATTTGTCTACTATGATTTATGTATTTATTGTCTTTACTTTCCATTTTCAATTTTTAGATAGTTAAACACTAGAAAATAAGCCAAGTCTTCTGTTAAAAGCAACACAACTAGATCTGGAATCACTGATGGTGCAATGGACAGACCATGGGCTACCCTCAGAGGAGATTTGGCATGGCTGATTAACATTTTCACCACATCTGCCCCCTGAATTACCAACAAGGAAAGAGTGGCGATGCAGGGAAGCCCATGAACCTGGAACACTGTCAGATCATATTATTGTTCCTTCAATAAGCAAGATATGAACCTCTCAATGTTGTTTTACCTTAGGTCAAATTCAGGCCATATCCTCACCTATACAGATGTTTGCATGTTGCAGTGCAGGGTGAGAACCTGTTCTGCTGTTCTGTTACCAGCTCACTGCACTTTATTGCTCATACTCTGACACAGTAATTCTAAGCTATTGCTTTGTGACGACTCACATGATTTTTCTGGTCATATTTATCTCCTTCTGTTACTTTGAATCTCTTCAAAAGAAATTTTACATTTAAACTGAATGGACAATGGAAGAGTAAAGTCCAAGTATGACTCTACAATTGCTAATTAGAAAAAGAAAAAAAAAATAGCATGTCAACAGAAGGGGCTCTCTAGACGCTTTTATAAATACCAACTGGCACAATAAACCATTTAAAAAGTGCTCTTCAGAGATGTCTGTTTGCTCTCAAATGATGCATACTAACAAAAAATTCAGTGAAGAGAATTCTTGTAAATTCTAATTCTTCTTACATTCGATATAGGAGAAATTTATAAACTGTTCATAAAACATGGCCTGCATATGAACACAGCACAAATGGTTGAGAAGAAAGTAATTTAAAGTGCTACTTTTTGTTTTAAATCAATCAATAAATAAACAAATAAATAAACACAGAAGAGCAAAATCATATTTATGGCATCCTCTGCATGGACTACTTCTTGACCAGCTCCTGATTTATTGCAACATTTTTCAGGCATATTTAAAAAATATGACAGAGATGACTCTAAAATAGTTTCTGTATACTACAGCCTTTCAAGAACTGTTTGAAAAGTGACTCAAAAATCAGTACATATAGCTTTGAGCTTACAAGCAGCACAGGCATCTCCCATTTGCCAAGTAGAATTATCACCAACATTGCTTATGCCTAATTTGGACTAACAGATCTGTTGATTTTAACATCTTGCAAGGGTAACTATGTTAAGAAGTACATGTAGGACTGAGGCCTTAGCTTTAATCAAACTTCTTATAATTTTCATTATCTGAAGCATTTAATATTTTACTTACAAAGTATAACTTGGTGAAAATTAAACACTGAAGTATTTAGACCAGAAATAATTTATCTGCCATATATTAGTGACAGACCACCATGAGGCTATATAATATAAAACATCCTTTTGTAAATCTTGCTTGTACCTAAATGAGATCAAAATTTACTATGCCCTTCAGTTGTCCTTACTCAATTATCCTTGCATTATATTTCAATACTATGATTTTCATCTTTTTCATGATCAAATAATCTTTATTTTCTTGTTTGATCAACTCTTTGCAAATTCCTGCAGTCCATAACAAAAGAGATGCCAGGAATTTGATTCATATTCATTACTTTCATGTTCCTGGTCATTACAGGGTTTTGGGTTTTTTTTCTACCCAAATAATAAAAACCCACCTTAGAGTGTATAATACTCTTCCATCACTCCAGATTCGAAGCAAACGATTTGGAGTTGTAATCCAGTGAGCATCAGATTTCCTTGAGTTCCGGAAGAAAGTGTCTGGAATCCAAATTTTTCCAACCATATTGCTATTAAGCATAAGCACCTTCATTGAGCTGTTAAATTTTAGACGACTGTCATACCAAGTCTGGGCAAAAATTATATCTATAGTGTATTCCTAAAAACAGAGAAACAACCATATCTATGTTTACATTTACCAAAGTCTGCAAGCCAACTGGTTTTTGACCCACATATAAATCTGAAGCCACCTCCTCTATTCTCTTTCGTGTTACCATTTGCATAGCAGAGACCAGCCAGTAAACCCAGAACGAGAGACAAAAGATGCACACGGCCTTCTGTCCCTTCCTCCTCTCCCCTAACACACATTGATTATTTCAGGAAGAAGATACATGATGGGAGCTTACTGTAACTTGAAGGTTCCCGCACAGTGCAATCACCTCTGGGGGCCCTGGACAGAAATTTAAGGGCAACCTTAGTACTTCAGGGTTAGACTATGTTTGTTAAGACAGATTTTCTACACCTTTTAAGAACCAAACAAAACAAGCTTTCTATATTTCCCCCCAAACTTTTCAACATGCAATTTAACATCTTTCAAGAAACTTCAGATTATGAAGAATTCATGAATATGTGGAAATTAAACATGACAGTTTGCAGAAATATCTGTTAACGTCTGCCTTGTATACCTACCAACATACACACAAAAGTACACATAATCATAATCAGAAAGGAAATTTCACTAAAGAAATTCCACTTTACTTATTAAAGCCTCAAGGAAGCTCCTTCCATAATAGAAAATCAAATTCCTCTGTAGACTTACGGATTCAGTGAAAAGAAAGGTGGAAAACGAAAATAAATAAATAAAAGGAAACTCCTTTTTATGAAATAATTCTTGACACAGTAAAACTTGAGAGAGATAAACAGTACAGATGCATAAAAGAATTCTCCTTTTCAAAGAATCCAGCCAGCTGTTTCTGCATTTCAGACAAAGGGGTGAAGCAGCAGCTCTTTGTATTGTCACAGCTCTAGACCATGACTCTGACCTTAATGGCAACAGGCTCACTACCTGATGGCAGATGTGATCTTTCCTGCACGGCTGCCCCATGAGGGCTTCAATGAGCAACTCAGCAGCTCCCCTGCAGGAAAAAAGCTGGAGACCAGACCTAAACACTTGGTGTTGGTTGTTCACCTCTCAGCTACGGGCTGAATGGACAGGTGAAAGCGAGGAAGTGACAGTGTTCACACTCTAACTTCAGCCAAAGGGGTTACTACGAGTTTACTTGTTCAATGAGAATGAATAGTGCAGTCAGCCAATTCTGATTTTAAATAAAAGCTGAAGGCTTCATTGATTGGAGTGGATTTTTTTTTTGTTCATTTTACTCTTAAACAATCATAGCAGCCAACTGTACAAGTTACAGATTCTTCACTAATTTCAGTAACTGATACCACCCATCTCTCAGGAAAGTTTGAGAAATTCGGCACTTTTGCCTTGAGAAGTGCCAAGGCAGATATTCCAGGACTATCTGAAACCGTCGCAATTTTCCCACCTCTCCAGATGGGAGAAGTGCAAGTTCAGGAAACAGATATGCTAGAGGGAGGCTTCCTCTTGCTCTGTGATGTATGGCAGATGAATTACCACCTGAACTGTGGTTACTCAGTGATTTTCAAAGGTTATGAACAACTAACGCATGAGGCAAACAGTGGAGAAACAGAGAGAACAAAAGGACTAATAAAATTGCATTTTGAAGATGACTTTGATCTAAGACTCTGCGTATTTCTTGAGAGTCACTGCAACGCAGGTCAGAACAAGTCCTTGATTTTTTTTTCATTTCTGCAAACAGAATTCCAGGCACCTGTGAAAACTCTGGAACTGTTTAACCTTAAAATTCAGCTTTCTGTGCTCATCTGTAGTGGTTACAACTGAAAATGAAACTTGCCTTGCTACGGCATAAAGGAGAGCCCAAGGCAGTGCACCAGAGAAGTGTTTTAATGGGCTTTAATGGAACAGAATGAACAAAGATTTATGCATTGCCTTTACAGTATAAATAGGAGAAGAAAAAAGAGAAGCCAGTGAGCGAAATCAACAGACACGACCAAATATACAAAAAATGAAGACTGTCTGAGTTTGAAGGTGCTACTCTAAGCAGCCACTTCACAGTAGCAATGCCTGGTTGGAGAAAAAATTATCAAAAAGAGACGTTATAGTCAAATCCAAACAAGCAAGAAAACACAGGTTGCCACAAAATAACAACCACTCTAATAAATGAGAATAAAAAAGGAAGATTATTTTGAGAACAAACCACAAGGGAATGGCCTCAGGTATTCTTTTACCTTTCAGCATTAAATGTGCAAGTTTGTATCCTGTTAAATCCAAACTGCAGCACTGTGCTGGCTAGTAAGAAGAAAATTAGTTCTATTCTGGATGAAACCAGCATGCCATGTATTAGAGGAGTTATTGAAAACACTTTTGAGAAAGAAAACACAAAACAACCCCAACAACAATTCTTCATGGTACATTTATAACTCTTCAAAAGTAATCTACTACCCAGTAATTTAACATCAGAAAATTAGTAACTGCTTGTTTCCAAGTATCTTGCTGAATGTCAAACGAAATCCAAGTGCTAGCTTCTTGTAACACACCTGAAGAGACTTGTCCTCCATTTATAAGCTCACACTTCTGCACTAAGACATCTCCCTTTCCCTCTGGAATCACCCAATCACAGGCATAATCTTACCATTCATCCCACTTGAAAGACATGGACTTGCAGCCTCATGGTGGGTGGCAGGAGCAGTTCACTCTGCTCTTCAGCAGGGACCCAGAGACAGTGCTCTGATTTCAGCCAAGAACAATTATTCCACTTCTACCATCTGTCTTGGAGACATTACTACCTGCTTCTTCAGGATATCTATTTACCCTATGCCTCCCCAAGAGCTCTCTGAGGGTCCATGATACATCCTGAAGGCAGCACATATTCTTCACGCAATTCATCTTACAGGGGATCACGTTTTTAACCCATTATATCTTTACTGTCTTTCTCTGAAGTGAACTTCAGCATCGTGTGCAAGTACATATGAGTACTTACATTATAGGGGTGCAAGGCATGAAAATGGGACTCGTGTCTATTAGCCTCTTTTCCAAATACATTCTTCCCTGAGGAAGAGGCCAGATGGCATAAATACAAATAGATCCCCAGCAGTCACCAAGCTCAGGCAAAAACATAAAGGTGATCAGACAACAAAGAGGCTGGTGGCATGTTGGTGTGACAGGATAGATGCTTGAGTGCAATAACCTGAAAGGGAAACTATGCTAGGAGAATTATTAAGAAAGTCATATTATTTCTGGAAACCTAGTTTTGGAATTGGCCTGATACTTTCAGATTTTATGGAATCACATATTGAATTTCATAAATTTGCATCTCCTGAAAAATATTCCCTACTTCCTTTTAAGAAGGAAGAATCTGGGTCCACAAAATTTGTTAAAAATTAGGTAGGAAAATCACCATACTGTCTTTGCTGGGAGTACTTTGTTTCTAAAACCAGATGAATAAAAGCCCTATCTTTTTTTCAGACATTGTATAAGCAAGCACAACAGCAACAAGATTTATACAATATTCTTTTAGTGCAACAAATCTTTCTAGACAACTATTTGGATTTCCTTGTTTTCTTACAAAATTAACACTCTTATCTCTACTTCTACTAGTCTTTCACGAAACTTACCATTTAATGCCACTGTGCAACCATGAAAATTGGTTTACTACTCTCTCTTTCAAATTAAACTAATGACAAAATAGCCATGCAGAATAAAGTGGAATCCATCTACGGCTGTGTTAGTCACAGCCATAAGAGAATGCATGCTTATTCATATTTAGCCTCACAGGGTCCAAGAAGAATGGCACACATTGGCTCATATTTGGCATTTGATTAAATCGCTGAGTACTTTTTTTTCACAGCTGGCATGAAGTGCCCACCTGCCTAACTATTTACAGATAACTTCAATCCTCCTCCCTCTCTTTTCTCTCTAAAAGATCATAACAAATTCCAAAGGCTGGGAACAGTGTGACTAATCAGAGATTACCATTAAAGTGCCAAGCTGGGAACAAACTGTGACTATGGACAAACAGGTTCATATCCTGAGTGAAAGGCATTTAATATATTAAAACAATTACTTCAAACAAAATAAGAACAGCTACTGAAGGGGGATAAATGGAATCCTCAACATGTTTCATTGTCATGAACAGTTCAATTACAGTCAGACTTGAAAGCAGGTCAGTGGATTGGTTTTTTTTTACTGGAAAGCTGTGAAAGAAAGGGAGTCAGATACCATCTAACACAATTGTTTCTCATTACAAACTGCATCACACAAATTCCAACATAATAGCAAAAAGGACAGAAAAAAAAAATCTAACAAAGATGAAAAAAAAGAATTATTGGATATTTTGACTGACAGTCCAACAATTGATTTGATATTCCACAAGAAAAACATTTTGGAGAAGGCAAGTAACAAGCAGCTAAATTGTTGGCTGGATTATGCTAAATGCAACACATTTTGGTTGAGAACAGGAAAAAGTGGTCTAGTTTCATGAGGCCAAACAGAAGATCAAGGAAGAGTCCCAAAACCAAACTCAGAACTAAAAAAACTTATTACAAATTACAGACCTACAATGCAGCTAATGACCAGTGAATTTCAGAGAAAAATTAATAAAAACATATTCCTGTCATTTCATCTTTGCTCAGAAACCCACCCCAGCTTTTCTTCCAGATTCAAAATTTTATGTGAAGGGCACCTCAAGGTTTCTGTAATGGCACATTCTGAAATCTGTTTCATATGGAGCCCCTCAAAGCAGTTCAACCAACAAGGTGACATGACTTCACTTTAGTCAGTCATTTTATCACTCTATTCAGCATTTTAATTCCTTAAACTGGAAATCAGTGGCGGTGAGGCATGGAATTTGAAAAAAAAAAAGAACCTAAAAAGGGGAAACTAAAAAAAGCATTCTAGCAGTCTATATGTTTCCACAATAAGAGATGTGATTTAATACCAAATATCAGTTTAGTATGCCGATAAAGAGATTTTAAAAACAAAGAAACTCATAGACAAAACCAGTAACCACACGCCTTCCTAACAGTAAGCACCAAACAAAGCATCGAGTGTCAGCCAATTTATCTTCATCTTCCCAGCGAGCTGCCAATAAACACTCGTAACCTTTACCTTTTACCTCACCCAAATATCTTTGGATATCAATAAGGGGCTATAAAGTAATTTATTAAAATACTTAACCTATCTCTGATGTATAACCTCTCTTAACAAAATGTTGAAAATGTGGTTACTCTTCCTGACAGGTTACTTTAAAAGCCCTTTTAAGAGGTTTTTTGAGCTGCTTCAGGGCCAACAATGGTTTCAGAACTTAATTTGCTTTGCTGAGACCAAAGCAAAAGTGAAATGTCTTAGTTTAATAAACCATTTTAGTTTTCTCACTAAAGCAATCTGGTGTTACTGACCTTAGGGTGAGATCTAATAAATGCAACAAACCACGGTGCTTCTGACACATACCTGTAATATTACATTAATGATACTGCAGCCATGGAAGAGGTGAGGGCTGAAGGAAATGCAGTGAACAGAAGTGCATAGCGTCTGCTTCAAGAGTCTTTTAATCAGTCAGATTGCTGTAATTGTACAGATAATCACACTGGAGGATGCTATGAGAACATATGCACAGGGTATGAGAAAACATGGCAAATCGTACCTACAGAAGGTGAGGGAGTACAGCAAGACCTACGTAGCCACAATTCAAAAAAAACCTCACTCTTCACATCATAATTTGGCATCTGTGCTTATCTAGTCCTTATTCTGAACATGCAAATTGACAGATGCAAACAACAATATGAATAAAAGGGAAGATTTAGTTCAATGTTTTGTACATTAGAAACTATCATTAAAATCTTGCCAATGGTGAAAAGATTAGCTAGAAAAGTAACTGAAGCACTACAGCAAAATATATGCTTTTATTTCATCAGCTTAGATTTTAGTCATTCGAAGAGAGCTCAAGAAGAGGAAGTAGATAAGTTATATACATAATCTATATACACCCTCATGGTAAAAATTATATTAAAAGTTTTTATTTACTTTTCAACTGAAAATTGAATATTTCAGCCAGTGCCTCTCATAAACAAACATTAAACTCAAGAAAGAACTAGAGAACTCAGAACAAAACAGAACAAAAACCCACAACAACAACCAAAAAGCCCCGAAAAGCTGAAACAAAAAAACCCCAACCCTCAAAAATAAAAACAAACAAACTACCAAACATATATAAATAAATATATATCAAAAATTTAGGAATAAATACTGGTATGGATAAAGGGTTTGGCTTAGAGATTATCGATAGTGATTCATCAGCTCCATTGACTCTACTTTCTAAATTAAGTAGCTACATCTACCTTCCTGTAATTAGAGAGACTCTAGGCAAAACTGGACTCACAGGCAACCTTAACAACAAATCTGTACATTACTCAAGCATATATGATTTTGTAGTTTCTCTTCATAAATAAGCTATAAAGTTTCAAACACAATACTTCACCATCAGTATGGTGCAAATGTTTTCAAAGCAAGACTAATTGCACAGTTACTGTTTGTTCTTTGATGTACATGGTTTTCCTGCCATGGTGCAAAATCCTGACATTGATGGCAAACAGACTTATCTAGGGCTTGTTTTCTACTCCACAACTCCTGAAAAATATGTGATCCTACATGAAATACAGCATACCTATTTGGTTTTCTGATTGATGAGGCAGTAATCAGCTCCAAATATCAATCATCTGCTACACTATACAAGATATATTAGAGCAGGTACGACCACCAAGAACTTCCTAAAAAGAGCCTCTGCTTACATACTGGTCTCAAGAACATTACCTGTTGTGGGGATAAACCTCTACAATAGAGACACTACTGTTATTCAAAAAGGCAACATCTCAATTGACGCTTACTGTATGCTGGTGAATGACACACTTCAAAACAGACCAAAAAAAATTTGTTTTAAACATGCATTCTCCATGGTGGTCTAAATAAGCGCCCAGATGTAAAAGACTTGATGAAATTTAAAGTAATGTAAAACCAGAACAAAATGGAAGCCAAAATCAACAGGCAGTGAGGTTGCATTCACTTATTAGCAAAAGCATATCCCATTTCTTAACAGCTACTTTATCAGTGCAGTCACTCCTACTGCCAAGGGAGTAAGGCAACCCTCTTTCCAGGGGTAGGTCTACTTTCTTGGTAAACAGCTCGGAGATGCTGCTGCAAGAGAGGGCTTCTAGACCACTCCCCTCTCAGCAAAGTGAACTTCCCATAGCATGCACCATGAGGAGAAAAATCCTGCTGTAGCTGCCTGGCTTTTAAGAGTGAATGAGGTTTTGTAGTGTCAGCACAGATCTTGACAGCAGCCCTTGTAGGGGCCAGGGAATTACAGCAGCTCTCCCTGGTGCACAGCAGCGGAGGCAGCCGTGAAAACCTCTGTGGTAAGAGCCATTGCTGAGGTCAGCCTAGATTGCAACAAGCTGCTGCAAGCTATTGCAACAATCAAACCTCACCCTCCGCCTTTCTTCCCCAAAACCCAGTTCAAATCTAGGCCAGACGAATTATTCCCACAACTGGAATGCAGCATGACCTATGTCCATATAGACAGACAGATAAGGAATTAATAACGAAGAACAGGTGTGTAATGTTCTTCAAAATACTTATCTTAGAGCTGACACAGATGTAAGAGGTACAGACAAAAACCTAAATGCAGCTTGTCTTAGCTGCAGACACGAGAGACACAATACAGCTGAAGAAGACAGAAAATATTCGGAGAGGGTATCGGCACAAAAAGTAACAATAAACCTTACATCAGAGCAGTCAAGTAGTCTGTGCAGCTTTGGGGTGAAAAGGAGGAGTAGAGTGCTGTTTGGGTGAGCTTTAACACTAGTCATTACCTTTACCCTCTCAATGAAGTGCTGTGTAATACTTACATTAACATTACTCTTGGTTTAGATCATGTCAGATCACAACTGAACTGTGGAGGCACTCAATACTGCTTATACAGGATACATAACCTCTGCAAGGAGCCTATGGTTTGAATTTAACATAAAAGATAGGATTTGGAAAGCTAACGGGGGCATAATTACAGATAGCAACTTTAGCATAACAAGAGCTTAATTCTTTGTGATAATTTTTAACCTTCACAGAAGGAAAAAAAAAACACAACAGGAAATGAACAAAAGGAAAAGTAAGTTTAAACAGAAACATAATGAGAAACAATGAAGTGGCTTTGCAGACATTTATAGAAAGTTTCTTTCAAGCATAAAGGGCAGCTTGGTAGAAATTGATATGAGAAGTTGAAAGTATGGAAGCAAAAACTAGCAAGATCTGAGGCAAGAAATGGCCTCTTGAGGAAAAAAAAAAACCAACTAAAAATCGCTGAGGACAGATTTTGAAGTACCTTGAAAGTGAAAGGGGACAGTTTATGTGTGAGAGAAGAAAAAATAATTTGTGCAACAGATTAGACAGAAGAAAAAGTGGAAAATTCTCTCTGTAAGACATCTCTAAAAGATATGAGTGGAGCTAAGCTGCAACTGGAAAAGTTACAGAAATTCATTAGCATAACAATGGGAATTTGGACAAGAGTTTCCATGTGATGGATTAAAAAATAAAGAAATACAAAATCCCTTTGCATTCAGAATTTTAAAGTCTAAAACTGAGACCCTACTCCTGGTTCTAAGATCCATCACATCAGAAAATTTTTAGATTTCAGTCCTCAATGACACAGAATGGTGATTATTCACAGCAAGTGAGAGTGTGAAAGAGGTGAAAAGTTGTAAGCTTTAAAGATTAACTCAGTCATAATGAGCTAACAAAACAACTGTGAACACATATGAGTGACACGAGACAGTATTTTAGACTGGACAGAAGGAGACACAGAAGAGCAAGCAACTGTCATAGAAAGGTGGCTGAATTTGTGCATGAAACTTCCAAAAAGGAACTGAGAGCAGGGGAAGAGAAGGTGACCATGGAAGATGTACTGTGCAGAAGCATCAAAGGAAGAGCTTTAAGAAACACATTCACGTCAACACTTAAAAAGATCAAGTATTAGGAACACAAGAAACTAAGAGACTTTATCACAACACACTGACAGACTGACCACAGATAAAAAGCAAGCTTTTCCAGAATTGTTGTCTAGCCCTAGTCACGTCCCCAGCTCAGCATTTCTGCCATTTCTTTAACAAATTACAGAATCAAAGACTAGCCCTATTCAACTACAGAGCACTTACATCTGAAATCTTGGATACTCCAGAGGCAGTTTGGTTATTGCTCTGACTGTGAACGCTGAGAATCTGAGATGATATAAACTGGATTTCCAATCAGGGGAGCGAAGTAAAAATAAACAGTAGTTGTTGTTGTAGTAGTAGTAGTAGTAGTAGCAGTATTACTATATTGATTATTATCATTACTGCAACCATGCCAACTGTGGCTTAAGCGATGCAATAGCCCAATACGAAACCAGTATTTCCTAAAGAGTGAACTAATCTAAGATTTAAGAATCAACCACTGCACAAAAAGACTGCAGCCTTACATAATAGCATTGCTATTATATGGCACAGAAAAATCAGGCCATATTTTACAGCAAAGAGCATAGATTTTCCTAGTGACTTGTGTGGAGCCTTCAGTACCTTTCCTGGCTCCATACCTATTAAAGGACAATGGGTAAACTGCAGCTAAAAAGAGGAAAAATACTGAATGCTGTTTAAAGTGGAGATTGAAAAGATGCCTGTTCTCTGCTTTGGTTTCAGAAGGCTACAGCAACATTTGTCAGTTGTACAGCATTGTGGCACTGTACCCCCTTTTACTTACGGCTTCCAGCCCTCTCCATGCGGTCTCCCTCCTTCCCCCACCCCCCCGAGTTCTCCCTATTGGTTCCTGTATCCCAACTCTGCCCATGTACCACCCCTGTGCCCTGAAACCATTTGCCCATGTGCTCTCCCCGCCCCCCTGGNCTGGCAGCTGGAGCAGCGGTGCGGGGAGTCCGAGATGGACTGCAGGAGGGCAGAGAATCCCTGCCTTGTCCCAAGAAGCCCCCGCTGCACTCCCAGGGAAAGCTGCAGCAGCTAAGCAACACCCAGCACTGCAACACAGTAGCTGCATTTTCCCGCACCCATCACCATTCCCTTCAAACTGATCACAGAAATCGGGAGCAAAACAGGAACTGCTATGCTGAGCGAGTATGAGCAGAATACTGTGTGTATTTGGCCAATTCTCCCTGAGCAAGATAAGCTTAGAGTTGTCTTGCAATAGCAGTAACCAAACTGCAAGAACTAGATTAATCAATTTAAGCTAATCTTTTTCGGGGGAAAAAAAAAAAAAAAAAAAAAAGAGGACAATCATTAAATTGTTCCTGTGAAGTATAATTCTAGAGCTGGTAACATAGGAAAAGCTAGCAGAAATATGGGGTTTGACTTTTAAGTATATTCCATAACAGAAAAAAACAATGCTCAAGTCTACTGAAGGAGTTTTTACTTAGCTGCTGTAAATGAACAGTGTCCATCAATCTCAAACAGTCATCTGAGTAAGCCAATTAATCGTGATCACTTGCAGTGCTGACAGGCACCACAGTGATTGGAGTCTATCTTCCTTAATTGAAATAACAGAGCAAGTTGGGAAAAAAAAATATTATTCTAGCTTATTTCTAAGAAGATGCTGTACAATAAGAAGCAGGTAATATTCAAAGGCTCATTGGTACTTTGTCCTGTTTTATGAACAAATTGATCACAGAATTCCTGCCATTTGAAAAAGAATTAAACCAATTTGCATAAAGCGCACACACTTGACTTTCCAAAAATTTCCATTGCTTGCACACTGAATGACCACAACCTAGGAAACCTCATAACCTCTCAAGTATGGGCCAAAGTGCATCCCTCATGATCTTTCTTTCAGTCAGTCTGTATAAAGCTCATAGAGACAGTGGTTCTCCTCAGAACAGAGGTCTTCAAACATGAGAGCAATTCTAACCTCCAGGAAAAGCTTCAGATGCATTTCACGAATCATGACAATACCTATCAAACAGTGTTCACCCAGTCCTGAATTATTGCTATTATTGCAGCATTTGCACAACCCTGATTTGCTGTGTTTACATTTCTCATGCGGAATTGTGTTCATTTAGACACAGAGCTCTGTAACAGACAGTCAGACAAGGAGGCAGACAGTTCATATCTTTTCTTCTGGACAATTCTTACTCTGGATTTCTTCCTATAGTGTTTGTTAAATACTTAAGTCAATGTGACATGTGAAGTCAATGTTCACACATGTAAACTGACTAGGCATCTGCAGGATCAGGGCCTTGCTAAATCCATTACCACTGAGTAGCACAACACTTAATTTAACTCAAAACCAGAGTTTAAACTACCTTGGTTTACAGAATAATGCACAGAAAGTGTGTGTATATTTAAGCATTGGATTTCAGGGTACCTTCAGGTAATGTATCTTCAGGTCATGATTACTTATACTCTACTGTACTTCGTGTAAATTAAATTGCATTGTAAAGTAAGAGTGCAAACTTTCAAACCCCCAATACAAATTTAGTGACCAGTAGAAAAGTGCAGTGACACACCTGGCCACACAGTATCCTCCACAGGTGCAATAGAGTTGAGCAATCTGTTTTAGGATACTGATCCCACTGATATATGAATACCTTGAAAAAATTTTAAAAACATCTGCAGCTAGTTACTGCAACTAGTGAATGAATTGGAATTTAGAAGCCAAAGGATACTTGAAATTCACCACCATTCTACATAAAGTCATAAATGGTACAATATGACAAGAAAAATTGTATCCTACCAATGTCCAGCCCATGCAGTCTGCCTACCAAAGGAGCATATT
The DNA here is from genome assembly GCA_013398015.1 of Oreocharis arfaki. Classification (NCBI taxonomy): domain Eukaryota; kingdom Metazoa; phylum Chordata; class Aves; order Passeriformes; family Paramythiidae; genus Oreocharis; species Oreocharis arfaki. The sequence continues at coordinate 441,972 of VZRR01000984.1, forward strand.
TTATACTCTGTGAGTATCTGATTTGCTAAGTGGTTTAGCTCTCTTGTTAAAAATTAGAGTGGTAGGCCTTAAAGTATGTTTTCAATCTGCAATCACAGTAGCCTTCAATGAATAAGCAAAGATCATGTGACAAAAGCTAAATTATCCAGAGAAGAGAAATGTTGGAAAATAACAAGGAAACTGAACTGCTCTAATGAAGTGCAGTCCTAAAAATTTATCCTGGAATTTTCAGATTGGACCTTCTAACAGCAAGTTCCTGGTAATAAATAAAAAAGCAAATACAGAGCATCACCTCATCCATAGGAAGGGAAATAAAAAATAGTAACACTCAAACACACTAAAATGGCAATGATATCAGAATGCTTCGAAGTGTTAAGTCATGACTTAGAAACACATTAAAAAGCAAAGCAATTTAAAAGCATCATTTTGTTTCTGTAAACCTACATATTTATATATGTATGCAGTTTTATACAGACAGATACAGACAGTCTGGTGGAGCACTTTCTTTCAGTTTTCAGTCTATCAGTCACAATGTCTGTGCATCTCTATAGAAACAATCTGCTTCTTTCTAACTATTTACTGTATGAAACTTGAGTAAATATACATCAAATACAGGGAAAGTATAAACTTTTCTCCTTGCTCTTCATTTTTGACACAATGCAATTCTGCTTCTTACTTAAGGAACTGCTCCTGCATTCCTTCTCAAAAAATTTCTCCAATTTATGGTATTAGTCTTTATTACAAGAAAAAGTCACCTTTTAGTTAAAGGAAAGCAAAAATGTCTTGGAGGGGTGTCATGCCTCTCCCAGCCAACTGAATAGTGCACTTGAACAGTCTTGTCAAACCACAAAAGCTGTGGTGCTGGCATGGTTCTCCTCTGAACAGCTTGGGGCAGCAGTAGCACAAAACTTTGCATATTTATGGGTTTGGGGTAGGAATACAGGGCAGAGAAAGCTAATGAGGCCAACAGGCAGCATGGACCAACATGCATTTTTACAGTGGGACCATATATCAGACTCTGCTACTTTGATCACCACCAAACAATGGTTGCTTTTCATCTTGGCCCTAGCTTGGAAGGAGAAAGGCAGGAAAAAGCCTAATACTTCTTATAATGTTCAACATAGAGTAAAAATAGGCTCTAAATATCCACTGCATATGTAACCTCTGTGAAATCCCTAGACAACTGCAGAGCAACTGAGGATCAAGATTTTACTCATAAAAATGCACTTAGAATCATCAAATCATCAAGGTTGGAAGAGAGCTGTAAGATCAAGTCTGACCACCAACCCAGAACTGTAGCTCCTAAACCAGTAAACCACATCACCCAGAAACCATCAGATCCAGACACCTCCTAAGCATCTCCAGGTGACTTCTGATGGTGACTTCACCACCTCCCTAAGCAGCCTATTACAATGCCTGACCATCCAAACAGTGAAAAAAGTTTTTCAATATCCAATCTGAATATCACCTGTCTCACCTTGAGGCCAGTTCCTCTTGTCCTCTCACTGTAGGCACAGTAAAAGAGATTGGACCCCACTTCACTACAACCTCCTCCCAGGGTGTAGTACTAAGTGATGAGGTTCGCCCTGAGCCTCCTCTTCTCAAGAGTAAACAAACCCAGCCCCCTCAGCTGTTCCTCCCAAGACAGATTTTCTAGATCTTTCATAAGCCTTGCTGCCCTTTGCTGGACATGCTCCAGCACCTCAATGTCCTTTTTAAAGTGAGGGACCCAGAACTGAAGCACTCAAGGTGGAGCCTCACCAGTGCCAAGCACAGGGGGACAATCACTGCCCTGGTCCTGCTGGCCACACTATTGCTGATACAAGCCAGGATGGCACCCGGGCACACACTGGTTCAAGTTCAGCTGCTGTCAACCAGCACTCCCAAGTCCCTTTCTGCTGAACAGCTCTCAAGCCACTCTGCCCCCAGCCTGTAGCACTGCATGGGGTTGTTGTGACCCAAGTGCAGGACCCAGCACTTTGCCTTATTGAATTTCCTGCAGTTGTCCTTGCCCAGTTGATCAAGTTTGTCCAAGTCTCTCTGCAGAGCTTTCCTGCCCTCAAGCAACACTCCCACTCAACTTAGTGTCATCTGCAAATTTACTGAGGGCGCACTTGATCCCCTCATCCAGATCATCAGTAAAGACAGAACTCGCCCCGATACTGACCCCTGGGGAACACTGCTAGCAACTGGCCACCAACTGAATTGATCTCCATGTACCACAACCCTCTGGGACCAGCCAGCCAGACAGCTTTTTACCCATTCTAGAGGCCACCCATCCAAGCTACAAGCTGCCAGTTTTTCCAGGAGGATGCTGTGGGAGATGGTGTGAAATATTTTACTGAAGTCTAGATAGACCACAGCCTTTTCCTCATCTAATAAGCTGGTCATTTTGTCATAGAAGGAGGCCAGGTTGGTCAAGCTGGACCTCACTTTCACAAATCCACGTGGGCTGGGCTTGATACCCTGGTAGTCCTGCATGTGCCATGTAATGGCACTTACAAGCATTTTACATGTTTGTTGCACAATGCACAGCACAGGTTAGCTTTAAAAGACTGATTCATAAATCTTTAGACTTAGTATTGTAAGCCTAAACACTCTACTGATCCAGACACTCGTTAAAAGTGATTACTCAGGCTGCAGATGCCTGAAGAGATCACAAGCTCTAGCAAAATGTACCTTAACCATGGGTTAACATGTCATGTTAACATGACTATAGTACCCTCTACGTCACACCAAAACACCACAGCCTTCAAAAACAAGTTCTAATGAATGTCATGCATGGACTTCAATTACGAAAGTGAAACTATCAAATAGCAAGAGGAAAATAGACAATTAAAAAAACAGATCTGCTTCCTCTCATAATATGTATTCTCTAAAGACATTCTCCCTTGCTATGCTGCTTCAGCATCACTGTCAAAAAAAATACCCTCTACGTCATGTTGTATCCAAACTTAAGAGTTAAAGGATATCTTTTGCCAATGTGATTAACATATATGGCAAATGGGGATTAGAAATCACAGAAAATGTATTCTCTTACTAAGTGATCAAATGAGGGGCTAAGGACATCCCTTGAAATGGAAGCAATTTTTGTATTATTGGTTAAAAATCTCAAACAGTATTGACTCCAGGGAAAGTGCCGTCCTAATGAAATCAACAGCTCACATAAAGAGAGCTTACAAGGCAAAATTTACTATTATTTATTTTGCTGAGGATGTTGCTTCCCAGAATAAAAACTTTTTTTTTGAAACCTTAATCACATTCTTTTCAAATATATGGTTTTTATTATTTTTACAAAGGTTTGATCTCTGTACTGAGGTTAGATGTTCATACAAGCCATGTTCTCAAAGTCCAAGCCCAGTGAAAGCAATTGCCCTTTTATGAAGGCCGCAGTAGTTTTAGACTGTAATTTAAATTGCTAAGTAGTTTTCAGTCCATTTTTAAAAAGCATAGAATAGTTTTTAAAGTTCTATATCTTAGTAACATTTACCTTATTACCCTTCGGTGGCATGCTTCATTATTTTTTTCTTTTAAGAGAAATCAGAAGTTGGGAAAGAAACATCCAGTTGATACACGTTATTAACTATTAGGAAGTTACTCCCTAGTGAAGTAATACACCTTTTCAGCAGGATGTCAATCCTTACCTTGGACCAGAAGCCAGTATGACTGGATTTTACTAACAGCATGGCAAGGACATCACCATCCAGCTCTAGCACAGCTCTAGCACAGCTCTAGCAGATTTGGAGAGACCTCTAAATAAGTGACATGAAATAGTTCCATGGCTGGTGCTCCCAGGATCTGGGCTGAGCAAGCAGAAGGCAGCTGTGGGCACACGAGAGGTCATGGTTCACAGCTGAACCCTAACTGGAAGACTGCCCAGCAGCTGCAGAGACAAGAGGAGTGCATGGGAGACGGGGCAGGGTCACTCTGCAAAGCCAGCCATGTGCTGGCTCTTTAAAACAAGAAAACTGAATCTGTAAGGATTTTTCATGTTCAGTTCCAGTGTGTGCAATACCTACTGGCCACAGGCTGAAGAGCTTACATAGGTTATTGGAAAAAGAAGTCTCTACCACTTGCTAGATCCTCCTTACACATCCTCACAGTTTGCTTCCACAGTAAGTTCCTTCAGAAGAGGATTGGACAGAGAGAACCAAAAGAGAAAGACTGCAGAAGGAAGACAGACAAAAACAGACACCACTTACACCGGACATGGAAGCTGGAAAATTTTCCCCACTCCGTCACCCTTATGCTCTATCACACATTTCATTACATACAGTCCTGGCCTGAGACACGGATTTCCCTGCCACAGCCCCAGGAAAGGACAACCCTAAGCTTGTTAAGACCACTATGCTAGAATGAATATCCTTTGCCACAGATCTGCATCTTTATCCACATAAGTACCACTGAAAGTCGCTATTCCCCACCCACACTGTATGACATACATCTAAACCACAAGATCCTCGACAACAATTGAGAATTACTGTGCTCTCAGAAGATGCTCAGAAGCCCCTTGCACGGGCATACTCCAGCCTCTGAACAAAACTCTTCTCTGCCACACAAATTCAATACTGTCAGCAATTTTGTAGGGAGGAAGTAAAGGAGGTAAACTCAAAATCACCTGAGGGCGAGCCCCCATCTTAATCCTGGGCAGAAGTCATGCCAAAAGGCCTTTCTAAAGCCTCCAACACCACCATCTCATACAATGCATAATCTAAGAGAACTAGGAAAATACCACACACTCAACTTGCTCATAAGTGCTGTTGTTTCAGTGTTGGTACTAAAAAGATAGGTCAGAGCTCAACAGGTCTACCAGAAACCAGGTAAGATGCATTGCTCAGTGTCTAAGAAACCAGCCATGTATACATACACACTGAAAAGGACACAGAAGACTAAATGGAAAAAGGAGGACAAAAGAGTTAATTTCAAATTTTTCTTTCTATGAATTTGAAAAAAAACCAAACAAACAACAGATCACTTCACTGAAAATAATTTTGTTCACAACCGCTGTGTCAATTTTTATTTTTCTTAGGCTCTGAAGAGTAGCTCCAGGAAATCAAACCAGGCCAGAGAAAAATCAGGTATACACAAACATTGTGGAAATGTTCAACACAAACTAAAACAGGGACCTTATACAAGGTACTCGGTGTGGCCTCATTTTTTTAAAAGAAAAGATGCATTTTTAAAATTACAACACTTCCAAACAGAGAGACTAAATGTACCTTTGCAATGACCACAATCATACCAACAGCATAGGAATACACAATAAGAAATAAAGAAACTTATTTGAATGATATTAGAATTATTTCATAATATTAATCCATAGCAACATGCAGATGATGTTTTCTGTCAATAATCAGAACTTACCATATTGATTGGGTCAACTGGACCGATGCTGTTAACATAGACATCTGTTTCAATTACCGTAGTTCTCACTAAACAAAACAGTAACCATAATAATTACATATTTAATTAACTCTGTGCATTGTTAGTGCAACTTAATTTATTTAACTAAAACAACAGCGTATCTGATATTCATTTATTAGATTCAGAATAATTAAATTTCTGGTTTGTTCATTTTGTAAAAGATCATATATGACTTGGCTCTCTTATTTCATGTGAATTTTTAGAATTATCAACTTGAATTTTTTAGTCCATAACGCAATCCCCAACTGTGTTTTTTGAACAAATATAAGATAGATAAAAAAGGTAAAGGAAGAAAAAGAAATAAAACAAAAACCCCCTAAAACTGTATGCTGACATAAAAATACAATCCTAAACAGAAAAAAGGTTTGGAAAAATTTTTTCATACAACAAACCATGAGGTCTGGGACAGATGTGTTTATCAGCTGTAAGGAATCAGTATGAAGTGCCTTCTATCAAATTCTACTGAGAATGTGTAACAAATACAAAATAACTTCTCACCACAAGTTTCTTCAGTTCATGAAGCTATAGCACACCTAGGGATTTCTAATGTTCTTTCATCAGCTTGATTAATACACTGGTTCAAACACCAAATTGAAAGCTCCTCAATGAAAGTAATTTAAAAGTTAAACATTACCAAACTCATTTTTCTTTAAAAACGGGGAAAGCACTCTCACTGTGCAGACAGAACACCAAAAACTTTTAAAAAATACATTCCCTTACAGAATATCTCTACTTTGTGCATTTACAGCAGGACACAAAGTCTAGGAGGGTTTCCATGAAAGGCACACCTGAAGTACAGAAGGCTCTGATCGTTCAGTTTTTTCCTCCTAACTGGTTTATACAGAAAAAAAGGCACAAATGAAAGAGGTGAGGATGCATTTTGGTTTCATCAATTTACCAAGCATTTTCTTCTAGTTTGTACTGGGGAGCCAGAATGTGGACACAAGAGAATGTTATGTCCTAGTACCCAACAGAATGAAGTGGGATAATAATAACAGAGCTCTGCTGGTCCTTTCATGATATGACACAATAAAATAAGCAACTTTTTCAACCTGCAGATAAAAAAGGGGGAAAGTACAAACAAAATGGCATTTTGATTTCATAGGAGAGAGACCCTAGGTCATTAGATTTAATTTTTTATACAGAAAAACTTCAGAGATTGTCCAAGTGTTCAACAATAAACCTAAAATCTTAAGTAAGAAGATTTTTCAAATTTCTTAAAACTTGAACAGACGTACAGAAAGAAGGACGGTATCATTGACAGCTACAATGACAGGCAAGATACATTTCCTAAATATCCCAAGATAGGTTTTCCCTGCCAAGCTCACCTGTGAGGAAATTCTCCCTGATTCCAAATCTGGTTAATGGTGTGAACCTAAGCCTGACCGAAAGACACACTAGTAAGGTTGCACAGAGGATTTTCTGTATGACCACAGAGCACAGAGTCACTTGATCACCATCCTGTCCCCAGCATGCTTCATAGAAAGTTTAAACAGATCCTTGAAACCAATTTATTTCCTGGGGGAAAAAATAAGTACTTCCTGCGATGATCCTTATGGGTCCCTTCCAACCCAGAATATTCTGTAATTCTGTTATTCTTTGATTCTGAGCTGCAAATGTTTCCAGTTTCTGCAGAGCTCATAGAGGAAGGAAAATAGCACAAGAACTCATACACATAGACTGAAATATCAGAGCAAAAAAAAAAAAATGTTTATAATATGTTTATATAGTCACATGTATAATTTAATCCCTTTAACATACATCACATACTGCAAACAGATATCCTCTTCCTTTAATTTGCAATCCTATTTAATTTTATAACAGCAGCCCCACTGCTAGACCAGAACACAAGGATATGGATCAAAGAATATCTTGCCTTATTCCTCAAGTAATGTTGAATACTTCATTATGAAGAGTCTCTCACCTTGAAATACAACTCATAGACTTCTTCCCCCTCCACCTTCTTTTCTTCCATTCTCAATTCCAGTTATACTGAAGGTGCTGTTTACTCTGCAGATGCAGCCACTCCCTTTCCAACAGTCTTTGTGTCATCTGCCAGCTTTACTACAAAAATGAATTGCTGAAATCATTCAAAATACCACTATTCTTGACCAAAATTTTCCAATGAGACCACACTACAGACATCTCAGCCACTGACATTTCTTATTAACAACTAAATCTTGAGCTCTGCCAGTGACACAGTTTTTAATGGGGGCTGTGTCAATTTTAAGAAATTCCAACTTGCATCGCACAGTACTTCATCTGCCACAAGGGCTCTCCTGTAGTGAGCCACATAGCTCACTCTGCCTTTTCCATACTGCTCTGAGTAAGATTATTAGAGGTATTAAGAGCCAGTGAACAGTTTGAAAATTTGCCTCTGTTGAAATTATTTTAATTGACGTAAATGATCCAGAGAAAGAAACCCAAGTCAAGAGGACTGGAAGAAGCTATTTTGTTACCTTAGTTCTTCTGTGTGGTACAGAGAAATGTACTTCTGAATTAGAAGAATTAATTAATACTTCTTGTGTTCTTGAACTAGAAGAGATAAGAGTTCATGAAAATGACAAATGCTGGAGGAAAATACCTTCTTGATACTAATTTGACATCCATAAAATTAGTATTGTTCATTTGTTCTTCACAAAGAGCTAATAGTAAAAGATGGTTTGAGAAGATTTTCCTACCGTGACTGCTTCTTATTTTACTTTAAAATTTCGTACCAGCCCTGAAAACACTACAAGTAGGAAGAAGGCTATTTAACACATCCTGCATGAAGTGCAGAACAGCAGCGATCTAAGCAAGGGGAGAAAGGGCTTGAACACTTTAAATATTTACACTGAAAGACAGTATGACCCAGGCTAGAGTAAAGGAAGAAGGTGAGAGGATAACTGAGTGCATATTCAAGAGGGAGGGAAAGAGAGAGAGAAAGAAGAGCACAAAGGAGCACCTGACCACAAGAGAGAGTTCATCTGCTTCTAATGTAGCTGAAGCACACAGGGAACCTGTTTGGTAAGCCCAATCTAGAGAGATATACTCACTTTCTAATTTCCTTCTTTGACACCTTCTTTTCACTAGACTAAACTTCTTCTGGTTTTAAAAATTTTGAAAAATGTTTATTCCTGATAAGAAAAATCATAGTGATAAAAATCTACCTCAGCTATTAGCAAATTATTTTAGTAATTGCCCCACCATTCAAAGCAGCTGGTTTTTTGCCTATATTTTTGTGGGTTCAATTTTCAGCTTTTGATATTTGAAATATCTCTTCTTGGTACACTTAAAAGCTCTTCTGATCAGCTATTCTCATTCTACAAACACCTATCTCCTGACAGAAATAATTATCATTATTGTAAAATATGGAACTTTTTATTGCTCAATACTGCTCCATTTTCATCACTCCAACCCATTTCTTCAATACATTAACCAAGAGCATGGTAGTCCATCTAAATTCACTAACCAGCCCCCATAGCTTACCATAATTCCCTCATTTTCTAATGAAGGTCTAGGTCACATCACCTTTGGTTTTTAATTATTACATGTTATGCTCTTTAGCTCTAACTAAGACTACTTTTGTAATTTCATCCAGGCTTATTATCTTTGAGCATGTTTTCTGTAACTGCTCATTACTTGCCTAAAGAAGCATCCCCTTTTGGTGATAAAGCTGTTATTCAGCAAAAAAATTGGGTGACTATCACATTGAGAAATAACAGAGACCTTCAATTTGTAATAGCTTTTAATGAAATAATACAATTCTCACAACCAGCTAAGATTGTTATTTACATGGTTACTTATATTGAAAATTGAACCTCAAGTGTCTACAGTAGGCTTCCAGGTCAACCTCTGAAGAATTTTTTCAAAGTGATTTTGATGAAAGCAGAGCCCTGTTCCACACTTTTTACCCTTTTATTTAAAAGAAATCCATCTTTAGCAAATTCTCCTATCCACCATTTTTATTATTTCCATCATTTTCTACGCAGTGCACATGTCCAATACCTTTATCATTCCCTGAATATGTGCTTCTACATCTTGTTCTTGTATTTTAAGTCTTGGAAAATATTCTTAAACTCAAGATACATCTCTCTCTACCTTTACTTGGTATTTTCCTACTTGTTTTGTTGCCTGGAATAAAAATCAAAACCTTTCCGAACAGTGTTAAAATGATAATATAAAAGCAAGTCTTTAACTGAAAGCTTTCATGGTGCTCAACACGGCGATATGCACATGTGATACAGTGTTTCTACAATTTTTATAAGGTTATTTAACTGGTATATCTAACAAATATTTTCCAGTTGGAAGAGCAGTTGGTTAGGTAATTTCCCCCAGGTTCTGCCCCATTGAAGCCTCCCCCAATCTTTTAGCCCTACACTTTATTTTGTCTTCAATGTAAGGTGCAAAACAAAGCGTCCTTGCTAGACTAAAGGCAAGACTAAATACAATTTCAAAAATGCATTAGTAAGAGTTTGTTCAACTACCGGAGAGGTCAGGAAAAGTACTGGAAGTTATAACTATGTTCTAACAGTCTACAAAGTTACAAATATACGAAAAATACATAAAAAGCTAAAAATCTTTAGGCATCAGTTTGAACTTATTACTTTTCTCCCTAAATCATACTTTCATCGATGCTACACTAAGAGCACCTGTTCAACAGAATACCTTCCTAATACCTTTATTTTTTGAGAAGTAGCACTTCTGTTTGAAAGTCCAGTATTTTCCATGTATCCTTTATATCTCTTAAAACATGACTATTCACGTTAGTGCACTTGAGAGATGTAATTATTTACCCATGCCCGGCTTATATGGCAATAACAACTATCCAAATTTCTCTAGGTATCCAATTTTCCTATGTCCATGAGCAATCATCCTTAAATTCCCACCATTCTTAAAATTTCCATCAATGATGACTTGTCTTAAACTGTTGATTGAAAACATCCTCTGAAGATGTAGATATGTGATGATTGTTTCCTATTTTTAATTAAATTTTCAAATAGATCAGTTGTGTTTCACCCATACACATATCCCTGGAAAAAATGATCTGTACATTGATAGGTTAATATTAATATATCAGTGTCCCTAAGATAAGAGAGGTGGAAAAATGAGCAGCCAGAATTCTTTCCTTTAAGAAGCAAAGTTCAAAAATAATAGCTACTTTGATGCAGGACTGAACCTAAAACAGTGTGGTTATAAAATCATGCAGCCAAAAGGTAGTGTTACAGCGAGTATAATACTGTGTTATTAGTGTATCAACGCTCCAAGGTTGTATCTGCAATTAAAGGTATTTATACCACAGATAGGAGACTTCATCTGATAACTACTATTACTTCATGCTGTGTAGAAGAATGCTAGAACTCTCATGCTCCAAACACCTCAAGCCTACTACATAAATTGAGTTAAAGACTAGTAAGATTAATAAACATGGCAAATGGCAGCAGTTAAGAAATTACTACAGCTTGTGGATATTTGAATGAAACAAACAGAAAATGACAGAGTGGTTTTCCCCTACTAAATTTCAGTATTGCCTCCAAAGTTTCAATTTTCATTTGGCTCTCCTTTAGCTTCTCACTCAACTAACAGCATGTTTAACAATGAAACCCTTATCTCACTCTGAGATGCTGAAATTCTGTGTCAACACCAGGAAGAAAACAAAATTCTGCTCTGGGATTCAAACCCAAAAAGTCCAAGTTCAAAACAAAAAATGTTGTTATTGTAAAGGAGCTTTGTAATTCAATCATAAGAATGTTCTGTGGGATACTAATGGTTTGAAAGATAATGAGAATTCCAGTTCAATAACCTTGTTGTACAAGTACTGACATACACTCTGAAGAAAGGAATCTGACACCAGACTTTATCCACATATTTGAAGCAGGTTAAGATGAATAAACTGTAGCCTGATTTTGGTTTTCTGTCTCTCAAATATCTGCTGCAGTTCCCAAACAACTGGACAGAATGCAGTGCCTTCACCTGAAGTCAGAAATTTTGTCTTATGTTGTCCAAAATTTCTTCCTTGTGGCAAAATTTTGCAACTTCCCCTTCATCCAGAAGAGAATCATACTTAACATTTGTTCTCCTGAAAACAAAGTGAATACTCCCAAATGTTTCCTTTTATCATTACTCTGGCTGATTACTTAGGAACTTTATGTTCTAGTATAGTGGATGGAGGCAGGCCCCAGATAGCAAAGGTCAGATCGGTACAGAACTTTTGAGAAGAGAAAGGGTATATTTATGTGAGCGAAGCTAGAACTAAGTGTCTTCTTTTGGGAACTGATATTTTGAATCCAAAAAGCTGTACATTGAGTTACTCACAAAAAGACAGAGTATTTGTCCTATTTAAGACTTGGTATATAACCATAAAAGTAAAGGTGAGAATTACATCAAAATTCTTCTAGGCCCATCTAAATGCATTTGACATGTCAGAAAAAAATCCTCCTCTGTATTCTCTCCATTTATTCGCAAGTTTTATGGGGAGAGAAGAGAAAAAGAATTCTCTTTTCTTTCACCCCCAGCTAATCATCAGAAGGAATCCTGGAAGAGACAGTTTATTCCCTCAGAATCACTTTTCTGTCTGTTGCATCAAACAGGGGGAAAAAAAACAACAGTAATGCTATACATTTGTCACACATTGAGAATTTAAGGAAAAACATGCTGGAGGACTTTTCGTGTTGTCGAAATGTTTTTAGTAATTCAATTAAATGAACATGAAGAAAAAGACTTAAACCAAACTTTATGAGATTCTCATGTGGTTGTATTTTGACAGGGAGAGAATTTTGCCTTTCAACATCTTCAGGATAACAAGTCGACAATAAAACAGAACTAAGAATTTTGGGAAAGAAAACAATTTGTCAGAAGCTTTCAAAAGAAAATGCACAGTTTGAGATTGCATCTTTCTCTTCCCCTACATAAATGAAACAGGTCTAGATTGTTGTATTGTTTATCATATAAGCAGCTCACAGACTCACATGGCATTCCTTTGATAGGGAACGCCAGGTATGAAACAAATGCTTACATCCTCCACCTCTTCCTTCACATTTCAGAAAACAAACTCAGACAAAATACATTGTTTTTCTTATTTGATCCTGCATGCAAGTGGTAGGCAGCAGCTGGCAAGGTTTCAAGTATTCATGTTTTCAAAATAAGATACTTCCAAATATTTACACTTAGTAGGTATGTGCTAATCGATCCTTTGACTATTGAAAGACAAAATTGCCTTCCTACTTGCTGCAAAGTTTGATCCATAGCAATGCAGTTTTTCTTCATATATTCCACCAGAAAAATGCATCCTAAGTTATATTTTTAGACTCTTAAATTTGTTTTCAAAATCTTATCTAAGGGAAGAAGAGAACTAAGTTGAGTTATATTTGCTTAAAATAGACATAATGCATTTCCTATAGTAAGAATAAAATGTCTAGGAATAATTCTTTAATGAAGTCCTACAGACTTAAGATCAATTTTTGAAATGACCATGGCTGGTTTATATCCACAATTCTTTCTCTCAGAACATCTTTTTTAAATAAAACAAATTATAATTGCCTTTTAATGATTTACTATAGGTTTCTCACTGTCCTCCAAAACCAATACTTTCTACATGAAAAAAAAAATATTATTAAAAAAACATAAAGTCTAATCTTGCATAGAACATTATTGTTACTAGATCCAGAAAACCACTGCATTTTATTGCTCTTATATTTGGCTTACTATATTGAATTTTAAATATTGCAAAAAGCAGAGTTTTGTCATCTTTGAAAAAAATGTACACCATCTCTAGTTCACATTTTCTATTACACAGAATCCTTTTATGAGCTTACCCCCAATATCTGGCCGAAGCTTATTGTCATATCCTTGAAGTAAGGAGTCCAGTATGTGAGTTACATCGCCACCATGAATCTTCGGTGCAAGGACCCATGTTTTATTCACCATTAGATCTTCATCGTCCTCATCATCTGCTTTATCAGCGCTATGTTGTGTGATTAAAAAAATAAACAACTAAGATTAGAAAAACACAAGACACAGTGAAACTGAATGCACATGAGTTGGAGAAGAAAGAGATAAAATACTGAAAACAATTTAGAGTATTTTGTGAATCCCCAAATGCATTTTGGTGCCAAAAGAAAGAAGCAGGCCCTTATTTACAATACATATATATTTACCAACATTTTATTTTATGGTGGTGGAGAGTGTAAGCTAATAAACGTGTTAATAGAGGCACTTACACAGCACTCATACAGAAAAACTCAAGCTGTGAGTCAAACCCAAAAAAGCAGCAGCAGGCATCATCTTAATGTCAGCATTTTCCTGTTCTAAAACAATAGTGTAATTCCAAAGCTTTTCCCTACATGCATTTCTTTTTCAAATGATGGTACTACTATTTCTAAGAAATGCTTAATTTTCATAACAGCATGCCTATTGTATGCTACTTAAAAGAGTATCTACAGAATCTCCCTCCTAGTAGCCTCTGTTCTAGCTATGATATAAAAAAATAAGGCTTGTATACTTATTAAACTCCATTCACATTTTAAGCAAGCAAACAAATATTACATCCATGTACTACAACTAAACATTAGCAGAAGCAGAAGCTGCAGGCATATGTCAATTATGTATCTGTATGTATACATGGTATAGTTAACTGAAAGGAATGGTACACCATTTTAACACCATTTTTTAGCTACCTATTTTATCAAGATGAAACAAATGGACAAGGAAAATAATTACACATTTATTTATTACCTATGTTTTAATTAGAGTAGCAGCAATAGAAAGTTCATCACTAGATCATTAAAAAAATTGCAATACCTTGGTTGCTTCTGCAAATTCACTCAGATATCACCAAAAGGTCAAAGAATGCCTGGAAGTGGTTTTCTTTCCATTTCAATCAAACGAGTATGGACTTCAGTATTCCTCCAGTGCTAAAAACTGCAATCTGTGTTACTCATCCAGTTTATTTCAAGGAAGTGCTATGGGCGTGAGGTCAAGCCAAGTGCATCAGACTGATAGCAGTAACTAACAGTCACACAACCTACCTTCACAAATGGGCACTGGCTAGCAATTACAGAAAATATGCAGCCCCTATAAATCAGATCCAATGTTAACACAAGTACAATACTCCAGTAAAAGAAAGGAATTAAGTTACTATCCTTGTGCCAATTTGTGTTATATACCAAAACTAAAAATGTTACTGCTTTCTTATTAAAAAAAGGATTTAAGGGCTTCTAAATTACACAGACATATGCTGCCCTCAAAACGAAGGGTGGAATTTTTCAGCAAATTTACTGCAGGAAAGAAGACCACCAGTATGTTCCATGTGAAGAAAGGACAGAAAAAGTCAGGCAAGGACAGAGTAAGAGAAGGCACGCCTGGCTCTTATTGCAGTCTTTTGTGGGAACACCTCAAACCAGTCTGTAATAGCAAGGCCTTGCATCACCTCTTGGATAGGTAACACTAGCAAGTCTCACTGAAAATCAAAAATGTCATGGCTGTGGAAAGTGCTCAGTGGTTTTGGCATGCCTGCTTAATTTGGGAAGTGCAATAGAAACCTTGCCACAGCTCAATAGGTTCCCAGAGGACGAACAAAAGGCACTGTTCAGATATCAGTGCTTTCATACCTAGCTTGCTGCAAACAAGTTGAAAGAGTCTATTATAGCTGAAAGTAATACACAGTCTAAATACAAGGCTCACTGACAGCTTCCCTGTAACAGCCTGAAAAGCTCTTTCATTCTTTTAAATTGAAATGCATCATAAAATCCTCGATCTTTACTGCACAACACAGACATTAGAGAAATGTCAGATATTAAATATTTAACATTTACCATTAGCAGGATCCCACTAATGGGAGCACTAAAACTAGGAAGCTAAGTTTTGTAAATGTACACTCTTTTTCCCTTAAAGCTACCTATTGCCATCTCTTTCATGTTTTGTTGCCTCACAGCTTTTTTTTTAAATAAATCTATTTATGGTCTGCTAGCACTTTTTGGCATCTAATTACTTTATAAATTAGCTTACAGTTGCTCAGAGTGCAGAGGCAATCCCAGCCTTTTCCCAGAGGGATTAAGATGATGAGGAGTTAAAAGTTAATTTATAAGTAGGTCTCTAAGGAAAGAGACATAACCACCACAAAACTGACCTTCTTCTTTGTGTCTTCCATCCCATAAACAGCAGAAAATATAGTGAAATTAACAGACCTCCTTGTAGATACAGGGCACCTGACTTTCTGGATCAGCCCAGTTATTTGCAGAGAATTTTAAGTGATTGTGACACTGTTTTGTTCTGCTTTAATGTTTTTTCCACAGTTCTATTAAGAAAGCAGGGATTTAGCCAAAATTGAAAGTACAAGAGGTCATGCTGTCACCACCTAAATCCAATAGGAGTTACATCCACAGCACCTCAACTCACAGCCACTTGAATATCTTGACATTTCAAAGAGTGCTTAATTTTATTTATAGATTCACAGGACAAATCACGTGGGAAAAAGATCATGAGAGGTCTCTCTAGTCCAGCCTCCTGCTCAAATCAGGGCTTGCTCTGCAACAACAGGTTGCTCGTGGCTTGATCAGGTTGGGTTTTGCAGGCATGCAAAATGGAAGGTGCACAACTTCTCTGAGCAATCTGATCTGCACTTCCCTCTTTTCTATGATTTACTATATTTTAAAAACTTGAAATTAACAAGAAAAGAAATGCAAATACAAACACATTTCAAATTTTCGCTCTTCTTTTTTTTTTACTTCCTGTCTTATTTAATTGGAGTACGTCTGGTCCTCCTCCAATTTTAAAACTCTGAACTACAAATAGGTATACAATGACAGCTTACAGAAAGCTATTAATGCAATTCCAGGGAGAGAGGGAAAAATTTCATCCCAACATCTGAGCAATCTTCCAAACACTAGTATATAAATCCATTTAGGAAGATACTTTTGTGAGAGGCAATATTGCTTTACTTAGTGCCTCACAAGTCTTGGTTTGAAATGCACATTTCTGATGATTTACATGGAACTATTTGATTTTATCTAGGAAATATTGCACACTGAAAAAAGTGCCAACCAATAGAAAAGAAACACCATTGACTTCTATACTAGTACACAAGGCCAACAAGAGCTTATGACTCACTAACCCATTTGCTAAACCAGCAAAGAAACCAACATGAATCAGATAGTAATATAACCAAATGTGGAAGACCTGAATTATTGCTGTTCTACATGGTGAAAACAGCTATTGTTACTCCCACTATCCCTATCTTACCAGCCTTTTCAGAAGTGGCTGACTGAGATTAACCCATCTCACTACCAGAATATCATCTTTTAAATTCTTCTTTAAAATGTGCCCAAGATCACCAAGTGTGTAATAAAGGCTATAATGTCTCTGTAATGCTGATGGCACCCAGTTCTACAGTTCTGATTCCCAAACAACAGCCACTGATGCGCAGCAACCAGACTGTGGTAAGAAGGAATGATGCAAGATGGAAGAAGGAAGTGACCAGAATACATAGGAAGTCTTCTGAATGCCCTCCAGTAAAGCAGAGCACACCACCTGCCAACTTGAATTGTCAATCCAGTTGTTTCTGGAGGAGCTGCACAGAGCTCCCTCAAAAGAGCACCTAGTCATGTGAAGGCAACAGGACAGGCACGGTGTACATATTAACTTCTAGGAATCTGAATAACCAATATTTGTCATGCTAAACAGATTTGAATTAGTCTGTTCTAGAGACAGAAATCCCTTCAGATGTACACAGTCAACAGGATCAGTTGAGATGGTTTTATCAGGATTTAATTGAGCTTGCTAGACCATGTTCTATAAAGAAACATTCACTTTAGAAAACAAAATTGGTCAAAACTGTTTATCCTTTCCCAAGTTCCTATGTATCTCCAGCATTTTGTCCAGGGTTTGGAACGGGATAGAAGGAAAGACAGAAGGCAGAAAACTTCATTCCAAACCAGAAAATAAAATGTTAAATTCAGGTATGCCATTCAATTATTTAACGACAGTTAACTTGGGCTGAGGACCTTTTTGCTTCTTTGCCATTAAAATAAATCTAAGAAACCTATGAAGATTAATGTCAATTAACTCCACACTCACTTTAATGGTAGCACTTTCCCGTCTCTTTCACAACCCCAGGAAGAAAGGCAAACTTAATTAAAGAGGAATTCTTTTCCTTTCCAAGATCATCTAAAGGTTATTTAACTATACACAGAACATAATACTTGATCCTTTCTCCATTTACTGTAAAATATATTTGTTCCAGCAAGGTTCACATTATTCAGAATGTCTGGAGAGACTATGATTTAGAACAAAAATACATCATCAAACATTAAAACATTTCTGTTCCATGGCACAGTGCTACTTGGTATCTATTACTGCAGGTGCTAATTCTGATTTTAATGATTTTATAAATAAGAAAGAGACCACACTTCTTAAGATGCTTGTTGTTGTAACACTTCAGCTAGCCTCATAAACTCAACAGTAAACTGCATGTGCACAGCTAACAGCAATTAGGCAAAAAGTGCCCCCATTATGCTCTCTGTCCTCTGACTAATTGGAGACATTACCATGACTAATAAATCCCTGGGCACAAGTGACTAAGGACTAAAGAAGCCTTTCGAACATCAGGCAACATGCTCATCTTCAGACATTAATATCATACGGTTTTGTTCTCATTTAAATATGAGAAAAATCGGTCAGGTGGGCTTTGAGTTGCAATTAGCATCTGTCAAGTAACATAATGACCTGGAAAAAAAATATAGTGATATCTGACTGATATTTACTTCAAGCATGTCAAAATATTACACACAGAAGTACATGTATAGCATAAGTGGGAGTAACACGGCCAAGCATCAGTTTAGTTGTCCATTCCTAGGTTCCTATTCCTATCCAACACACAAAAGGATATCCAGTCTTGGTTGATTTATGGGGAACCTGTAAACCTCTGGAAAAGTAGAGACTTGGCAGGGAACCTGAGTTATCTCTGCTGATGTTTCAAGTCTGTGCAGAAGCAACTCAGTCAAACCCTTTGTATCCGTGAGGTTTGGACAACCTGCATAGTGGCCTTGTCTATCTGGAGATAGTGATCCTTCTAGACAAGGAATACTCTGATGATTATTTAGTAAATAAATAAGGATGAAAGTCAGTGTTTCAGATCATTCTATGCTGAAAGAGCTAAAATGAATACACTTTTTTCCTTGTTGCCTTACACATGTGAATGAAAACAGTAAGAGTATTTGTGGTATTTCATTTAGCTGAGGATCTTCAGTTGCTTCAGGAGTTTTAGCAATACAGGGGTAGGGCAGTGACACAGTGACACTCACCGAAATGATGAAACATGCAATAAGACAGCTATTATTCACTGGCTGTGCTCCAGTGTCCTTTGTCTAAATGTAATACAATTTAATCTTTATTTTCCATTACTTAAAAAAAAAAAAAATAAAAAAAGAAAAAGGAAGAAAAGAACACCAAACCAGACTATTTCTCTCAACTTTCAGAAAAAAATGGTAATGTTCCTTGAAGTGTAAACAGGACAGATTACTTTTTTAGCAGCAATACAGCTTCGTGGGTTTGTCAAAATAGTGCATTTAACCAGACTGGCCTTCATAAAAAGTCAGTCGAAACAGATAAGGTTCCCAGGGAAATTTTCCAGGAGATCATCTGTTTAGATGATCTAGCTTGTTCCAGAACACCGAGCATTATATGCTTGTGTGTGGTTAAGAAGTATATTTCACGGCCCCATCGATGAGAGGTCAGAGCTCATCTAACCTAGACAAATTCCACACATGAAAAAAGACCTAAGGCACTGCTGAAAAGCTAAACATGGCCACTGACAGCCCAACACCCAGTGTCAGACATCTGTACAGAGGCCGGTGATAATTCTAGTTCAGAAGATAAAAAAGTAAGTACTTAGACGTGTCATGTGAATGACCAAGGCATAGGACCAGGTATAGATAAAAATCTGAACTCTAGCAGGACGGTAAGTTTAAGAAATGCCTGAAACACAGCAAAATTCCTTAAATAGGAATAAAAATGCAACTCCAACATGGAAGGAATGAGTAATTACTCTCATGTCAGCCATTTAAATTACATATTCGCATATTTTCTTGAATCTTCTTAAGATAAAACACGGACCTCAGATAGACTTGTAATATCCTTAGAAGCTGAGAAATTATTGGAACTCCTGCATGTATGCAAATACTACTTTCTAGTAGCAAAAATAAGCAGGACCACATAGTCATGACTGCTGAAATAGAACTCAATTCCATTTTTCTACAAAAGACTTTCTTGAAAGCTCACTATCACTGCTAGCTGTCAGTAGCGAATGGTTTAAACATATCTCAAGATTTATCTTTCAGACTTGATGGCTGACTTCATACTCATCAGTTCTATTACATTTCTGTGGAAGTGAACGCTCTTTCTCATTTCCTCATCAGCATCTTCACTGATATGCTTTATGTATCACAGAAAATTCCTGGGAAAATAAACGTAACTGCAAGCAAAAAAATACAGCTACTGAAAACATGCCCAAAAAGCATTACTTACTCCTCTTAATCCTGTGGGATATAGAGTCACTGGTGTTGTATTCCTTCTTCTTTATCTTTCCTAAACTGGTTTAGACATTCTTTTGACAAAAATCTCTTTTCCCCTCATCCATTCCACCTCTGATGTTTTCATCAATTTCCCACTCCTTCTGCCTTGCCAGACGTGGGCATATTCTTTTGTGTGTCAAAATGTATTTCTCTCTCCCACTGAAGTATGTTTTACTTATTTCCTATATCTTTTTTTCCAGTACACCTACCACATACCATAAGGTTGATTCTTCTGCATACACATAGTGCCTTGTGCTCTTTGTCTTGTTTCTTGTATTTGTCTAGCTATTTATAATAGAATATTTATAGAAATGTGGGTTTTTAACATTAAGAACAACAGATATTATTAAAGCTATCTTCCAGAAGAACAATTTTGTTCTCAGATCCACACAAATTGTTCTTCTCCAAGTCAATTTTCACATAATGCTGCATACTGTTTGAAATTACACTGGTCAAATGTTATTAATTCAAACGGATTTTACAGATCTCCCAAAAATATCATAAATACTCAAAGCATCACAGATATTCTTTATCCATCAGTCTTCTCACATAATACAAAGTTTATCTTCTCTCCTTGAAAGTTCATCCAAACACTGGCACGGTCAGACCAGTATAACTGCTGCCACTACTCCTATCAAGCCGCAGTCCAGAAATCAATCGACAATTTTTCTCACATCTATCTAGCCAAGTACAGGTAATTCTCTGCATCACTTCAGAGCTTGATATGGATTCTCAAACATATTCAGCTTGATTAGTATAGCAATCTTACTTTAACCGTCTCTTTACCTCCAGATGTGATGACAAAAATATTCTTCCCAGTTTTGTAGAGCTGATGGAGACAACTACCTGTTTCTACAACCCCCTTTTTTGTACTCCACAATAGAGAGCAAGGACTTTGCACAAGTAACAAAACAAAACAAAAAATACAAGTCGATTTCTGCAATTTTCCAGAGAAATTATTAGTTTCCACATAAAATTTAGAAGAGATCTTGGGAAGTTTACTTCTAGTCAAAGAAGGGCTGATACCGAGTTCAGAGCAGGGTGCTTGCATAATCCAGCTGGATTGAAAATGCCATGGACAGACATCCCAAAACCTCACTGGACATCTTGTTCTGCTGTTTAATTATCTTCCTAGTTTAATTATCTTCTCCCAAACTGCAAAGGAAAGACACAGTGTTGATAACCTCTCTGGATTTGTGAAACATGTACTAACCATGGCAGTACCCAACCTCCTGGGAGTTTCAGACTGATCATCACACAAAGACACAAAGACAGCCACACATAAATCCATGTGCCACACGTCAGCACAACATCCACACACTATCTACACTTGACTGATGAAAGGTTCATTGTCATCAAGTTCAAAACGAACAGATATACTGCTGATGGGCTAAGTGCCTTGATCCAAGATACACTTTCCCTAGTGAAACTAGACTTAAAACAAACCTATGATAAATGAATGCTGAGAACCATAACCTCAATAAAAAGCAGTTAACATAATTAAATGCCATCCCACACTAACTATAAAATTCACCAAACTGCAAAGTCAACTTTCTACCTTGAAACATCACCAGCATCTCAATGGATATATCAAATGAGCACTCCTTTACAAGGCATTTTCAGTCATTTAAGCGGATGGTATTTCAACATATCCATATGAACATTTGTTCTAACACAATTCATCACATATTTCCTGCAAAATCTTCAGGTGACGTGAAATCTACTACAACCCTTCACAAAAAAAAGCTTGTTTGAAATAGTTCCAAATTCTGGTACACATATGAGCAGGTACATCCTCCTCCCACAGGAGGCAAAGAAATATGTATAGACTGAAGCAGCAACAGAACCAGAGATTTGCATCGAATTGCACACTGTAATTGTGGCATATAGGTAAATCTGGCTTGAAATCACAGAGAAAGCCATACAACTGCAATAACTAGGCAATGACATGTCCTTCAGAGAAATACAGTGAATAGGTTCTACTGAAATTTTAGTGTAATATTAGGCAATTATGGACTAATCCAAAGGTCAATTAAGTTAGTGAATAATTGTATAAAAAGTGAATGTACTCTGTAAGGACTAATGGAAATATCTAAACCATGTATTTAAAAGCTTGCTGTCTCTCTCTATGAGCAAAATTATGTCTTCTCTGATGTAATTTATTGTGTATTAAATGTAACATGTCTTTAAAACAGGAGAATAACACCTCTTGTTAGATGATGACTAAACTTTATGGCAGTCAGAGTTGTCCCCTGCTGGACACAACCCACAGGCCATCAGCTGCATGGCCCTCACTGGCAATGCAAGAACTTAAGGTAGAGGTCCATAGCTCACCTGCAGCAGGTCTGACACAACCCAATACATATTCAATGGCTGTACGGTGATGAGATCAAGAATGGTTCTCCTCCAGAGAAAACACTGAGGACACTTTATTTTTAAAAACATCTGCATAATTTATTCTGTCATGCAAATTTAACATTGGACAATGAAATAAAAAAATTGTCATTACTTACATTGACAGTTAACCACCTAAATGAACACTTGATGCTACAAATTTTTACTAGTATACATTTTATCAATTTGAACTTCATTCAGAAAGAAAAACTGGACAATAATACTATATTACTAATAATAATAGTACTTAATCCCTCATGGTACACTGCCTTAGACAAGAAGAAAACTGCATTAAAGGAAAGGACTAACAATCTATTTGAGACATCAATTAATTTAATCCAAAGGGGATGTATCTCGTTCTACCTCAGATTTTTCCTATCCACGATGCCTGTCTGTCTTCCTGAAAACAAAGAAAAATTGCTGCATATAAATTTAGAAACACAGAATTAGCCATTCATACCTTACCAGAGATGAATGCAGTGACACAGAAAAGGATTTGAGGACCAATGCAGAAAGCAAAAAGAACATGACTTACACCTGAACAGTATTGGAGCTAATCCTGTGAGAGAGTATCTGAGCAGTATGAAGTAGCAGTGAAGCAATATTCTGTGTGTATCTCTTCTTCAGAGAAAAAAATGGAAAGGGTTTAAAAGTGATTAAGCAAATCATTAACTATTTTCTGAAGAAATGTAAGTATCTCAGTTAACTTATCTGAGAGGAAAATGTAAGTGGCTATCAAGTTGTCTCTTAAACTACATATGCCAGGGATATACTTCAAAGAATAGCTCATATGACTGTAGCATGGGTAAATCCAATTCAATGGACATTTTCACTCTGCATAGAGTGTCTCCAATTGTGACACATTTGTATAGAACTTTCATTTTGGACTAGATAATTCATCCTGCAACAACCACTTGGAATTTAACCACACTGGAGCTTCCTGTCGCCCAGAGGTGAGGAGATTCTACAACATATTATGAAAGACTAGGCTGGAAAGAGAAAAGAACCAAGATGTTTTCTGACCAAAATGCTGATTCCTTCAAGAATTTTCAGGATTCACTTGAGATGCTCTGAGTTCTTGTCAGGGCAAGACTTGGCAGAGGCAGTCAGAAGAAGGAAAAGCTTTGATGACTGGTTTCCTTGTTGAAGAGCACACGGATGCAGATCACACTCCATTCCTGAAGAGCAGCTCCAGCCATCGGTCTATACCTTGAGGCTACCATGAAGAACCAGAAGTATTAACCAAGACCTGGATTTCCCCACAGAGAGATGGACACGGGATCCAGTAGCTGAGCCAGTTGTAGCGGGTTACACTGGGAAAAAAACCAGGCTTTTTCTGCTAGCAGGAGAAAATGGGAGATCCACTGGCTGGAAGCCAGAGGAACCTCAGACTAGAAATACGGTGTAATACTTCATCGTATTCCTCCTCATCAAGTCTGTGTGCAGCGACTTAGTTAAACTGAAGGAGCAAACCTGATAGAGAAGCCAGGGTAAATTCTCCAGTTTTGCTTAGCCTCTTATATATTCTGATATAAAACTGGATTATCTCAACAGATCCTACTGACTGGAACATGCCCAATTAAAGCATATTTTAGAAACACTTTCTTTCCATCGTATTCACATCACTGAAACTGCCCTGTTCTTCGAAATAAGTTCTGTTCTGGTGAACTCCTGATGACCTTCCTAGTCTCTCCAGTTACCTCTATTAGTTCAGTGTTGCTCCATAATTTACCATTTAAGTTTATATACAGAATCAAGTTTTTACATAGGCCTGTAGGCCACTGAACTCACCACACTATTTTCAGTCTTAAAAAAATGTTTGCATGTGTAAAAATGCAAAATCAGGACTTCTGTGTCATCTTCAGATTAATTTAATTGCATCTGAATTATTCTGTACAAATTATTACTATTCAGAGAAATTGTTAAGAAATAAAAGTTAGTGTCATTGTCATCCACCAGCCTTTGAAAGGTTCCTGTCAGCGTGTTACAGTCATTTATAATTAGTACTTGTCTCTGCTGCTCTTTACCAAATAAGTTATGATATCGTTATTTTACTGAAGCATATGATCAATACAGGATGCAGTGCAAGAAAGAGTTATGCAGGTAATTCAAAAACTGCTGCTACTCTTCTATCATGAATGATACTACAAAAATGGGGTTTGAGCGGCTCCCTTTTGGTTTTCTGTGAATTCAACACACATGACTCTTTTAGTTTATATATATGACAACCCAAACCAAAGCAACTCACTTTCAAACAGCGCATATACCTAGTCCATTTAAGTGGTCCTACCTACTAGCTGTTCTATTTGACCCAGATTAATACAATTCCTCTAGAGCTTCAAAGAAAAAATACCTATCCCCCGATTCCCTTGTAATCTACTCTGTAGACAGACTCATGTATTCAGAAAAAGAAGTTGAACAAGGTCAACAATTGCGCACCTGTAACATTTTCTGTCCAGCTCAAAAATTTGTAGCAAAGTTGCTTTTTCAGCATCAGGCATATTTAACAAACAGAAAGTTAAAAGTAAATGAAAATTTGGTTCAATTTGCTGAGAAACCTTTCTTTTTAACAGACTGACAGAGTTCGAAGGTTTTCTTGAAACCACTGTAAGAAGATTATGTACAAAGAATATAAGTATTTCTCAATATTTGTATCTCTTTAAATGTTATACTAACAAAAGAAAATATTAACAAACTTTTAATAAAATAAACTGTATTTTAAGCCACTGGGACTGCTGAATAACAAGTTCTTCACTGTCACATCATGAACAAAGCACATAAGAGTGAGGATAATAATGAATAAACATCACAGATGTTCAAATGAAACAGTAAATCACTATTATCAAGCATTAAGAACCCAGCGTTGTTATGACAGGCTTAACTCTGATCCAGGAATTTATATGAGAAGAAAACGTAGGCCGTATTATGTATTTTCCTAACAGATATTTTGAAATGGAAAAAAAAAATACTAGTTGACATTTGTACCTGCGGACAGCTGCATTTCAACAGAGCATTTATAATTGCATTTAAAACATCATATTACAAAACTAAAGGGAAGATACGGCCAAAATTAAGTTAAGCTTACAGTATAGTGCTGACCAGCACATACCATTTAAAGAAGTATAAATTAGAAGAAATGTTACAGTTACGGTGCACCTGTATGGTTGGAACTAAAGAAATAACATTAATTATATTGTCAGTTCTTATGCTGTGACCATCAATTATCTGTTTATTTGAATTCAACAAGAATAATGGGTTTGCCGAACATTTAGGAGTGCAGTGACAGCTGGGTAAGTACTCCTTCCCTGCACACGTCTTGTAGAAAGGCTCACAGCCCAATTTCTGCTACAGAAGATATATATGCTATTGACAAAAGTAGTCCTTCAAAATACTGACCCATGAAATTAAATCAAGTGCATTGGCCATTTTGATCTGTTAGTGCTGAAGGTGATAGACTGGGGCTAAACAACTGTTTTATGGGACCCAACCACGCTTTGGTGTGGGAAGTTTGATGTAATGTCATGCAACAGCTTTTGGGGCAGTACCTTAAAAGAATAAACTCTTGGATGGGCTCAACTTCCAGTGCCCTTGCTTAGGCTTTAGCTCAATTTGTTACAGCTGAAGCAACTTTACTCATACTCAGCACAAAGTACTTTGTGTATAAATGCAAAAAGTGATGCAATTTGCATCCTTTTAAAAGTATGTGTTGAAAAGGCAGACTGGCTCCTGCAAAATAGTTTTAGAAAAACAGGCAGAACTGGTGCAGCCTGGTCTATCTTGAGAAAAGCATTACTCCTATGTTTTAGTTTGAGCTTCAAGAAAAATCTTGGGCTGAAACTATAGAGAGGCATCCAAAGAAGCAGAAAAATAGTATTTCCACCCTACTTTGTGGCAGACTATTAAAGAGCACCGGAAGTCCTGAGCTCTCTGCAAACACACGTGAATTGCGATGCACTACATACCAGAGAACCATGAGCTGCAAAACATGTCCATTTGAGGTTACTTTAAAAAAAAAAAAAATGGAGGGGTGAAAAATATTTCAAACACCATTTTTCCATGTAGCCTCTGAAAAAAAGTCAAGGCTGAAAACAGTTGATTCAGATACATGGATATTTATACCAAAGGTTCCCTTTTATCTGAGATGTCCTGGAACACAGAACAAAACAATGCATGTAAGTTACCTCTTTTTCTCACTGAAGACTTCTTATCAACTTATTTATAAATGGCAATGTTAATGAGATACATACATAATAATCTTCACCTAGTTTTATAATCCCAACCACAGTTTGGCAAGCAAAGCAAAATAAATTATTTTTTTAGCTAGTCCTCCTCCTTTGTAACCAAGTCTTTGAACTAATAAATTAGCATGCATATTCTTTTCTCTCAAACCACTTGATAATTTCTTTCACACCTGAGGTACACTATGATCATTAAGAAACATTCTGAAGATGCACAGCTGCACTGGTATCATTTTCATCAATGCCTTTGAAAAATATTTCCATAATTTATCAGGGTTTTAAAAGACACAGGTTAAGAAAAATATAATCAGTGGTGCTTCTACTAGGATAACACAGGAACCTTCTGAAGATGACAGATGTGATGAGATCAACACACCTCACACAGACTGATAAATCATCATTCAGTGTGGGGAAGGGGTCTAGAGTATGACAGACCTTAAAAAACGTTTAATAGATTATTTTCCCTTTATTTTCTTTTTTTCTTTTTTCTGCCAGCCTTTACACTACACATTTTTATATCCTCTAGAATGACAATTTGGTCTTTCATTTAAAAGAAAGACACACTGAGCAAAAGTCAAATATCCTTTCCGTGCTGCTTTGTGATTTTTATGCATGTGACCTGTGGAATGGTTCACATTAGCTCTGCATTATTAATGGAGTTGAATTTTCACATTGCTTTTCGTTGTTATGGGTACTAATAATACACATACACAGCTGTACCAAACTGTTGTTTCTTCAGAGGTCTGCAGCTCAATTTTCTAACTCTCCCTTAAAAGGCACGTTCCCAACTTCTGGGACTTGAGCAGCTGCCCTGCTCCATCCCTTGCGTGAGCCCGATCCCCATCCCCAGAGCTGCAGCGGCAGGAGCCGGTGCCGTGCGGGAGCCCCCGCGCAGCGCACAGGTCCCACTGCCGCGATGGGTGTCCCGCACCACCAGCTGCAGGAGCGGCAGCGCCAGCCGCGCTCCTGCCCCTCTGCCCGCAGCCGCCGGCGGGGAGCTCCATGCGCGGGGCCGCCCCTGGCACGGCGGGACTCGCTTTTCCCAGCACCGAGCCGAGCCTGGACTCACCACCCCGCCCAGCGAACAAGCGGGATGCGGCTGAAGTTTTACTTTGCTGGTGCGGGCTCTCGCCGCAGCCGCCCGCGGGAGCCACAGCGGCAGCACCGACACCTTTTTTGGTTGAAGTTTGGCGGCGTAACACGCCGCCTCCCTTGCCCCTGCCCCTGCCCCCGCCCCCAGCCCGCCCGGAGCCCCCGAGCTCAGCCTGGGGCGCGATTCGCGGGTAGCTGGGTCCCGGCGGGGGCAGGTGCGGGGTCCCCGCCGTACTCACCCGCTCCCCAGCCGCACGGTCAGCAGCAGCAGCAGCAGCCCGGCCCCGCGGCGGCGGATCCAGCGGGGCGCAGGCCCCCCCCATGCATCCATGAGCGTGAAGGCGCTCTCCCTTGCCCGAGTTTTCTCCGGAGATGCTGGGGAATAGCGACCCTACCAATCCCACCACCCCTCGGCACACGGCAGGCAGAGGGAGGGGAGGTGAAGGGAAAAAAAAATAAAATAAAACACCCAAACAGGTAGAAACCCACTCTGCAAGGACCGAGCAACTCGCCCAATAGGCTCATCAGGTTGCTTCATAAATTATCCTAAAAACTGCTGGGCGAATCAATCCCTAGCAGAGGTGGAGCCTCCTTTACTAGAAGGGAAACATGCTTGGGAGAAAGGGTAGCATTGATTTGGTATTTTTCTCCAAAAAGGGAAATGAAACAGACCTTATATTTATACATATACATATAAATAGGCAGAATATATGAAACGTTAAATATATGTTTAAAGCTACACATATATATTTACATCTTTCTATTTTTGAATCTACTCAGAGGGCGGCTCTCCGAGAGGCAGCCGGTCCGCCCTGCCAAGCGGAGATCCGCAGCCGGGAGCAGAAGAGCCGGGGGATGTGCACGGACACCCGCGGGGACTGCGCGTCTCTACGTCCGGCACGGTCGAGATTTTGGGGAGGACGGCCTCAGCCGCGGGGAAGGGGGCATCCGCCATCCCCTCGTTCGTCCCCAGGAGAGGGAGCAAACCCCTCCAGCCGCAGTCCCTGAAGCCATGCTGGAGGCAGGCGGCATGCTGGAGGCGCAAGGGCAGCCGCGGGAATTCCGCGCCCCAGAGACGCGAGCAGCGCAGGCTCGGCGGCTCCAGGCGGCTCTGCGCGGCCGCGGAGCTCCCCGGGGCGGGGGGCGGGCGGGAAGCAGACGATGCGCGGTGCTGCGCTGTGAAATGCGCCATGGCATGCAAAACGCAAGAGTATGGGGTTTTTTTCTTCTTTTTTCCTTCTTGTCTCCTGTCGGCTGCTTCCTCCTCCTGTCTCTCTCAGGACAGGTAAACAAGAAAGTAGCCAGACATCCCCCCCAGCAGCCCCGCACACACACCCCGAACCAGAGGCAGGAAAAGCACCGCGGCGGCGGCGGAGAGCAGAGGTTCTGTGCTCACAGCCTTTGACCGGCCGTGGGGACGGGCGGGCACGTCCCGGCGGGACCAGCGCTTAGATAACGTGTATTCCTTCTCTCGGCTTCAGGCTGTCACCACCCCAAATCCCCGGCCCCGGAGATGCCCTTGCTCGCAGCTCTCCATAGGGCACTTATGGAGTAACCTGTGCACCGAGTTCTCAGTGTAAGGAGAAAACCGTTCTACGGTCAACATCATCATCCTCCTTCGAGTCAAGTTGTCACTGCACAGAAATGTAAATAATCCCCCATCCAGTGGTTATTCCAATGAAAGGCACTTTTTTGTCTTCTTTACACATCATCATCTGGTTATTATTTCATATATACAGCTTACAGCTGCTTTAATGGTTAAAGAAACTCACCATGCTTCAGAGAGCTTGCAGTAGATTAAGTGAAAATTCAACGACTTGAAAATTAATAGCCAGTCCTGGGGGTACTGGCAGACGGTAAAGGCACATATTATTGCATGACCAGAGGTCTCTTTACTGGTGGATTAACACAGCAGGCAGCATACTAGCATGATGGCAAAGGCATGAGCTCAGAGGAGAGTATATGCATTTATTACAGAGTAAGTGCAGAAGCAGCTCCTCTGCTGCAGCTGGTGGCACCAGCTCCAAGAAGCAAGATTGCTGTCCCCCTCAGCAAGACAATGAGCACAGCCCACCCCCAAGCCCCTATCTCTCTGAGAAGTCCTTCTGCCCTGAAAATGGCCATGGTCCTTAGGTTTATTATAAATTGATCTGTCAAACTGACTGCATTTTGCAAAATATGCAATGAATGTTTATGTCTTTGCATTCTGATGTTTATGGAATCATTACAGCTCTTTACCAGTCTATAAAATTCCACCCTGTCACTAAAAAATATGCAGTTAAAGTGACTATTGTAAAAATTTGACATAAGAAGTTTAAACATACTTACAGGATTCCAAGACATCTCCTTTCTACATAATCAGTTTGGGGCATCTATTTAAAAACTTAATTTCACCCCTGTGTAGATCCAGCAGCTTGCTAGAAGTGAAAGAGGTGGAAGATTACAGCTAAAATAACATGTAGCATGAACAGTGAGAAAATGGAATTTTTCATTTGATTTCGGGGTTTAGAACACTAAGGCAAATAGAAGTAATATTAAAAAAAATAAAATAAAAGCAGCACCAATGATATTTCTCAAATAACACAAAACTAAGGATGACATCCAGACAAGCTGGTTTCAGATAGTCCCAAATCTGAATTTTTCTTGTACTTTAATGTAAACAATAGAAATCCATCCCTCTGAAAACTAGAGAAGAAATTATTCCATAAGTAAAATACTAGATGAGAAATAGCTATAAAAGTTTTGAAAAGCAAACAGGGAACGGAAAATAACAAAAAATCTTTCACCATCAGGAGAAAACATGAAGGGAAAGAAATCAACTCAGATTGTCTGTATTCCTAAGGAAAATAAAAGAAGTATTAAATGAAAACTGCAAAATGGAAATGAGAATATCAAAGAAAAGCTGCAGAAATTAACTAGTAGAGTGTTAAAAGAAGGACATGTTGATACAGGATAACACGCTAAAAGATAATGAGTTAGTTACTAAAGCCTGCAGATATTTCTCATCTGCTGGTACTGGCACAGCTAACCTAACAACACTATTTAAATTCTCAGTTAAAAACACCTTCTGATGCTGGAAGTAAGAAGGCCATATTTAAAAAAAAAAAAGCACAGAGGTGAAGAAAGGAGTCAGTCCTGTCACTTCAGACCTGCTAGGCATCATTTCAGAAACAGCAAATTGACCAAAGTTAAGCAAAACTGTAGGATTCACATCACTATTATTACTAACGAGGAACAAACCAGAAGGGCTTTTGCAAAGGAAAACCACTGTCTCTATCTTCTTCAGTCATATTTAATGAGTCTATCAATAGAAGAACAGAGCTTCATAATTCACTGTCTTTCAAAACCATTTTAAGTCTATCAAGTATTTGCTAAAGAAGCTGCATAGTTCTGGGGTCAGTAGGAAAGTAAGGCCATCTTTCAGAAACTGCTTGAGACTACTGTCAGCAATTAACTTTCCATGTTAAAAAGTTGAGTACTTACATATCTACTCTTGAGATCATTTTATTTAACTGATTACTCACTAAACTAATGGTTTCAAAGAGAAGAAATTAAAAAATTTACATATTAAAATTTCAGATTGGTTAACTCTATAGAAAAAAATAAGTGAATATATTGTTAAATCATCACGGTGTAGAATATCAATTATAACATGGGAAGTGATGACATGCTGACAAATGGAAAAAGAAAAATGATTCATGGGTTGAATTTGGTAAAGATTGTAAGTACCTAAATGTAAAATTACATCTTAGCTGTCAGCTCTGCTGCTGCCTAGTAGTGGAAAATCCAGAGAAGACATTTATTCAGACTTAACTGAAATTTCTACAGGACTCGAGAGGAATACCCATACAAACAACAGGAGGAGCACTAGTTTGAGCAGCTCACCACCTAAATGCTGTCCAAGCTCACTGAAAAACTTTCTCTACTCTTCAGATTTAAGGAGTGCAAGATAACAGGATAATACAATGTAAAAGACCTCTAAAACACAGCCAGATCAGATCACCAGTTCCCTAATTTCTTAAAAGTGTAATTACTGATCCCAATTCCATAGTAATACACCTAACTTCATGCACTATAAAAGGAGCAAAGGCACTTAGCACAAGCTCTTGATTTCCAGTCTGGAAGCCACCTATCCAACCTCAAGGTACCTACAATCTGTGATTTGTCTAAAAGGGCATGAGAAAGAATTTTCATGCTTAAAGCTAAAGTCCAAAGAGAAGAAGGAGGAAAAAGTCCACCACATTAATATATAAACAGCCCTTAACCATTAATATATCACTGTATTTTTCATCTCAGAGACCTCATACTTAGTATCGAAGAGCATTTTGATGCTTCACTATTCAATTGTTCAAGACCACAAAGGAACTTATAAACACTCATATGTAATTTTACATAGCTGACATCCTCCATCTGTTGTATTTCTCTTGGATATAGCTACTTCCCTGACAGGAGCATATGAGACTTGATGCCAGATTTATATGGCTGCATACCATTCTGAGTACATAAGAGCTTTGAAAACCTAGGCTTAGTGGACGGCCCATCTTCTTTCACTGTGTTTGAGGGAACTTGATGGCTCTCACAAGGTTCTGTAAGGATCACTTACCCTGCGGAGAGCAAAGTTATTCAGTGTGTGGAGACAGAAGAAAAAATTATTATTGTGTTCTGTCTTCCACCAAAAAAAGCATATGGAACAGCAAGAGCTCAAGACCATTGCAGTCATGTCTTCAAAAGGGTAGATTTATATAACAATATTTTCATGAAATTGTATTTGTAGACCTTAACTGTGGATTCACAAAACAATTCCCTGTGTGCACCTCACACCTTAGATTTACAGAATCAGAAAATACTTTGGTTTGGAAGAGACTTTTAAAAGGTCATCTAGTCTTATCCCCGTCTGGGCAGGGACATCTTCAGAAAGTACACACATGACATTTTTGTGCTTGCATTTGAGCAAGCACAAACATAAGAACAGAGTCACATGCATGGTATTTAAAACCTGCAACCCAAATGAAAACAGTTCCATTCTTCTTAGGGAAGTTCAGAAAAAGTGGTTTTAAATATGCATTATCATGGTAATCCTACCTGAATATTTAATATAAATCAAAAAAACCTTCTTAAACAGCATAGTAGCCTAGTGTTACAATAAATGTGAAAAACATCTCAAGAATAAAGAAAACTAATGCAAACATTCTGGTACTGGCCTTTTTAAAAGGGGCCTTTACATTTGAGGATGGTGGATATTCACAGGAGGAGAAGAGAAAGATGCAGAGATGGAACTGCAGTGCAGCTTTTACATTGTGATTTGAACCACAAAATAATTGCTTTCAGTGAAACAGTCAACATCTTAATAGAAAATAAATTAGAAAAATTCTCACTTTTCATAACTAAATACTATTTTAATTAGGATTTAATCTCTGATACATTGATTTAACTGCTCACTCATGTTATTCATTAAAATGATTATTTACAGTACATCTTCAGCTGCACTTAAAAATTAGGCAAGAGGAGCAATCTCAAGTAGAGAAAAACTGATGAAAGAAGACTGCACCTATCTTTGCATCCGGGGGAAGGGGAAGTGTTGCAGCATGTAAGATAATATTCCTTTACATGTAGCATGTTACACTTCCTCTCGATTTAAGTTATGATGAAATGAAAAACAAGTTGAAGTGTAGACAGATCTATCTGTGGTAACTAGGCTGGAGTGCTTAGGTACAGAAAGATAGCTTCAAAACACCAACATTCCCTTGGTCTATTAATATTGTCATTGCCTTTCACTACACCAAGTATTTTCAACATGAACCAGCAAATATTAAATAAATACATTTTGACCTTTCCTGTTTTACAAGACATAAGTCTACAATCCCAAACTCTTCTTCACCCTAACAGCAACATTTTACCTTTGCTTCTCCCTCATCTATCGGAAAATTTCCCAGTAAACAGACTAGGACCCTGGATTTCTCAGGAGCCTGGATTTACCTTCTGCCAAGACACATCTCTGAGGCAGCAGACTTTGATAGGGAATATGGTGACCAGTGAAAAAAGGGGGATTTCCAAGTGTAAGGTGCATGTATGCTGCAGACAAGGCAAGGAGTCTTACAGGGGACTTGGACATCAAGATGCATTCCAGTTCATTCAGGAAGTTAAATCCAACTTGGATAGCCCCAAAGTCACGTGCAGGAGGTGAGCACTATTCAAACTCTTCTCCAGGCTGTGCTCTATTTCCCCGGTCAAGGACGTGACACAGTTCAACCCAGTGAACCCCACTGGCACAAAAGTACAAGGAGTACATGGTACACATTCAGTGTACCACTGCACTTCAGTGCAAATGAGGAGCATTCAATTCAAAAGTGGGCCTTGAAGTACATGAAGATGATTGCAGCATCTTTCTGGATGTGCTTACTAGGACTGCTGAAATACACTGTGCTCCAGCACTAGTGGGACTTCTGTCTACGGAACAAGACTGGTGATAGTCTAAAGTAAATCCCCTCCAAACCACACTTACTGTCGGTGCTAGGTTCTCAGTACCAATGGATTGTCTCTGAAGATCTTCTTCCGTTTCACTCCAGTATCTGCCAGTATAGCCAGGGCCACAGTGAATTATTTTAGAGGACTAGGACCCTGGCATGAATCATGGCAAAACAGCATGCCAATGTGTGTGTGATGTATGTTCACCCATAATTGAAATCCCATAGCAGAGAAATCTTTTCTTTTTGCTGATTCCTTTTGTCTCCAGCTAGGATGAAAATTCCCTTCAAATGGTTAAGGATAAGAATAATTTCATGGCTTACAGGATGTTCTCAGGAGAATACTATTTGATTATCTGTCTGGTCTTATTTTGTTAGAGGCCAACAGGGCAGCTGTTCTACCTGACTACTGTGAGCACTTACTGTTCCAGCCAGATCAAGAGGACAAAGACATGTGAAAATGAAAAATAATGGGGCAGGCAAAGACTGTGGTCTGTACTTTTTCCAGTTTCAAAAAGATTCAGTTGATACTTGGCTCAGCCTTTGTTGAAAGTTAAAAGTGGTTTTTCAGTATACCCTATCCTGAGCAATCCTCCTTAGAGTATAAGAAGTTTTTTAATCTGCAAAGCACAAGAGATAAAAAGGTCTCTTCATAAGGCTGGTCTGTCTGATAATTGGAAAACATTTTCTCCAGAATGACAATTTAAACTCTTGGTAACAGTACCCCATAGCAAATCTAAAGGAAGGGTGAAATAATTCTGTCCGGAACATTAAAACTCTCTCTGCAATATATTATGTCACTTGCTGAACTTCTGCAATTGCCATTAATTGACCTCTAAGTCTCTCAATTGTAACAAAAGTCTCTGCTATTTAGAGATTGCTTTTTGGTATATTAGATTGTAATTTGCTGCATTTTACGTTCTCTAAAGTTGCACTAAATTTATCCTTTTGCCTCTCCATTTTTCTTAAGGTTCCTTTTCCATCTTCTAATTATTGGTTACTATACTACACTTTACAAAACAAATGTTTAATAACCAAATTGAATATATCACAGTCATAAGTACCTCCTGTGCTTCCTAGAGAAATAAGCAGAGATGCGGCTGAGCTTCAAATTATTTTAATGGTCATTGGATATTCACTACATGATCAAATAGAACTGTCTCACAATATACCTTAGTGTAAACTCAGCTGTCAGGTCAATAGATTTATTTACAGTTGTAGGAATGGGTCAAAATACTGCATGTAAAACCAGCATTGCTTCCTACTTTAATTATTGAGAAAAAAGTAGTCTATTATGACAGGTCCTCACTAGATTGTGTAAGGAAAATACTGTTGATTATCAAAAACCATTTGTGGATCATATCAAACATTTCAACATTTAGCAGCATCGGGATAGCATCCAGGTTAAAGAATATATGCATATTCCACTGTGTCATAACGCAGAAGTCTGCCAATATTTTAAATACATATTTCACGGTATGTTTTGAAAATGACTTCATTGCATCATCAGTATGAAAGTGCTTTGATTTTTATATGTTTTTAAACATGTCCCAGAGAAGAATAATTTTCCCTCTCAAACAACACCAGAAAATAGGACTAGAAGACCTTTAGTCTTAAGTCTGTTGCTCCTAGACAAACTCTTTTCTCTGTGGTTGTCTTTAATCACCAGCTTGCATATTCAAGCATTTGCATATGATGAAAATTCATCATTCTAGCATGACAAAAAAATGTTGCTGCGCAGAGATAATTCTAGTGAATAACAGAGAAATCAACTATTTTTGAAAGTGGATTAATTATCTTATGGTTTATCATATACTCTCAGGAAGGCCATTATCAGTAATGATTATCAATACCAATTCACCCTTCTGATTGGAGACTGATGAAACAGCTGCTTTGGTTTGCATCATTGATGACTGTTCTCAAGAATGATCCTTCTCTGGAGTAAATCAACCATTCTCTTGAAAGTATCTCCTAAAATAATACCACTGACAAGATTGGTGATACTTGTATTATCTTCTGCTTCAGCTGTGTTGCAAATGATACTCTGTATGTCAGAGGCTTTGATTTCCCTGTTAGCTGTTAAAAGCATTGCATGTTTTTGTGAAGCTTCACCTCAGTTATCACACTGTATTAGCCATGTAAAACAGCTTTATTTAGCCTGAAAAAAATCATTATAATTTAATCTGATTTAATAAAATAAAATGTAATTTAATTTTCTCATCTATTTTGTTTCACATCTCCTTTACTTTAAAATATTTCTTCTAAACCGCTAATCTTTCTTTTTTTTTTTCCCATATATGCTCATTAGCTCCTGGCAAAATGTTGTCCACCTAGAGACTCACCTTTCCTTTTTTAGGAAGTATTGCAAAGGCTGCAGTATGTTAATAGCTGCCAGTCTCAGTGTGCCACAGGCTTATGACAGGTGTCGAGCAGAAGCTGCCATTTGTTCAGACTTTGACAGTGTCCCATAGCTGCGGAATTTCCATGGTCCATCTTCATATGTCTATATATATCTTCATTTCAATGGCCATATATCTTTATCATAGTGCGCAGTTGTGGGCACCACGATACAAAAAAGACATAAAGCTATTAGAGAGCATCAAGACATGGCCACGAGGATGATGAAGGGTCTGGAGGGCACACTGTGAGGAGCAGCTGAGGGCACTTGGCCTGTTCAGCCCAGAGAAGAGAAGAGTGAGGGGAGACCTCATTGCAGTCTACAACATCCTCACAAGGGGAAGTGGAGGGGCAGGCACTGATCTCTTCTCTATAGAGACCAGTGACAGGACCCGAGGGAATGGCATGAAGCTGAGTCAGAGGAGAATTAGCTAAGATAACAGGAAAAGGTTCTTCACCCAGAGGGTGTATGGGCACTGGAACAGGCTCTCCAGGGAAGTGGTCACAGCACCGGCCTGACAGAGCTCAAAAAGTGTTTGGACAGTGCTCCCAGGCACATGGTGTGACTTTCGGAGATCTCCTCTGCAAGGCCAGGAGTTAGACTCGATGATCCTTGTCGGTCCCTTCCAACTCACAATATTCTATGACAGTTCCTACTTCCTTCCAGATCAATACCAGGACCTGGATGTCTATTTACAGCAGAGTTTGAAGCTCTTCCTGCATCACACTGTTTCTGCAATGAAAAGATCCTTTTCAGAGGACTACACCCCTACTTCCATTTTGCCATCTTGAATCTTTTTCACCCCAGACATTTTTCAAAGTAGCCAGTGTAGTATCAGAGGCTTTGTACAGTATCTTAGATTACCTTATTAAATTTCTGAGCTAGTTGCACACAGTTCACTTAGTCAAAAGTGTAGGGTTTGAGTGGAAAATCTTACGAAAAGACAAAAAAAGACAGGAAGATATAAGGACATTCACTCTTTTCAGTGTTATGGTTCTGCAGAGCCTTGTGTCCATCATGAACCTTGCTTGGCTTTGCTCATTCCACAGACTGCTTCCAGTAGATTGTTACGTTGTTATCTGATAAAGTCCTGCCTCCAGATTTTGACATTTATACCCTGGTTGTGGGCATTACCTGAAGTCCAGCTGCGTTCTCTCAGGAGATCATGGCAAGAATAGGAGACTTTTCTTTTGCTCAGCTTTGTTGTAGCTCCACACACTGGGTCAATGAAAAAATAAGATCTGCCCCTTGTAATAAATGATTGTTGCTTAGGAATGGTATTCTCCAGTTCAGTATTCTCACTAAATCCACATACTGCTTCCCCTCCCACCCCCGCCATGGGTTGAGATAAGAACAATTTACTGGAAACAGCAATGAGATGAGAAAGCAAACAGTAACAGCAACAATAATAATAGTAATAGTAACAAAAGGTATAGGAAAAATAAACTGTCTGCATGGAAAGCCCCCAACAATAAACAAATACTAGACCACTCCATCCACCACACTCTCGTTTACTCAAGCGGGAAGATGCCATTTTCTAGGGAAGAGAGGGGAAAAACCCCTTTCCCACAAAAAATTAACCCTGTCCTGGCCAGAACCAAGACATAAATGTAGCACCAACAGAAAAAACACATTCCTGCTGTCTCTTGGCTTTGGGGCACAGTCACATTGTGCCAAGCAGTAGTCCCTGTGTAAGCCCAGATAAAGTGAATCATAGCTCTATAAAAACTAGGGTTTTCCAGAGCCTACTGCAAATGCAAAATACTATTGAATACCAGTTGTGTAGTCCCCAGAACATTTTTGTAATGAGGAGTAAACACTAATTGTCTTTAAGAAGGAAAGCAACTTGCATTTTCAGGATGATGGAGACTTTTGCTTGCAGCAAGTATTCTGGCTAGAACCTCATGTGAATGTGTTAGCGAGGAGCGCCTGTTTCTTGTTTGGACTCAGAATAAGCTGCCTATTCAGAAGCTACAACTCTTCAACACTTGTGGCAACTTGTGACCTAACACATTGCATCTGCTGAGGACAGATGAGTGATTAACCCTATTCAAGCCATTGATGATTAAAAATGTATTGAAAATAAAACCAAAGATTAAACTGTATCTAAATAGGGCTTGGATAACATAAAATGGCAGGATATGTTACTAGATGTACCTAATGCCATCTTACCTTACATCTGTTAATGGGGTTTTTTATTGTTTAGAGGTGTTTCAAGATAGCACAATAAGCTTTTATCCTATAAGAATGCTCCCTGAAATAACGTTAAATTCTCCTTGGAGAAGCAATCTGGTAAAAAAAAAATAACTATACTGAAACAATCTTGCTTTTTTAATCTATTGCTAGGAAAAAAAAGAGTAAAAGTTTTAGATGTCATCTGTGTGGTTTACTGGTATGTGTGTTTGGAAAGCAAAGTGCTCAAGTTCAGGTTATAGCTTACATTCAGGCAGGCACAGCTTGACCTCAGTAATATCAGTGTCTACAAATTGAAAGATGCTCCTGAGAACAGGCAAAATTGTTTCAGTAACCAAGTGCTAATCTAAAATTAAACTGATTTATTATCCCAAATTGTTCAAGCTATCACATTTCTTAATTAGCACGTATGCCTTAGCACTGTGTCACAGTGGTCCTGTTCTCTCAACTGTAAGTCATGACTTACAGAGTCATGACTGCTATGCTGGAGTGCTTCTGGGATGAATGGGTCAGAAAAAGTAAGGTAACTACTAAACACACATTGCAAATTGTGGTAGTGGCTTTTAACATTAATTTTCCTATAGAGTAAGAGAAAATCATATTGCTGAACCTCCTCTTGTTATAGTATATACAGGTTAATCAAGTGGCTCTTTTGTTTGTCTTTGTAGACTTTTTAAAAAAGAAAGAAAAGGCAAGAAACAGTGAGTATGCCATTATAGGTATAAATCCAATATATTTGGGTTTGGTGCAGACACAGCTCATGGTAGTACCTGAACAGGCAGCCCTGCACACTTCTACTTACCTGCAAAATAGATACAGTCCATGCAATCCTATTGCACAGCACCTTCCTACCTATGGGATGTGAGAGTGAAAGCCCAGCTCATTCTGTTGATCTAGACATTTGTGCTGCCCCTGAATCTGATAAATACATCAACAAACATCAACTGTGTGACTCATTCTTCAGACTGAAGGACTTCCATCTCACGCCAGCAGAAATGGCTCCTTGTCACCCTTTCACTGACATCAACTAAGTAGGTGACCACTGTTAAAAAGCTTGATGTTGTATAACTATATTGCACTCTCTGATTTGTAATTCTGCATTTTTCCAATCAATATAAAAATATTTCACTTTTTTCTGCATTTGTGTCTGTGAAAATACAGATATTTATAATGTCATTTCTATTTTGATAGCAATGTTTACTTGGGAAGTAAACAGCTAGGATACCAATTTTAGCAAGTGATTAGATAAATGTGACATACAGTTGATTAGATGTTGTTCTGAAGTACCTAGGTTAAGAGATTTATTTCTCAGAATCCCTGTGTAGTCCATGAAGATGAAGGTAATTATCTTTTGGACGGCTCAGTTTCTCTTCTCATCTTCATAGAGAGCATACACTTTATCTGTGTGCCTAGTGCTTCTCTCCCATTTCTTTAGATATTTTTTGCTGTAGCTGGGACTACTGGTAATTATTCTTTCTGATAAATTACTGGTGTTCGCTTAATTCCTGGAAGCTCAATATGGTCCGAGTCTCCTTTCTGCCTTATGCCCCACTGTACAGCCTCTTGCACTCTTCTCCCTGCAGTACAGTCCTGTACATGCCATGCGATCGTGCTCAAGATGATGCCATGCTTCCCTGGAACCAACATTAGCTTACAGGCCTGTACTTACCCAGATCCTCCTTCTGACCCTTCCTGTAGCTTGGCATCACACTGGCAAACCTCCAGTTGTCTGAGACCTCTCCAGTTAACCAGAACTGATGAAAAATGATGGAGAGTGGTTTGGTGAGCTCTTCTGCCAGTGCCCTCAGTACCCACAGGTGAATTCCAAGCAGCTCCATAGATTTGTGAGCATCTGAGTAGAACAGCAGGTCACTAACTACTTCCTCCTGGGATGCAGGTGATCCTTGTCCCTGGTTGCCCGGAGGATAACTGGCCTTTCTGTGAAAGACTGAGGCAAAGAAGGCGTTAAATACCTCATCCTTGGTGACAACTATGGAGTATCTAAGTACCTCATGGTTTTTCCTCATCCTTGGTGACAGTGTTTCCCCCCCGCCCCCATTAAATAAAAGATGGAGATTTTCCTTTTCCCTTCTTTTGTTGTTAATATAGTTATGAAACCACTTTTTATTATCTTTCACAGCAGTAGTCAGATTGAGTTCTGGCTGAGCTTTTGCTTTTCTAATTTTCTCTCTATGTGACCTAGCAACATCCTTGTACTCTTCCTGAGTTGCCTGCCCCTTCTTCCAAAGGTCATAAACTCTTTTTTTCTCCCCTGAGTTCCAGCAAAAGCCTTCTGTTCAACCAGGCCAGTCTTCTTCCATGATGGTTTGTCTTTCAGCACATAGGGACAGCCTGCTCCTGCATCTTTAAGATTTCCCTTTTAAAGTATCTCCAGGATTCCTTTTTTGTTAAGGTCTGTTTCCCAAGTGACTCTCTGAACCACTGTCCTGAACAGGCAAATGGCCACCCTCTGGATGTTCAATGTAGAGGTTTTTTGGCTGACCACTTTCCTTTCTTCACCAAGAATTGAGAACTCCATCATTCCATGGTCACTGTGTCCAATACAGCCTCCGCCCACCACATGTCCCACCAGCCCTTCTCCGCTTGTAAACACCAGGTCTAATGGGGTCCCACCCCTGGTAGGCTTGCTCACCAGCTGTGTCAGGAAATTACCTTCCACACACTCCAGGAACCTCCTAGGCCGCCTCCTCTCCTCTGTGTTGAGCTTCCAGAAGACATCCAGCGGTTAAAGTCTCCCACAAGAACAAGGGATAGTAATTGTGAAACATTAGCCAGCCGCGTATAGAATACTTCACATGCCTCTTCACCCGGGTAGTTTATGACAGGCTCCCACCAGGACATCTGCCTTGTTAACCTTCCCCCGATTCTTTCCCATAAACACTCAATTCTATCCTCACGATCCTTGCAATAGCAGACAATTAAAACACTTTCTAACATACAAAGTACCCCACCAGCTCTCCTTCCTTGCCTGTCCCTTCTGAAGAGCATGTAGTCATCCACTGCAGCACTCCAGTCATGCAAGTTTTCCATTTTAGTCCTTTATCCTTGGCTATGGAAGTATTTATAGCCCTCATATTTCTATATAATGGTGACTTTCCAAAAACTTCTAGTCTTGTTTTAAATTTTGCATTTCTGCTTTTTTGGGGCATGCCAAACTATTGCTCAGGCTCACAGGCCTGGAATCTTATGTCGAATGCAGATTTTTCATCCTTATCCCCATATAGCTCAACCACACAGGATAGCAGAAACACATCTGTTGTTATCAATTTATGTCTTTTTGGAGGGAAACAAATGTAAGATAGTATATTAAAGCAGCTGAAATAGCTGGAGAAAGCATACAAGCTTTCAAGTACACAATATCTTCTCCAAGTCTGAAAAAATTGTGAAAAATTCCAGGCAAAGCAGAGATTAAGTGCAGTTGCTTTGGATTTACCATGGTTGTGTTTGTCAAACAGACAAGTTGAAAGCAAAGAGCACTTAGTACTTGTTCAACAAAGAGCTATAGGAGGTAGGAGATGAGGTAGGTTAGTTTAATGATCAATTTGCAATGTGGTTCTCAATCAGAATTTTAGGTTTGAATAGCTCCCTATATAGCTCTTTCTTCTAATGTAGCCAGTCCACAGATTTCACTAAGGAATTCCAATCATATTTTAAATATGGAACTGTCAAAATGTCTGATCTTGAATGGGAGAGGGCTTGGTAATCAACATATTGGTCTGCCCTTGTTCTTTTACCAACCTGATTATGGTGGTGTAAATACCTATGCGAAACATGAATGGATTTTAAACAACTGTTGTTTGTGACCAGAATTAAATTATAGTTGTAATAACAACAAGCTGGAATCAATGAGTTAGAAGTAGCATCCCAGTCCTACCTACCAATGAATTTTTCACATGCAGTGCACTCAAACAGAATTATTCCACAGTTAATCCTACATAGCTTTTGACAATGTGCAAAGTGCACTAAGGATTTGAGTTCAACCGTTCAAATCTGCCCTTAGCTCCAGAAGCTCCTAACTCATACTGACAAGTTATAAACACCAA
Organism: Oreocharis arfaki; assembly: GCA_013398015.1. NCBI lineage: Eukaryota > Metazoa > Chordata > Aves > Passeriformes > Paramythiidae > Oreocharis > Oreocharis arfaki. The sequence continues at coordinate 484,785 of VZRR01000984.1, forward strand.
AAGTAACATGCTGTAAACTTTTTAAAATAGCTACTCAACTTCTAGTGACTGAAATCCTTCCTCTGGTAAAACAATTTTGATAACAGTGATACTGCCATAACAAATACATATTAATAACAAGTAGTTACCAAAACTTATTGGTATATAAATAGATGTGCCTGTAGAGCATTCCTTATTGTGGCATGAACCCTTGAGTTATCCTTGAATGAGACTGTGTGCTTGACTGGATTGTGCTAATATAATGCTACATTCCTGGCAAAGAACAGCTCCAGGCTTTTGAAGAAAAACAGTGGTCTCCAAAAATTCAAGCACAAGATGCAGAATAGGCCTTAAAAGTGCAAGAGCAGGATGGCATCAGAACACTTTGGGCTGCAGACCAGGGTAATACTGGATATAAGGGTAACAAAGACAGAAAAAGTCAAGTATCTAACACATGGAAAACACACTAAATATACTACAATCCAACTATATCATGGAATGTGCAGACCATTGAATAAAGAGCAAATGAGTTTGTTAGTAAACACATAAATACAACACCAAGAGAAACCAGAAATTATGAGGAAGAAGTCCTACTATAACCACCATTTTCCTGTCAGTGAAAATGCTGGATGCTGGATCACACAGTACCACTACACTCTGCTATTGTATTTTACTTAACAGTAACTCCACCAATCTACTGACCCAGAATAATAGAGGTGTGTGTAAAAGAGACTAGGAAATCTGTGTTCAACAATTGTATTATAAATGAGAAATTGTTGTAATTGGATAATTTCAATTATATGTGCTATGACCATTGTAGCTAATTAGTAATACAATTTTGATTAGATTTCTAATACTTTAATTGGTCTAACAATAAATTCCTGCATTTGCATGAGGTGTGTGTTTCATTAGTCCATATGCACTGCACGAAGCATTTAGTCTGCTACCTTACCCTTAATTGTAATTCGAATGCACTGCTCCTTAAAGTTATGTAGCATATCTCATATATTATCTACTCTTCTTTATATATTCATCCGCAGGCCCCCCGACCAAATTGTTAGAATAGCTTTCCTTTTAACAAAAGGCTGTGCATATATGAAGCCCTAGTGAGTAGGTAGGTGACACTGTGGTGGGGTCAGCCGAAAGAGCACAGCATCCTTCCCGTGAAGTGTCCCTTCGCCGCTCCGTCGGTGCAGCACAAGCGCTCTCGCAGGCCCCCCGACACAGCTGTGCAGGTGGGAGCACACTCACACACAGACACACACACACACAAACACACACACAGAGACACACACACGCAAAAGCCACATCGCTCTAGAGAAAGCCGCATCGCGTTGCCAGAGACAAAGAGGCTGGAGGGATCCTTCGTATGGTATTCCACACAGGGATTACTGCAGCCACACTGTGGACCCAAGAACGAAGGGCCCAGAATAATGCAGTGTCTAGGCTTATAAATGGGGAGGAGAAAAACATCAGGGACCAATGAACTGCGGGCAGGAGGGTGGAGAGAAGGTAGAATGACATTGATGTAACCAATGGAAGAGGCAAGGGGTGGAACAGGGGACCAAGTGCAGGAGAACTTACTGGAACAAAGACTTATAAGGGGTAAAAGGGGTGTGCCAGCTGACAGAGAAGGATTAACGTAATGCAGCAAGGTCTGATGGCGAATTTACCATCACCTAGAGGGTGACTTCAGGCCTCCGAGCTGTCCCACCAGCAGACTTCCACCACTTTAGGGCTCTTTGGGTCATTGGTCACTCCTGCTGCAGGCTCAACCACTGCAGCAGGTATGTTTCATCAGTTTCAATGCCATGACAGTCAAAATGAGAATAGAGGCAATTCTGCCACAGGCTGTCCTAACACCCCTGATGCTCTGGAAACAAGCAGGGATAGCAAAGGCTGAGGGCACAAGCTACAGCAGGGGAGGAGCCCAAGCCTTCATAGCACTAGCCAGCTGCCGTCACTGGGTGGTGCTTCCTGAACTGCACCTGTGTCACACACAAAGAAGTTACCTGTACCCTCAGTTCACTCATACAGACACTGACCTCCTGTCTGTCTCTGAAATGCCTGCATGCTCTAGGTGCTACAAATGCAGATGAACAGGTAATCCCATCTTGGTGCAAGTCTGGCTGAAGGGTTTGTCTTTTCCACTCACAATTCTTCTTCCAGTGCTCCTGTAAAGCACCTGGGAGCAAACTCTTCCCTTTGCACAGAAAGTCCTACTTCCTCCTGTCTACAGAAGATTACTATCTAAAATTACAACATTTCTGAGATTTTCTGTGAGGAAATCACACCAAAAAAAGTTCCTTGTATCTTTGATAGTTGTTTGAGTACAATTTTTATTTTTCACTAGTAGAAGCATACTACATAAAATTAGTGTTTATAAATTAGTGATAAATGGTTATGAAATGAACTTCTGGAATCTCTTTTAAAAATCATGGCCAGTCAGACCAAGACACAGTTACTGAAGAACAACAAACTGCTCTGTATACCACAGCACTTTTTAAAATAATATATAACAGTCCCTTGAACACATAACCCTTGCAAAAGTCCTTTCCAGAGAACCAGAGTTTTTTTACATCCCTGATGTGTCTGATTCCTTTACAGAGTTCTTAAATAATCTGCATCCTAACATAAGTCAATAATCTGTAAGGAGAATATCTTCAGGAAATTTATTTTAAAAGGAGTAATTCAGTAGCTTGTGATTAAATATTGCAAATTATTAATGTGTTCGCTTGTTACTTTCCCCATTCTGAGTTGCCTAAGCATAATTTTTAATTTGTTTTCCCTGTATCTACTTTGTAGACATTCTTTCCACTTCAAAATAGTCTTAGTCATAAAGCATTAAAGACCTATGAAAGCTGATTTGGGGGTGTCCTGAAATCCCTTAGGGACCATCCAGCATTCAGCAGAGTAAAGAAGTAGTTCTTCAAGACTGAAATGACGTCTAAGTGTGAAAAGTCCTTTTCAGAAAAAAACAACTCTTGGATACTATAGTAGACAAACAAGTCTTCTAAAAGACAGCTCTTGCAGACCAAAGTCACTACCTGGGTATTAATATATGTCTCAAGTCTTTTTTCATTCACTGAATCAAAATGTCTGGGATAAAAAAGGCTGCTTGTGCTCCCTCATAATTTACAGTACGCGGCACTGAGTTTAGCTAATGCTTAGTCGTCTCCCAACTCTACCTGTTGCTGTGTAAAGGCCTCTCTAATGGAAAACAAGCCATTGTCACTTAAAATTAATTGCAAAATTACCAGCTGGGCTTTTAACACAGCATCTTGAAGAGGCTGTGGCGACTGGATATTGTGCAGTAGCTCTAACATTCCAACAAAACGATTAACGTTTACAGACAATTAGCTAGGAATCTTGTCTTGCCAATAAACATAAAACACTCATGCCAATGAAAACATAACTAAAACTCAAGCAAGTAGTGTAGGTAAATCTACTAGCAATACAAACCTGTAACGGAACTGAGGAATTATATTTGTGACCCAATACCCCAGCAATTATTCTTCCATGGCTGCCATAAAAGCAGCATTCTGCCTGGTTCTGCGGGTTCCAGGGAGCACTGCAGGCTCCCAGGAGGTTTATAATGTTGGAGGGGAGAGCCTCTTGGGTTAGCGAAAGCTTCATTAATCTAAAAATCAAGCTTAAGAAGAGATAACTGAGGAAATGAGACTTTGAGGTTGACCTTTCTTTGCTATAATTTCTAGAGAAGGAAGTGATGGGACCATTTCACTCTTCCTGCTCAGACAAGAAAGTACAGATGTGTTCTTTGTGCATGCAAAGTAAGTGGGAAGCATTCTTGTGGGGCAAGTTAAAGGGCAAACAAGGTAAAATGATTTTTCATGCAATTCATACTAACTGAACTGGGAATGGAAATACTGAAGGAAAGGAAATTGTAAAACTCTGAGCTGTATTTTATCAAGAGCTACGATGTGATGGCTTTAGGAGAATTCCCTGGAGATCAGTCCAATATGCAAGAATTAATATACACTCTCACACAACATTTCAGTAGTAATTTGAGACACCATGCAAGCTGGAAGAGGTAAAAAATACCTTAAATAAATTTAAGTTAAATATCCCATATAAAAATATTGTAAGTTTACTGAGCCAAGAAGCTCCCTTAGGGATATTTAGTGCTTGTTGCAATTCTAATTTTCTCCCACACTATTCTAATACTTAAACAATTGCAATTGCTTCTCAATGGGAAAAATACAGCAAGCTACTTTGCCAAAATACACCAGGTAAAGTGATTGCTTACATCTGATGCATCTAGAGAGAATTTTATTCCCAAAAGTGCTTCTAAGGCACCTGGCTATCTTATTAACACAACAAATGTACTCCATCATTTTTATTATAGAGTACTAACATGGGATTTTTCTGCGAATTAATAAGGGTTTGAATTGTCTCGAGGTCCTTTTTGAGCAAATTTTTGTTTCTGTAGAAAAGAAATCTAATTATGTGGATCCTCTGCTTGGCTTCACTGAATGTTTTCTTTGATATCTTGATAAGTTCTCCTAACGTCTCCAGCAAACTCACTGTAGTTCTCCACCATGGATTTTTGGAATAACTTTGATTGCTGCTGTTTCATCTTACACAAGCTCTCTCTTCTGCTGCAAAAGGATGGGTCACACTAACCTGCATCCTGCCCTGTGCAGTCTTAAGTCAGTTTGCAAGGAAAAAAGAGGAGCCAGCAAACACCTTGGCAGCTGGCAGTTCCCTCCCTGCCCTTGCTGCCCTGCAGGAGCAGGACGCTCACTGTGCTGTTTGCACCCACCTGCAGCTTCAAAAACCTCTAAGTATCCCCTCCCTGAGCCAGTGGCTGAGCCAGCCTACAGGAACCAGGCAGAATTTCTCAGATGATTCAGAAAAGCTAAGGAAAGGATTATGGCTTTACATATATTATAAATACTTATGCCTTCATACCTTCAAACCATCTGCAAAGGGCATTATATAGTTGAGGCTTTCCTGTTATTTTGCCTGACTTCTCTCCAACGCATGCAGAAGTTTCTGTAAACAAAAATGTTTCTTCCTCAGAGTTCTGTGCCTCAGAAATAAGAGGTGCATTGAATCTAATCTTCCTTGGGTTTGAGGGGAGATAGGGGACTCAGAAATGCTCTTGTAAGCTCTCATACTTTTATAGAAAGAAATATGATGTTATGTATTCAATCCAAGGAAAAATTCATTTCATTAAGCTAAGAAGGAATTCACTAGAATGAAACATGTCAGGAAAACAACCAACACCAAAATCTAATAGAAAACAACCCCCAAAGCCCCAAATGAATTGAATTTAAACAAATTATTTTCAGAAAAGTTTGAAGGTGTAAAAAAATTGGAAAAGTACTGGAAAAGCCTGACCCTAATGAAAAATTCTTTTCCACTAAACTAAGGAAAAATTCATTGGGATGAAGTATGTTAGGAAAAAACAAAAGCAAACAAAACCCCCTTAACCAAATGGAATCTAAACAAACTGGTTTTGTAAAATGCTATTCCTCCTCAATTGTTCAGCAAGTTTTCTTTGAGAAAGTACAAGTTCAATAGCTCTCTGTTTGTCTGACTTTCTGCTATGAGAAAAAAAGCACAAAGCTGAAATATTTTTCTTTTGATGAAACCCTCCTTGCCTTGTACATGCATTACAAAGAGCTGAAACACAATAACAACTGCCTTTATCCTGAACAAGTCACCTTGAGAGGTACAATCTAACCCTGAATTTATTTATGGTGACTATGAAATATGACTATGAAAGGGATATATAGTACTGAAGAATGAATATGAAATACATTTTAGTTGAAGTGGCGCATTATTGCATAATTTCTACTTTGTTATATAGCCTCTTGTAATCTGATAGAACACTGTGAGAACAAAAAGGAAGCACTTTAAGTAGAGGAAGATTTTCTAAAAGTCAGCTGTAACAAGAGCTCCCTGTTAAGTATCAAGTCTAATCAAATACAGCCCTCTCTTCCAAAATCTCTGTGGGATGGCTTCCAAATAAAAAGCACATCTAAGTATTAATGTTTTGAGGAAGAAGACAGTATAGAAGAAGAGCAACTCACAAAAAAAAGTTTTTCATTAATTTTAAAGAATCTGCATTTCTTCTTTTTTATGCATGCCTCTATCAGAGGGAAACATGTCCAGATTGGAGCTGCACATCTGCACCGTCTTCTGCGTGGGGGAAGAAATTAAGTCAAGGGTCTGTTTATTCAGAGATTTCATCAGAATGTGAGTTGCCTCAAAATATTGCCTATTGAAAATAGCAGTAACTTTTCCTAAACATGTATATACTAATTTTAAATTATTCACAAATAGTAAAGATGCTGATATTCACATTCTGATGCTTTCTATGTGAGAGAGAACTTTGAATTACTCCCCAATTATCTAACTAATGGCAATTACCTAGACTGTGTTTCTGATTTACAATGAGGGAAATAGTCCATGAAATGAAAATACATACTCTTATCCCACAAAAAAATCTGCTGAAATCCAGATGCCTGTTAAGTACTTCTGTGCTTTAAAAAGTATTACACAGTTGCTTGAGCAGGTGACATGGAAAAATTACGCAGGTTTTCTTACCATTTTTCTAAATATCGATGATGATTACTTTAACAATAATCCTTAAAGAACCAGTGATATCTCTCATGAAAGACATTTCTCACTTAGTTTTATTACGGATGCCCCCTATGAATGAGAAACTTTGTTTTCATGCTGGTGTATACAATGTGCTTTGTGCAATCTACATTTTTAACCCTAATTTATGACTTTACTGAAATGACCATATTTTTGGCTTGGCAAGAAATACATTTGTTGTCCTTTTTGCTGAACTGCTTTTTAAAACAGATGTATCAATAAATCATGTTCCTTTATGTAGTCAGACTTCCTGAAGTGCAAAAGGAAAGATCAGCATCCATTCTTTAAAGGTATGTCAGGCTGGGAGGCCGTTTGGATTAGAAACAAGAACATTTTCTAAGATATTACTTGTAAAATCCATTCAAAATACTTAAAAATACAAATAATATACCAAATTGCCAAGTTGTTTTTTTTTAAAATTTGCAATGAAAATAGTCTGAGTCATTATCCTGAAGTATTCTTCTTGAATGATTTCTCTCCTTCCAATTACTTCTCAATTAAAGTAATTATTTTCTTAGATGCTTTGCATATTTCATTTTCTTTGATTCCCTACGGTACTGTACCGTACAACAGATGTCGTTTAGCTTTTTGCTCTTTAAATTAAGTCTTTTTTTTTGGGGGGGGGGGGCGTATTGTGCGTGGGTAGGGGAATTCACTGAGATACCATGTCAAAGGGCTGCTAAACAGATACCGTATTTTATGGCCTCAACATTTCTTTATATTTTGAAAGCTTTTAGGCAAAATGGCAAACTACAAAAAAATAATGGTCCTTGAAGGTTAGATAATGCCTTCAGGCTTAACTCCTGGCATTGATCCTGGATTAGGTAGTTTAGAAACAATTCCTGGTACAACACCTATGGCAAGTCATTCTCTTTGCCGCTTAAGACCATGGAATGCACCACTACAATAGGAGGACAGAGCACTGGCCTCATCTTCATTGCATTCCATCGTGCTTCCTTTGGGAGTGCAATTAAGCTTATGAATGAGTGGGTCAGATAGCAGAGAGACAGCTATCGACCTTCCACTGGTGCACCCGCACCACGAGAGGGTGATCATTCAAGCTCTTACCTTCTTCAGCCAGGTTTTGGTGGCTCACTAACTATGTATCAAACCAGACAAACAGTCACAGGTCACCAGAACATCACAGCATGTAGGACAGAGAGCCATTAAGCTTTTCTCTCCTACAGTGATCCCACGAGGTGCCTGCTGGTGTTGAAGGGAACCAGAGAATCTGGAGGGGAAAACCAAAGTCACGTAGAACAGACCTGCCCTCACAGCCCACCAGGGCAGGAAAGTGCTATGGTTTTCCTCAAGGAATAGACAGGAAGAAGACTTTATCATCTCAGAGGTAATTGCGTCTAATACAGATATGTAATTCTCATATGCAATGACCCACTACTCCACTGAAAAAATCTTCAGGCAGACAGAGGTTTTTGCTTCATATTTTACCTATAGCCTGCATTTTAGAAGTTGTAATCAGTAAATGAACTTGAAAATTGAATGTGAACGATATATGTATCATCTATTAATCGGAGATTCTAAACTTATTCCTTCACCATGGATCAAAATAAATTCTGATGAAGGACACTTACAAATGTTCTGAAAAGTAGTATTAATCTCATCGCCTTCTGTCCTCCTGGCCTCTGCCGAGGACGCGGGCTCTGGGGGGCCGCGGAGCCAAAGGGGGAGGGCTCGGGCGTCGCGGGGGTGGCTCACGCTGGAGGCGAGGCAGCTCCAGGCGAGAGCGCAGGTAAGGCGCGATGGTGTGGCGAAGGAAGAGAGCAAAGGGAGGCGAGAGGGGGTCTCCTCCAAGTCTCCTTTATTAACACAGAGAGCAAGGGTCCAGGCCGGAGAGGGGCAGAGGGAGAACTCCAGGGGGAACAGGGTATTCACCGGGTTTTAAGGGGTACAGAACTTGGGCGGGGTTCAGGGGTACAGCCAATGGAGGCACAACTGAGAGGAGGGTCTGAGGATCCAGGGTCCAATCAAAAACTCGGGGGCAAGTGGGTACAGCAATATAGACAACACGTGAAACCAATAGGGCATTGAATGAAACAGAACCTTCCAGAGGGAGGGGAGGGCCCTAGACCTCGGTCCCGCCCATGGAGTCCTCCTCAAAGGAGGAGCTCTCATTGCTGGGGGCGGAGTGTTCCTGATTGATCACTGGGAAGACCGAGGTTGGACCTCCCACAATCTGTGGTTGCATCACTTAGCACAATGAGAAAAAAAATTACCTGTTACTGGAAAATGGAATTGGATGCAAGGATATAGTAATTGGTGCTTAAGCAGGTGTAAGGGATTTGGGAATAATTACTGCTGTGAGAAATAAAATGCCAACATACATAAAAAAACGAATGTCAGAAGTAATACTTGTATGTGGAAAGGGAATAGTTTAATCATCTATATTTAAAAAAAAAATCCAGTCAATAAAACCAGGTAGAAACTCTGAGTGGAAAAAAATAAGATCTGTGATGGGAGTTAGTGAGGTAAGTCAAGCTGAGACATATTTCTTGTCATAACCCAAATACACTGCTAAAATTAACCAAATATCACTCAAAGCAGATTCTCATTTAATTGTGATTATTCCTTTAGCATTGATGATCACTATTTCATCAACACTGAAATAATGAAAACAAGATTGATATGTGCATCCTGCCCAAGGTCTTGAAAGTTTTGCCATTATTATAACTAGTCAACAAAGCAATTACACTTCAGACATAAATATTTAGGCTTTAGCAACAAGTGTGATGTGTGAGAAAGGCAATAATTTCAAGTAGTTATCTCTTCATGACATTGTGATTAGCTCACAATAAATAGAAATCATCTTATTGACATTGATTGTCTACAGAAATGAATGGACAATTTTGAAATTTTCATTGTGAAAATGGAGAATGGATAGCAAGCAAAACATTGATTCAGTTGCATCATCTTAGCATTAAAAGGACTATTTAGTGCACTTTTAGAGTCATAAACATAATATATCGAAGTGTAATAAGAAATCTGGTCATTCAATACAGAAGAAACAATTTAAAGTCATGAAACACATGAAAAGCCTTCTCACACACTGGTTTTCTGTAATGGGCGAAAGAATTCTCCTTACCAACACCAAAATGGGGCTGCAATTCTAGTATGTGTCCTACCATGGGAAAAAGTCCTTATTAGAGGGCAGATGTTTGTACTGTTGATATGAGTTATAGCTTTACAACTTTGGAAGGTACTTTTAAAAACGTCCTTCCTTGCCTTACAACCTTCAAAACTCAGTTCTTTTGGATTCATAATAGTGTAGCACTGCATAAATCTCAGTTGGTTCTTATTTTATGATTTCGTCTTTATCATCTCCTAAGCACTTAAGTTAAAAATATGTATTTGTAGCCCAGCAGAGGAAACAAACCCTCTTCCATGCTCAAATTACTTAAATTGTCTTAATTGGAGCACCAATTAAATGATTAACTGACTTTTCCACAACACACTAAAATGACACTTCTCAGAAGTGATCTCTATAGAGTCAGATTGTTTGCAGATTTAGGGAGTGCTGTATCTTTTGATGTTGAGCGTGCACTTCAGAGGCTTTCTTTGTAACTGCAAGGAATAGAAACTGTTGTTCTAAGGCAAAATGAGACAACAGCATACAAGGTAAAAAAGGGGCCAATAGCAGAGGGTTGCCTACTGTGTTGACTGTTGTGGGAATGCCAGAGATGCAGCTGATTTTTCCTAAACTCCTTAATGTAGGAAAAATCTGTCTGCAGAATTAGAAGAAGTCCTATCATCCTAACAGTAATGTTATACTACATGCTGGTACTTCTAGAAAAGATGCACTCCTTGATGCCAGGCTTTCACACATGATGTCACACACATGGAGTTCAATGGGTCTGCAGAATTTAAGGTGTTTGAAAATGTTTTCCAGGAGTATTTGTTTCATTACAAAGAAACCAGCCAAGAATCAAAGTAAAGATCACCTGGAGGTCACTAGACTGTCCTTCTATCCGTCTTTGAAGGTAGGAGTAATATTTGCTTTCTTCCCATCCTCAGACTTTTGTTTTCCCATGGCTGTCTCCAAAGACTTAGAGAGTGTCTCTATATTCCTTCCAGGTCATCTGGCCCAGCTTCCACCTTTTTATATTTGACTTTAGTCAAGGCCAACTTATTCATCTATACAGGCCTCCGGCTACCTTGGCTTGACTTGTTGCTTGCTGAGTTGGACTTTTCTTGAGGCTGGAGGAGAATATGTTTGAAAATCAACCAGATGCTCTGGACCTCTTTTCTCTCCAGAACCATCTACCAAGGGACCCTTTCAAGCCTATCCCTCAGCTGCCTGGGGCTGTGAATAGAATTAGCACTGTGCAGAGATCAGGGCCAGTTTGCTCTCTTGCAGTCCAGGGCTGGTATCCAGTTTTTTGCCTTGTCCCCTCCTCTAAGGATTCTGAACACCACCATCCCATGGTCCCCCAAGGCTTGCACATCAACATCCTCTGCATTCCTTTTGTAAGTATGAGCTGCAGCAGAGTGCCACCCCTTCTTGACTCCTCCATCACCTCTGCCAGGAAGTTGTCATCAATGCACTTCAGAAGCCACCTATATTTCCCTGGGTTTTTTCAATTCTTTGTTTGTTTGTTTTAATACTGTGTCTTAGTGTGTAGTGTGAAGTTACTCTCACCATTGGTAGATGGCAGAGTTGCCAGATGGATCTAGTCTTTGATATTCTCAGTACCACCTCATCGTTGGCTCGTTACTGGACACTTGTTCTAGTGTATTAACACTGTCAGAATTCTTTTTTTTTAAATAGAAACACTGACTGTTGTACACAATCTGCAATAAAAACAGCTGAACACTACCTATAATGAAACTTGAATCATGGTTGCCTCTAAACTACCACCACTGTCATTTCTGAAAACACTAACCTGTTTAGTTAGGTGGTGTTTCAGGTGGCTGTGGTAGAAAGGAATAGCAGAAAAGTGTTTTGAAGGAAAATGTGTTCCATCAGAAAAGTTTAAGAGCAATTTTTGCTACCAGTTCTTACTACCTCCAGTATTAACAATTGATTTGGTGGGGGGAGAGGGAGGGGAATGCAGCAGTTAAATGTGTTGCTCTACACAAAACAGTCATCTTCATAAAACTGTCACATTCTTTGTATTTGCCACTCTTGTCCAGCATTAGTAAAAAGCGATGCTAATCTTTGGAAAGTTGAAGAGACATTAAATTCCTTCCTCTTTAATAATTTATACCAGGGTCTCAAAAGATCTGCAAAGAACTTGAAAGCAGAGTTGCTTTTCAATATTTAAAATGTTATGAATATTCATCTTTCACTTTTACTCTGACTCCCGTCCACCACAAATGCAAAGGACAACTGTTCAAAATGTTTTCCATGCTGGATCTAGTTAAATGGTTCTCTTCTCCCACATGATTTGTCAACTCTGCAGATATTGCTCAGGCCCTTGTTTGCTTCATATCTGTACATAAAGCACACAATTGAAATGAAATCCTTATTCATTACAGTCTGATTTTTGGATTAAGAGTTTCCTGAAAAAATATACTATATTTTAGATTATTTTCTGCATTGCTGTTAATTCCTCAGCACTCCATAAATTGCCATAGGCAAGGACACCTTCCACTAGACCAGGTTACTCAAAGTCCCATCCACCCTGCCTTTGAACACTTCCAGGGATGGGGCATCCACAACTTCTTTGGACTACTTGTGCCAGTTCCTCACCTCCCTCAGAGCAAAAAATGTCTTCTTAATATCTAATTTAAATCTCTTGTCTTTTAGTTTAAAACCATTGCCTCTTGTCCTATCACTGTCTGCCCACGTAAAAAGTGTCTCTCCTTCTTTTTAATAAGCCCCCTTTAAGTGCTGGAAGAACATGAGATCTCCCCATAGTCTTCTCTTTTCCCGGCTGAACAACCCCAGTTTTCTCAGCCTGTCTGCACACGAGGTGTCCCAGCCCTCTGAGCATCTCGGTGGCCTCCTCTGGACCTGCTCTAACATGTCTGTGTCTTTCCTGTGCTGAGGACCCCAGACCCAGACACAGTACTTCAGGTGGGGTCTCACCAGGGCAGAGTAGAGGGGGAGAATCAGCTCCCTCGAGCTGCTTTTGGTGCAGCCCAGGATGCCATTGGCTTTCTGGGCTGTGAGTGCACACTGGTGGGTCATGGCCACATTTTCATCCACGAGAACCCCCAGGTCTGCCTCATCCAGGCTGCTCTCAATGACATCTCTCAGTCTGGGCTCATGTTTGGGACTGCCCTGACCCAGGTGCAGCACCTTTCACCTGGCCTTGCTGAACCTCATGAGGTTCCCATGGGCCCACTTGTCAAGTTTGTCCAGGTCCCACTGGATGACATCCCTTCCTTCTACTGTGTCACCTGCACCACTCAGCTTTGTGTCATTTGTAAACTTGCTGAAGGCGCACTAGATCTCATTGTCTGTCATTGATAAAGATGTTGAAGAGCATCAATCCCAAAACAAAGCCCTGAGGGACACCTCTCGTCACTGGCCTCTACCTGGACATTGAACCATAGACCACAGCTCTCTGTGTCCATCCAGCCAATTCCTTACCCATCATATAGTCCATGTCTCAAATCCATGTCTCTTCAGTTTGGACAGAAGGATGTCATGTTCTTCATCATCCATGAAGAACATTTACATGTTTCTTGTGAGAAGATGTGACTTTACAGGAAAAGAAACGGCCATCCCAGAAAAATGTATAGCTTTTCCACTGAAAGACTTGGAATCAAAACGCTCATTTTAAAACAGAAAACCAAACCCAAACCCACACTTTACTAACAGTATAGTCATTTGTTTGTTTCTAAGTCAGCTTTGTTACCCCGTATACTCCTACTGATGAATTAAGCTGTCTGGTAGGAGGTTTCTTTTGCTCCACATCATCTGGTGGTTAGTGTATACCCAACAGCAATATGTTTTATAACCTTCAGAAAACATGAAACATTGCCATTTGTAATATGAATACGTGTGGGTATTCCCATTATATAAATAGGAAACCTGTTAAACTCTCACCAAGCTGAGGAATATTTTCTTTCCAATATATTGTTTGTTTCCTTTGGGAAATACTGTCTTTAATAAAAAAAGCACCTTCATAGAGGCTGTAATGGGTTGTTTAAAAACAAGAAAATGAAAAACCCACACACAAGTCCTAAGAGAAAAGACATGAAGGGAATTAAATATTTCTGCTGTCAAAGCATTAAAAACAAAAATACAAAATGTGCTATATTTAAATTAACTTTAATAAGAAGTACAAAAAGATAATGTTAAGCAATATTTTGCATGTGGTTAATAAATATTCTTCAACAGCAAGCAGTGACACATTCAAACATAAATCCAGTTATTTCTTTTACATTTTAGAAAAGTAACAATTTTCCCAGTTAAAACAAGGTCACAAATTACAGAATATTATCATCCTCTTTAATTATGTATAACTATGAAACCTACTAAATAAGTAAACTGTCACCCAGAAGATTTTATGACATTAATGTTCAAGGTTAAGTATACTTACATTTATCATGCAGTTTCTTACTGTGCATATTTGATTGGTGTTTAATTTTAAAATTATTGGTTTCATTCTTTCCATTCCCTTATATCTTTTTAATATACTGGGAGTGCCTATTTTCCAAGTCCTATACATTTTCACACCTAAGTGACTCACTAAAGTAGATTTGTCATACGATGCATAAATGTTTTCTGACTCCAGCCCAGCTGAGAAATTGCAAACCATGTATGAATCAGAGCCCACTTTATTTTTACTATTTATTTTAAATCAAGTATAACAACGTTTAGTGTAATCACTTCCATTAAAATTAAAGTGCCTTCAGGTGTTTCCTAATAAAGTGACTATTTGGAGGGGAGAGGGTGAAGGGGTGCAGTTTAGGAACTGATTTTTTAACAGTTTATAGATACGGTGCGTATGTATTCTAATAGATGTAAAATACTACATTGCATTCCGTGCTATTGCTAAGCTACAGTAGCCTATAAACTGAAAAATTCAGCCAAAATGAACATCTAATAAAGAATATCAAAAGCAGTTGATCAAAGTAATATCTTGCTCCATTCACTATTTCCATCCATCCTCAATGGCATAGTTTTATGGATAAAGTATTGGAAAAAAAAATATAACACTTCAACCTGTTGAAGCTCACCTCTTTTAATATCAGATGAGTGAAAGCACTCATCGCAATCATTAAAAACCTTGAATGCATAAGGACACACTCCAGAACACCTTATCTAATGAAGTATTCACAACATTATGTAAAGAATTAAAATTTGAAAGCAAAATAGAACTTTTAAATTATCCAACAATAAAAATATAATCATATATATTTATGTAGACTCCAACTCCAACTAGAGGAAGAGTATACATCATCTTGCATATTTTAAAATATCCTCCAAATTCTTTTTTGTTAGTGTTATCACCTCATCCTAACTTACAGCACTTTCACAACATTCTTAAAGGGCATTATTACCAAGAATAAAACAGACACAAAGTCCTGTATTTCAGCATGGTTGACACTTCTTTTAAGGGCTTATTTTCATGGATTAAAGAACTGACAACCCTTATCGAAAGGAGAGCCCAGGTGTACTGTTAGTTGTACTCCTCTTCTTTAAAAGTTCTTACCGACTTCATTGATAGAGATGAATATGATGAGGGTGTGAATCAGTTTTATTTTAAATTCAGTGCAGATTTTGCCCTGATCTCCATCAGAAGCCCTCAAGTTTATCTTCTTCCAGTAAGATATAATCACAGACTCCAAAAACATGAGTTAAAAGATTCACTTAGAAAGATCTGAATCTAGAAAATCAAGTGGTTTAAAGTAGAGGGAATAGAGGGAAAAAAACATTTTATGTGATTAACATATTCTGTACATTGAAACTAAGTTTTGAGCTTTTAACTTCTACTGCTAAAGACTTTAAGTCACTCACTGATTCTCAGATGGCTGTAATTAATAATTGGATTTAGAAAATAATTAAAAGTTCTATTTGTGAGGGAGTTTGGGTCATCTAGAGAAATGAGGTGGAGGAGGTTTCCTTCACTAAAAAGAAAAAAAAATTGCGATATTAAAGGGATGTAACTTGTAGTTATATTGCACACTAAGAGCATTCTAGCAGAAGATTCACTGTTGCTGGGATGAGATGGAAGGAATGCTAGCACTGCTCTGTAAGGACAATTCCCTTTACTCAAGGCTGAAGTGTGAGCTGACTTTCACATAAATTCACATAATTATTTTAGCATTTCAGTGTGTGAAAGACAAACTTTCTATGTGACATGAAATTATACCACACTCTAGATATGTTTAGACATTTGTACAATTATCATATTCTGTATTTATGTTTATCATATTCTGTATGTTATAAAGCTATTTAACTTACTGGGTTTATTTTAAAATGTTTTCTTCCTCTACTTTAAAACTCATTGCATGGCTTTATGAATTTTAGCATTATGTGTCTGCACATAATCGGGCATAGATGATGACAGCTTCATATCCACTTTGAAATAATCTTTCATGCAAATTTGTTAGGAATGGAAACGTTCAGCAGCATAGACTTCATCTGTTTTGTGAAGGCCAAGGCAAAACTTGTGCACTACTAAGCTTTCAGAATAGGAATGAGAGGTATGGAGGACAAATGCTGACTCTCTGTGCTTAAGTGAAAGCCACGTTTCTTAAGAAAACAAAGCATAGAATTAACAAAATTCTACTTAATTTCTGAAGCTTCTTTTTTCTCTCCACCCAAGATGTCCCAAACAGCAGGAGACACAGAGCATTGCATGATCTGTTTTCTCAAAGCAGTCAGTAGAGGCCTCTCACTTTCAAAGGCACGACTCATGTCCCTCAAGTTCAGCAGAATTATACAAGTATTTCCAGTTTGTGTGCTCTAGAAGTTACTGTCCCACAACTCAAATGTGGCAATGAAGGCTCAGAACTGAAGCTGAAACAAAAATACACATTACCTCCCTCAGTGACTTCTTCCTCAGTTATCTCACATTCCACTGCCATGGTAACAAAGCCATTTGTGTATTCTCTTTTCTCCTTTCCTCCCCCATACACCCCTACCTCCACCCTGCTGCTTCTGGTTGATTTCATCCAGACAGCTTTTGGTCACTTTCAAAAAGTTTCACCACTGTAACTGTATGCTATCTGTAATCACTGGGAAGGGAAGGTGATACAGTAAGGCTCCTGTTTGGTGTCTAGATGCTCTTTCCTGTGACTATATGGGCAAATTGGCTCCTTAATTTAGAATACTGTCCAGTGGGATGAGTAGTCTCCCAAACTAAAGCTCATATCTCAGAACACCTACCGTATTATTTTTTTTTAAAGATGCTCAACAATGCAGCATTTACAAGTTGAATTAGCCCAGATAGGGCAGGTGAAGGTGATTTAATTTGCCACAGCGTAACTGGGAAGTTTCAAAGCCACTCTTCTGTCACAACGTCTCCAGCAGACAACTCTGGCTGATAAGGTGTGCTGATCTCTAGTTTTCGTGCTGATTTATAAATTACTGTTAAATTAACTGACACGTGCATCCAGAAGTATGTGCCCCAGTACTACACTGAAAGCCTATTGCATAAACCTCATTAAGAAGTACTGTAATTCCAATCTAACTTTACCACAGTTTTTTATCTTTGTATTTATTTTATTAATTTCATAAATCATAAAATATGACAGGCGGACCCAAGAATAATGGGAGAACTAAATTAGATTAATATGTCAACCAAAAAATTCACTGACAGATTCCATGTGCAAGTCTTTGATCGAGATGTGACTTGCATTTTCTCACTCATTCTCCCCACTATAAGTATTTAAGACCTGCAAGTTTAACTCAAATTAGACCTCTAGATATTTGGCACATAAATTTGTGCCATTAGCTTTAAAATCCCAGATACAGATTCTATACTAAATGAAATGACACAGATTCATTCTAAATGAAAATAAGGCCTAACTCTTGTATTCTGGTATGCCTTGCATGATGCTCCCATTCACTTAAATCTTTACATTTATATTCACTTACACAGTTGGCAGCCCTACAAATTTGCAACTTAGGTGCACTCAGTTGGGCCACTGTAAGTGTTTCAGCAGTGAAACAGTAAAGCATACTCCTTCTTCCCGTAGAAGAAGTTTGCTTTAATGTAGACCAACTAACTAAATTTTCTGGTGCATGCCCATTTAAAAGCCTTGCTGATGCCCACAATAACTGCATGTAAATATTTTAAATATTTTTTTTTCACTGAGTTTATATAGTATGCTTATTTTTCTATATAAGTGGGCGATAAATGTAATTTTAGCAATTTAGTAACTTTTAAATGTGATAAACACTTGTTTTTTCTACCGACTCAAGCAGGTGTAGAGAAAAGGGTCAGTGAGTGAAAAAATAGTTTTACCCAATAAAAGCAGTAGCAGCAGGGCTGACTAACATGAGACAGCATTGGGCTTCTTGTGCAAACTGAAGATATGCTTTTTGCATGCAGCTCTGAGTTACCCAGATGTTATTTTCCAGAGAAGTCTTGTTGGAGAAGACCTTATGGTTGAAAACCTTTGAGGAGGTCCCATTCTTGGATAAGGATGCAAAATCCTTCCTTATCCAGTAATTTGACATGACTGAGCACACTCATATTTGGCATGGGGAGACTTCTGTCTATACAATGTTGTGCATGGAGAAATACACAACAGTTTCAGCACTCTGAAGGGTTTGAGTACCTGGGATGTAGCCAAGGGTGAAAGACAGACCTCTGTTTCTCATACCCCAGTCCAGTGAGGTCTGGAGAGTCCCTACATCTTGCTGATGTGAACACAAGGTAAGAACTCTCACTAGGTCACAGGAAGGAGACCTCAGCCACAGAAAACATAATTGAGTTATTCAAGTTCAAGAGCATTTTAGCAGGGGCCTCCATTAAACTATACAGTCAGAGCCCTTTTCCAAAAACAGAGTTAAAAGTGAAGGGATTTGTCTACAGTCCTAATATTTACAATTATTTGTACATATGTACATATTTATATATTTATTCATACCTGGACAATGTGATGTTGCAGGGAAAATTTATAATTTACAAATGAAACATTTTAAAAATGTATGCTTATACCATGAAAAAACCCTTTTTTTATTGCTTGCCTTCTAGCCTTTTGTTCAAAATCACACTATTGCACACATCTCCATGTTACATGGAAGATCTACATTTACATATAAATATATATGAAAATAAATATTCTGAAAGGATATTTTTATTGTTATGATCTGAGTAAAGTGCTCATTTTTAAGCTACTGTTGATGAGAAAGGTTTAGTCTGACAGTTTAATTAGAGGAAATTCAAGGGATACACACCTTGTCCATGCTTCTCCCTTTCTTTTATAACCTACTAAATGTCTTTATTTTACTGATGTCAACTCCATCTTAACTATTAATTCTATTTATAATATGCATTTGTGACCTTGGCATCTATACTGTCACACAAAGTACAAAACAGAATCACATCAAAAGCAAAGAAAAAGCAAGAAAATAAAACAGCAAAGGAAAGCAGTGTTTCTCTTCGTTGTTTTTAGCACATTTCCATGTCTTAAGATACTCTTTTATTTGATTTTAGAAATATTTGTACAACTTTTTTTAAACTTTGAACATATCTATTTTATGCACTATACTCAAGTTACTGTACAAAACTGCAATAAATGACACTATACGACTACATATGTCTCTACTAGAAGACATCATCATAAAGGTGTATCTTTTTTAAAGGTCAACTAATAACTGCTAATGTATGTGTGAATCAAAATATTTTTGATTGGCCAAGTATACTAAAATCTAAATACAGTACACAATTATTATGTTATGATTTACCAGGCCTTTAGGGGCATAAAGAATCTTTGCAAAGGCTCAGATGAAAAACAATTTTACTGATAGTATTAAATGTTCTTATAAAATTGCCAATGGCAGATCCAATTTTGTTGTATTTGTGTGTATGAAATACAGTTGATGCCTACTGATGATGCATGACCTTTTATTAAAAAAATAACATTCAAATCTTAGCAAAACCATTTCTAGTATACAAAGTTGTTGTAAAGTTATGTCAGCGAAATGTAAAGTTGCAATTTACAAAAGCAGCAGTAAATTTTATTATATGGACAATTGCCTGAACTTAAATCATGGTTCTTGTTTCCCTTGAAAACAGTGCTTCCTGGGACAAATACAGGTAAATATTTTAATGGCAGGCTTTAGGAAAACATTAAGCAAATAAAAAAAGTATATTATATTACTGATAAACTTAATCCTGAAAAATTTCTGAGTGCTTTTATAAACCTGAAAATAATCCAAGAACAAAATCAAAAATAAAAAAAAAATTAAAAAAAATCCAGCTTTGCTGAACCAGACAACCCAGCTTAGTAGTATCAGTAAAACAGTAAAAAGAACAAGTATCTCACTAGCAGAAGTTGGTTGATATTGAATTTGATTAACCCTTTTCCCTGAAATCAATTACATTAATTTATTAAAAACTTCAAAGAGGACAGAAGTAAGAAACTTGTGGCTTTTGCCATATAGTAGTGTTTGCTACCTCTTCAATCTAACTAGTATCCAGAATGTTTGTGAAGAGCAGAACTGTACGACCTCTGCACTCTGTTATGTACATGGGTACTGCTATTGTATGAAAGAATTACACCTTTTTAAAAAAATCACTTTTTTAAATGACAGTTTCTTTCACTAAAGTAGAATTAGTTACTTTATAGAAAAATATTTTAACTTTAAATTAAAAAAATACTGTTCCTAAATAATTATGTAGGATCACATCTTCATTTCATTGTACGGAGAGAATATAATTCTGTATATTTGAATCCTAGTTTAACAGAAGTCCCCTGGGTTTAACTTTTAAAGAGCTGGCTGTATTTGCCATGGGTGCTATCTGTTTACAGACCCATGAACTAACACTGTGTCCCTCCTTTGGAGACACACAGACAAGACATTTATATACACACTGTACAGAATGGTTCACAGATTAGCAGTTATTAGTCGGACTGTACATAGCGAACAACCTATCTGATTAGAATGATGCTTGAAGTCCTCAGTGCAAGTCAGCTTTTAGGTTGATGGTGCAAAGCCAAGTAAGACAGGCTCTCTGTTTAAATATGTAGCCCAATACACTAAATTAAAAGTACCAAATAAGACTGGAAACACTATTCTAGACATTCTGTCAATTTTGCTAACACTGTTGAATGTCTTCTTTGCTTCTTGTGGCTTCGCTTCTGGTTTTGCCTTGTTGGGTTCTGCAGTTGTAGCACTCTTGGAGATGGTTGGTAGCACTGAGTCCTTGGTAATATTTGGAGCATAGTTGGCAACAGCCACTGCATAGGCATTGTTTTTCTTAATGACAGATGCTTTTTCTTTTTTCTATTGGAAGACAGCAGGAAGTTAAATATTTCATGTGTATTTGCCAGAATAGACTTAATAAAACATAATTTCAAAAGTAAAAGAAACAAGTGAGCATATTAATATAAATACCATACTGAAAAATTCAGACATAAAGAAAGACATTTCCAGCCTATCTAAAAAGAAGGTTGAGGTGACATAAGATTGCTCTTGCACCATCAAATGCCCTTCTGAAGTTATGTGAAGAAGTCTCTGCTACTGTGATGGCAAGCATAACTGGAAAAGAGTTGGTCTTTCTGTAGTGGCTTTGCATCTGTCTCCTTACAACAGAATTGCAAGGTCTTTACAAAGTTTTCTGTGAAGATTACCCATCATTGTAGTAAAATTAAAATTAGGCCAACTTTCTCACATAAAACTAGCATCACTATTATTTGGACATGTCATAACATACCACTAATAAATAAATGAATTTCAGTTAAGGGTATGCGTTTTTTAGAGACTGGAGAAATGTGTTTACACATATATATATTTTTTTTAATATATATATATATATTTACATATATATACATAGACACCCATACAGAGAGGTCAGGAGGAGATTGAAATTAAGTGAAAGAAGGACTCCAGACTGATAGTTGTAGAACTGAGCTGAGATTTAGCCCTAGAACTATTTCTGTTTTTCATATATTATTGTTTAAAAAAATGCATAACAATGATGAAAACAGGAATAAGAACCTAAAAAACCCCAGAAGAAGAGTGGGATGGAATTAAATTATTTAATGATGCTCAGAAAAAGGCAATTTAAGTCCTGCACCTGGGGAGGAATAAGCTATGCACCAGTGCAGGTTGAGGCTAATGGGCTGGAAAGCAGCTTTGTAGAAAAAGCCCAGGGGTCTGGGTGGCCACCAAGTTGAACACAAGCCAGCAGTGAGCCCTCGCAGAAACAAAGGCCAACAGCCTCCTGGGCTGCATTGGAGAGTGTTCCCAGCCAGCCAAGGGAAGAAGTGATCATTCCCCTTAACTCAGCTCTGGTGAGGCACATCTGGAGTGCTGGATCCAGTTCTGTGCTTCCCAGTTCAAGAGAGATATGGACATAATGAAACTAGTCTAGTTAAGGACCACAGACATGATTTAAAGACTGAAGCATCTGAAATATAAAAGGCCAAGAGAGGCTGTTCAGCCTGGAAAAGAGNCCTGGGGGTCTGGGTGGCCACCAAGTTGAACACAAGCCAGCAGTGAGCCCTCGCAGAAACAAAGGCCAACAGCCTCCTGGGCTGCATTGGAGAGTGTTCCCAGCCAGCCAAGGGAAGAAGTGATCATTCCCCTTAACTCAGCTCTGGTGAGGCACATCTGGAGTGCTGGATCCAGTTCTGTGCTTCCCAGTTCAAGAGAGATATGGACATAATGAAACTAGACTAGTTAAGGACCACAGACATCATTTAAAGACTGAAGCATCTGAAATATAAAAGGCCAAGAGAGGCTGTTCAGCCTGGAAAAGAGAAGGCTCAGGGGGAATCTTATCAATTTATATAAATATCTGATGGAAGAGAATAAAGATTAGACTTTTCCCAGTGAAATCCAGTGGAAGGACAAGAGACAATGAGCACAAAATGAAATACAGAATATTCCACTTGAATAAAAAAACCTTCCAAATTTTACTGCGAGCATGACCTAGCACCGGCACAAGTTATGTAGACAGGTTGTGGAATCTTCATCTTCAAAGATAGTAAAAAAATATCTTGACAATGACCCTGAGCACCCATCCCTAGCTGACCCTCCTGGCACTAGGGGAGATAAATTTGATGATCTCCAGAGATCAATTCCAACTTCACCAATTCTGTGTTGTTATGGGATTGTGTATGCTTTCAAAGGGCTAAAGTTTAACCAGGGGCAGCTCAATGGAGAGTCCATGGACACAGGAATGTTAGGGAATGAATACAGGCTTGGGGTTTTAGACCTCTACATAAGTTCATAAACTAGCTATGCAATAAGACTATAATGTTATAAATTGATCCAGTGTTTTGCAGCAATCTCAAACTAAGGAATTTCTAATGACCTACAGAAAAGAATGGAAGGCAGTTTCTCAGGAAGCAGTTTATATTACTTAAATATACATAAATATAACATATCTCATTTATATGATACATTATATAATATAAAAATATAATGTAATTTTAAATATATGTATATAATTTAGAGAAAGGCAAATAAATATTAGATTTAGTCAATCTCTGCCACAAAATACAGAATTAAGCAGATAAAGAAATAATTAACTTCTGGATCATATAAGAAATCATCAGCTGTTGTATTGGTTTGTTCTGATTTTTAATCTAATGGAAGTGACACAAGTAAGAGAATTCATGTGACATTTCTCATACAGGTGCATTTCAATTTTTTACTTCCACTGAGAGGCATCTACTCCATCTGCAGTTTTGGTTTTAAATTACATCCAATTTGATATTTATCTGGGCCATCTAAAAATCTTAATAAGATCTTCATGGTTAGATGTTGTGCCCAAAATAGGAGATGGTGTCACATAAAAAGAGAATCTGGGAATCAGTTGGGAATTCAGCATTGTTCCTTATTGACTGGAGTGTGAAAAATAGTTGATCAAATATGTAGCTTGTTCCTGCACCTGCTTTCCTGTGAGACAAATTCTATGTCAACAGCATTTAAGACAAGAATTTGCATATAATGTGAATACAGACGACTGTCACTGAGGAAACATCCTTCATTTTAAATGGTGAAGAGTAAGCCTGGCTTTAGGTGTACAGATGCATTCAGCAAAAACAAGGAGCAAATTACCAAGTCAAATTATGAGAGGAACACTTTAATTCATCTATAAGTCCTTCCTTTCAGACACGATTAGTGTTTTTAAAAGGTATCTGTAATACCATTAATGAGACCTGCATAATAAAGCTGAACCATATTTTTGTATGAGAAACTATGACTATGTTAAAAGCTTAGATTTTTGTTACGTCAGTTTGAAGAAAGTAGAGAACTGGACACGTGAATGGTATGTAGATCTTAGAATGTAATGGATAATATTGTCACTCCTAGGGAAGGAACACTGCCTAGATGTTAAACAGTTGCCCCTCCTAAGATCATGAGACAACACTGCTGTACAGCTTTAAAGGAGTAACCAAAACGTGATCAGAGAGTTTATAAGGACTCCCTACATTATCACAATGCCTGGGCAATAATGTGCCAGTCTGAAAAGCTTCACTCATGACATGATGATAAATTTGCATGGATTTGGTATCTACCTCTAGCAGGAGGTAACCGATTCTGAAGTTATGGATAGTTCATGCCCTTCCAGAAGTCACAGGGAATTATGAAGAATGTACACTTCCTCTAATTCTCCTTTACTATTAACTGAATATTTTGCTTCTTTATGCATTCAAAATGATGAAAAATCAGTTAATGAAACCTGCTTCACATTTACTATAATCATTTAGGAAGAAAATAAAACTCTATCCTATTTTAAGGAGAACCACAGAAATCTATGTATTTCTCAGGAGAATCTGTTTTCATTGGTAAAATCAAGGAATGGGATAGGACAAAATGATATAATATATTAAGTCAGTCAAAACGAGTGAGCTTTAATATTTTTTCTGTGTTACTCCAATTCTAAACTGCAAATACACAAATTTAGGTGTATCACCAGCTCATTCTGTTCATGAAATGAGAAATTCTATCAGGTTAAAACTTCTTCATGCTATCATGGCTACACCACTATAAAGACCAGAAAATTAAGGTGTGACTGTGTTTCTGTGTACTCAAAGCATCCATACATCATAGGTGAAGAATTTTGTACATTTGCTACCTAAAGTAGTTTTAAAATTAATGTTTAGCTATCATTATGGGTAGGTTTCAGAACACTGGAAATGTTCAGAAACTCTAGGTTTTTTTATTCATAGTCCTTACATATATGGACATTAATTTGTTTTCCTAAACCTTACATACCATGAAAATTAATATACATTATATATTTCTGTATTTTTTCTTATTTCCAACTCAATTGAATTAAAAAATTTTAAAAAGTGATCAACTGATATAATCTGGATTAAATTTTATGAATAACCAGATAAACAGTTGTATCTGAGGAGTGAAAAAACAAGACAGTTCCCAAAAAAAAAAAAAAAAAGTTCTTGATAACTAAATCTGGATTAGTGAGACCAAATGAGGTTAGCTACATAAGGGCAATATATTTCTGTTCAGGACAGAAAATACATCAACATTCTTTTGATTTAAAGCATCTTTTTTTTTTTTAATATAGCAAAATATCAACACAATATATTTGACCTGGTTTAGGTAATTGACTAGAAATAGGACTATTTCCTTAGGACTTACCTTATCATTCACTACACTTTTTCCATCCCAGGCCCATCCTCGTTTTGTGAAATAATTTACAGTTGCAAATTCAATTAATGCAGAGAATACAAATGCATAACAAACAGCAATAAACCAATCCATAGCTGTTGCATATGCTACTTTGGGGAGTGAATTTCGAGCACTGATGCTTAGTGTTGTCATTGTCAATACAGTTGTTACTCCTGCAAGGGAACACAAAAACAGAACATCAACAATTTCACTTGGATTTTGAATGTTATCAAAAATAAACCAAAAAATATTATGATATGTTTTTGAAACACAATTCAATTTTTTTTAATCTAAGTTGGTGACAAACATTGCTACAATTATATTAAAGGTTGTATCTGGATTTTTCTTTGAAGTCATGTCAGTTCAATTTCTTGTCCAAACTTCCCTTTTTTAATGAGCTGATAATCTTACTTACAGAAAAAAAATTTTTTAACCTATCAGGGCAGGTAAGGAAGAAAATTAACAATTCTTAATGGATTCATGATATTTAGCAACATTAGAGTAATAATTATTAATATGTTAATGTTTGGTAGCTGGCTTCTCTGCAATGGCGGCACGTCTGGCCCCCATATTTACTGCAATTATGACACAAATACACTTCTGTTATGAGATTTTTTTTTTTTTTACAGTAGCTGTCTTACTAACCATTCAATGACATAGTTGAAGATGTAAACAGGGTAAGCTTTCATTCAGGTAACATGGATTGTTTTCGAAAACAGCATTGATTTGAAATGACAGATTATTATAACTGTATTATGTGTCAGAAAACAAGAGCTGGTCATCCAGGAAGACTATTCATTCACTGTGGCAGGTACTAAAAGAACTTTGCAGTACTTTTTACATAACGAGGACCCAGTTAAAAAAAAAAAAAATCCCTCCCAAAAGAATCAGGAAAGAAGATACATGGGAGGAATGGAAGAGAAGAACATTTTTCTGAATCAGATTTAGAAAGCAGAAACCCACAGCCATAAACACAGTCTCCATTCCTTAAGTAAATCAGTTCTCCCACCTCAGGCTGAATCACACTTAGACAAACTAAACTATTCCCTTTGTGGCACACCATTAAGTACGTCTCCAGAATTAAAAGTGACACAAAGTGATATACTTAGCACAGATCAGCAAACCTACACTTCACTATGACAGGCAAAGGAGATGCCATGGCAGAAATATTAGTAACAGCACATCACAGCTTCAACAAATACACACTCATAAAATTGTTGTAGGAGGCTTCCCAAGAGAAAGTAAAGTCACTTTTCCCTAAGCCAGATCCTCTGCTGTCAGCAATCTGTCACCTGGGTTCTGGAGGATCGACATAGCTCTGATTTTCCTTCTGCTACAAGAGAAGAAGCAGTTTTAACCACTGTGTGAAAGGGAAGAGAGGCAGCAATTACATCTACTGAGACCTCCTCAGGCTTCACAAATTTTCATCCCTCCAGTAAAGAATCTCCATCTCTGAAGGTGCTACAAAGGGTGACAAAGCAAAGCTAAGTGGACTCAGCCTCAGTGCTTTCAAAGGTCTGTGCAGCAGGGAAAACAAGGCATGGAAGCATCCTGCTGAGTCACACAGTATCAAGACACCTTAACAAACATAAATCTCTAATTGCTGTTTTTCAGCCTCCATAAATTAAAGAAGTGGATTTGGCCTGGAATCAGCCATGACACTGCTGGAATCTACTAGCCTATACAATGAAAAGGAAGCAGTTATCAGCTGTACCAGATGAAAATGTGTAGACAAAATATATTTTGTAAAGAACTTAGTCTCTCCTAACACACAACATATGGCTTAATTATTTTCAGCACCTCAGAGAAAAGACAGCCTTTCTTACATTTAAAATTATCACATGTAAATTTTAACACTGGTCCTGAGCTGCAGATAAATCATTATAATTATACAGAAGTATCAGTTAATGTTTCTCAGATATAAGGTGACCTTATCCATATGTAAATATATACACTTGCTAAGGTACTGCTCTATTTAAGTCCACTTTATAGAATTAATTAAACTTCTGGAAACCCCACTGACTTCTTCAGAAATCTGATTTAAGATTTACTGCTGACCTTTCCTAGTATCAGTTAAAACATTGTGAATTTATATCTCGCGTCTTGCTACCACTTGACAATTTCTCTAAAAAGTTCGGCAAGTTACACCGCTTTGTGACCCAAGTCCTAATCAAGCAGCACACTGTCAGACCACTGCCAGCACACTTTCATTTATTCCTTCACTCTATAAATTCAGTGATGTTCAAGCTACCACAGTCATTTAACCTGAACTGAATGGGAAAAAATTGGCCAGAAAATTTAATCTGTAATACCTGTCAGTTTAGGATTCTCTAGTCCTATTATATTGATATTATTCTTCAGAGAAAAGACAGATGATTTTGCACATTATAGTTAATTTGAAAAATCAGTATTATCAAGTCGTCTTTATGAAAAAGGAATGAATGGAAATAACCTGCCTCCTTGCCACTGCTAAACCTGAGAGGACTGAAAAGTTATTAATGTGGAAGAACATGGTCAACTTGTAAAAAACCCTCATTTATTTCACAAAGATTTAACTTAAAACCCCACAAAACCCATACACTGACCATTAATCATCTAATTCACAACACTAGTGAACTAAAATTGGTATAAAATCGGTATAAAAAACAGTGAGTAGATTGTAACCCCTGTTAATGAAGCAGTCAAAACATATTTAAAAGGCTATGTAAAGACTGCATGATATCTCACTATGATGTAGAAAAAAAACACAGTTTACACACAGGTCAAGAACTACATCTTCTATATCCCAGCACCTAGCAGATGTGGCAACTGAATTGATGCCAGAAGAAATGGTCAGGTACTATTTTGTAAGGGACCATGAGCAGTCATCAACTTGTCTTTGAAAAAAATCCAAAAAATAAACCATCGACATTTCCTTTCTCCAAGCATTTTTCACTTGACAGTAAACATCCTTACAAGGTTTGTTCTCAGCAGTGCACGGCTATAAAGCTAAATATCTTCTATCACTACAGGTTTATCCATTCAAGCCAAGACTGGAGCTATATGATTGCCTGGGATTTTTTTTTTTATGGCACTGCTTTTGAAACAGCATTTGGTTACTGGAGAGGGAAAATCCATCTCCAGAGCTGCAAATTCAACACTTTTCACTGGCACTAAACTTACGTCTCTGGAAAACACCAGCTCTGTTATGCTTACAACAGAGGAAGAGGTAACCTGAAAAACTAGAAATGTCTAACTAAAAGCATAGGGTGGAAATTGGAGGAGCTAGCACATATATATTAAAGTTAAAATCTGTCATGATGACTAGTTTATGTTCACATTTGTGTGCAAAAGTCAGGCTACTCCTTGACAGGGACAAATTTTTGGACCCTAATTTCACCTCCTGTGTATTGGCTGATTTTTCTAATTTGAAGAGACTTCAGTCAACTAAATATACACCAGCCTTTTTGCGCTAGGATGTGGACACCTTCTTTGAAAGTGAAAGGCCTAATTAATGAGTTACCAAAGGACATTTCTGTAATAAAGAGACACTGCAGCTTTGCAAATAATTTGTACTAAATGCTTAAAATGTGCTCTATTTCTTATAATTTCAGGCTACTCCTCCCACTATTTTATCCTTTTATCACAGAAGTTTGCAAAGTTACACATAATGGTTGAAGAACATATCACAAAAGGATTGATAAATTACTTTTTTTTTTTAAATTTAGGAAGTTAATTTCATTGTTATATTTTTTTTAACAGGAAGTGCAAATATGTTTTGCTAATTAGATATACCAACCTGGTCCAAAACCCAAATAGATTCATAACTACAAGTAACAGCAGAAAAACTACAAATAACAGCAGAAAGAAAAGATTGTTGACCATTTCAGAATACAGATTACTACTTCATTTCAGCACTCCAAGAGCAAATGGTTAGAGCTGTAAATAAAAGCTTAAAAATTCTGGATGCAGCATGATATTAAAGTATTGCACCATAACATTTGGCTACACACTATGTTGTTTGCTTTTATTTACTCAATGTGTATGTGTTACTAGAAAATGCAATACAAAAGGAGCATACCATGATTTTGCTCAAACACCAGGAGGTAAGTCTGAACAACCATTGTGAGAAAGATTACAGAAAACAGCTCAAGCATTCTGTCTACCCTTTTTACTAAAAGAAGAACAAACCACCCTTCTTAAATAGCTTGGGAGCAAGAACCGTAACATAATCTATTTCTAGAAAAGTTGACTTCAATCAGTCGGGTAAGCCACATATCCATATGGTGAAGTTGGTACCATGCTGCTTCACTGTATCAATACTGAGCAATGGAACACAATTTCCCATTGAGCAACAGACGAGCTCATTCCCAAAGCCGAAAGGCAAGTGCTGTTTACCCCAACTCCAGTAAAAGCTGCATGCAATTATGCCACCACTGCAATATGGGCTAGTGTCTTCACACGTCACTGAGCTGAGAAGACATACTGGTTTGTTTGCAGCTAGCCCAGTCTCTTACTCAGGGCTAGTTTTCCACTGCCCACTGCCCATTACTATATTATTATATCTACATTTAGCAGAAATTCTCAATTAAGAAATTATAAACAGAAATGTGTGAGTGGTAGGATATCTCTAAAGGCACAAAAGATAATCTGCAGCATGTGAAAGGAGAGAAGAATAAAGACAGTGGAGATTTTTTTCAATGAAATGGGAAAAGGTACTTTGTACATATAGAATTGTTCAAAAAGACGGGTCTCTATTATTCAATTCCTTTGTAAAAATAACCAGAGAACAAATCTGAACTTTTCTTGGGTTCCTCTTTCATAGTGTCACAATTATAAAGTTGCTTTGGGTTTACATGGCAAGGTTTTGGTAGTGGGGGGCTACAGCAGTGGCTTCTGGGAGAAGCTGCCAGGAGTTACCCCCATGTCTGAGAGATCCAATGCCAGACAGCTCCAAGGGGGACCCACCACTGCTGGCCAAGGCTGAGGCCAGCGGAACACTGGCAGCGCCTCTGGGATGACATATTTAAGATAGAGAAAAAAACAATATTGAGCAGAAGCAAGTGCAGCCAGAGAAGACAAGTGAGAATATGTGACAGAAACAACTCTGCAGACACCCAGGTCAGTGGAGAAGGAGAGGGAGGAGGTGCTCCAGGCACCAGAGGAGAGATCCCCCTGCAGCCTGGGGTAAAAACCATGGCAAAGCAGCTGTGCCCCTGCAGCCCATGGAGAGGTCCATGGTGGAGCAGAGATCGACCTCCAGCCCATGGAGGACCCCGTGAAAGAATGCCTGAAGGAGGCTCTGACACTATGGAAAACGTGTGCTGGAGCATACTTCCCGCAGGACCTGTGGCTCCACAGGGAACCATTCTGGAGCAGTCTGTTCCTGAAACACTGCACCCCGTGGAAAGGACCCACATCAAGAGCAAGTGAAATCAGACACAGGAATGCAGTGACCTGACAAAAGAACATAGCTATGGGAATTTAAAATTGTGCATCTTGGACAATATACTAAATAATAAGACTAATTTTTGTTCTTTCCTGCTTCGCTTAACAAAGAATATATGCCTAACTACACTTATTTTATCATTTTCATTGACGCTCCTTGTGAGTTAAAACATAGATAACTGTAGCACCATGAAAACTAATTTCTGATTTACTGTTACCTGCATCTAATGCTGCTATTCAAATACATGTGATGCTTCCAAATGCTATGACCCATTAAAAACGAAGCAAGAATCCAATAAGCTGCACAAGATTAGTTTTGCTAATATTGTTGACACTAAATGCATAACAATAAACACATTACTAAATGAAACAGATTGTAATCTTGCACTAAATGAAGGCATTATGAGCCAGGCTTATTCTCTTTCATTAAGAATGCAATCAGATTTATCTGCTAGAGAAAACACATTCAAGACTTATTTAATCAACGATGACAAAACTTTCTTCTTCCAATAATTTAAAGCAAAGTTGAAGAAATATAGCATTAGGCCATAATTCATTGGGATAGGGTAGGTCAACAATATTAAATAGATGCCATAAAGAAAAGGGATTAAAGAGCTCAACTATAAAATAAGCCTCATTATACCAATCCCTTAATGTTAACCAAGAACTTGAAACTACACTGCAAGAGAATAGACAGGGAAAAGTAACTTCTTTCACCCTTGAAATAATATATGCTAAGTGGTGCTTTGAATAACTAGAAGTTATGTTTCTTTGAAAGGAACAGTATTCCAGTAGTTAGTTCTTAGCTCTCAGGAGCTAGTCATTGAAATAAATTTCTCATTGATTTTCAAAAACACTTTGTCAAAACCAATAACTTCTGTTTAATTATATTTTAATATTGATATATTTAATATACAATGCAAAGATGGGTATTTAGCAAGTGACTACTCCATATAAAAACTAAAACTTAGGTATGATCAATAAGAGTGTAAAGGAATATCCCCTACAATTTTTATATTCTTTGCTGAAATATAGGGTTTTTTATTAACTTAACTGTAGTATGGGCTTCTTTTGTCACTGGATGGGGTCTGCCTGAACGTATCACCCAGATGAAACCTTGAGTGTACCTGCCCAGCTCCAACTGACAAGAATAATTCAGTACAGCCAAAAACCAGTAAAGAGCAATGGATGAACTTTGTTATGAAACTCTGGCTAACTGCACATTTTTGTAACACATTCAGGCAAGAGGGCAGAAGGTATCAGAAATCCCAGTGACAACTGCTGCCAGTAGGTATGGAGAAAGGCTTGGAGATGCACCTGAGGCTGTGTATTTAGAGAGCCCACTGGCAGCTGATGCTGACAATCGCAACTAGAGTGTAAAACAATGTTAAGAAATAGCTCCTCAGGGAAAATCCAGCCCAACCCAATGAAAAAGGCCTGAGGAGCAAATGCTGCATGCTGGGGCTAGGGCGTGTCCATCATGTAGAGCCTGGATATGTCTTGTTTCCCTGGGTTCAGGGTGCCAGGCTAAGCTGGCCCCAAGGGGAGAGAGCCCTGAGTGGCACACAGGGTGCATGTCTGTGTGGCAGGAATAAAATACTAGCATAAAACTGCTTTGTCTGCAATAAGCTCATCATTCTTAATAAACAAATTTCTGGTTTCATGTCACTGAGTGGTGTGATTCAGTTCTTGCGGCCCTCCTACGCACTTCCCTCAAGACATCCTGAAGCAAGACACTTCATTATCCACATTATACTAAACCCCAGGAGAGCAAAGCAGCAGGCTGCCATGAAGATATTACTTATTTCTAAAAAAAAACCCCACAAAATAAGTCAAGAACAAAAAGGAGGTGTGCAGGAAGGGACACATTTCAGGAAAATTATCCCAGGGCCTTGTTATGGGTGTAGTGCCTTGTTAACAGTGACACAGTAACAGAAAGTGCATTTTAGGAAGAGCAGATGAGAGACTTTCTGTACCCACTCAAATACATTGAGGACAGTGTGACTGGTTTCTCCAAAAAAAGGGCAAAGACACACATATAGAAGGATTTGACAGTGTACTTGCAAGGCTGGAAAACAGGAATGTACATTTTCATAAGCAAAAATGGATAAATT
Source organism: Oreocharis arfaki (assembly GCA_013398015.1). Lineage (NCBI taxonomy): Eukaryota > Metazoa > Chordata > Aves > Passeriformes > Paramythiidae > Oreocharis > Oreocharis arfaki. Next base: position 517,671 of record VZRR01000984.1, read on the forward strand.
CACAGAGAATTTTGAAGAAAGACAAAAAAAAAAATCTTCCTTATAGCTGCCAGGAAAACCATAGTATAATTCTGGTCTCACTGAAACCACTGACCTATTTCATTTGACTTCAATACAGCTCATATTCAAGCCTGCAATTTTCACAATGCTTTGTGTGGCATTTTCTCTACCAGGAGCGACAGTAAATGCTTTGTTGTGCATCATAATTAATATTCATTTGAGTTTGGCCTATTTTTTGAAGAGTACATGGTGTTTACTGATGACTAATCATACAATTTTATGCAGCATTTCTGATGGCTGACTCCACACAGACTTTAATTTTATTGTGCTGATCTCTTTTTCTTTAAAAGCAAACAAACTAAATGAACTTTGTTTTTGCAAATAAGAAAGACATTTGTTAAGAAACACTATTATATAGCTCTGCTGAAGCTGTTCATTGCCTCATAGTAATCTCCAATTTGAATTAATAAAAAAGTGTTCCCCAAAACCCCAGAATAGGGTTTCTTTAAAAGAAATGCAGCCTGAAAAGTTTAACACAAATAATTCAGCACATTCAAATTTAATTTGCCTAATTTACAAATAAATAAATTTAAAAATTTGCTTGTCTACCAAGTACAAGAATACTTGGATAGTATCAAGGTAAGTAAGATATTTCTGAAAATCATCTAAGTTTACTAAATTTACTTTTAAAATAGAAACATAATCATCTTTTTCTATTCTGTGATATTTTTTTTTCCTCTTAAAAAAGTCAAGGGTATATGAGGACAGTTTGCTTGTATGCACTAATTTCCAAAATCTTTGGGATTCTCAGGAGATGTGTAAAGTGCAGTTGAAAGCTGTTTGGACTAGAAATCATATCACATTCTACAAACACTTTAACTTGAATGAAAAAGCCCTTTACTTCAGAAGTACTTCCTAGCATCTTCAGCTGCTGCAAACAGAGCCAATGCTAGTCAGTATACTCACCAAAGACTGTCCTGGCAGGCACAGATTCTCTGTTCAGCCAGAATGATACTTGAGAGAGAATGACAGTCATGATGCAGGGGAGGTAAGTCTGAATGACAAAATAACCAATTTTTCTCTTCAAGTGAAAATGAGCTGTCATTACTGTATATTCACCTAGGTGCCACAAACAAATAAAATACAATGAAACAAAAAGTTATCATCTTAAGAGTGTCCATTTCTTTGATAAGAGAAAGTTTGCTACATTTATGTGAAACAAATGTTCTAGGGTTATGTTGTACCACAGGTATTTTGTAACAGAAAGCATCCTACAGAATGTAAGAAAGATACTGAGCACAGCTATAGCTTACTCCCACTGCGCTCCATGGAAGGTGAGTGTTAAGGAACTTCCAGGAACTCTTGTATGCACTGAGAAGAACTCCAGCCCTGAAGGCTTCTGCTCATAAGCAACTCTCTATGTTCCCACAACAGCTCTCTGAGAGCTTAATCACGGTTAGAAAGCAGTCATGGGTGTCCATCACAGCCCGGCACATGCAGGAGAACAGTCTAGAGTCCAGTAGAATACTCCAGCATTTAATGTCAAAAACATGATGGAAAGGAAACATGGTTGAAATCTGTCTGCTTTAGACAAAATCTATGTCATTTACAATATGAAATTTAACAAATATCCCAACCCTGGGTTACCAATATTAGGATTCAACATGGTGCTCCAGATAGCATTTAAAAAAACAGTTACTGAGGACAAGTTCACCTCTGCTATCACCAGTCAATTATAATTTGAAGGAATCAGTAAAGTGCTGTTTTGTGTTACTTGTACAGTACATTGACTATGACTTGTACAGTACATGCCTAATAGATCATATTTTGCAACATTCTTTTTCAGTAGCTTTTAACACCACCTGAAATATAGTCTTCACAGCCAGTAACTGCCTTTTTGTCCAAAATATCTTTTACTAACCTGTACTTGACTTAACTGTCTCTTTTCCAATTGTTTGGCCTAAAAGATCATACTGATTCAGTCTTGAGCCATCTGGTGCCACTTGCACTGAATCTGAAGCATTGTAAGTCCAAATGTATGTCACTTCTGAAGTTGTGTATGCATCTGAGAGAAACAAGGTAAAATACTTCGTCAGCAATTTAAATTAAACAGTTTCCATCAAACCTCACAGAATTGAAGGAGTTACTTATTTTTCAAATGAAAACTCAGCCCAAAGAATTTAAAATAATATGGTAAAAAGTATCTTTGACTGTTTAAAATAGCTTTACTGTAAAGTAAGTGCCTATTGCAGCACAGGAACAGGGCACTCACGTGTTATCTTTCTAACCACAATTTATTAAACTACAAACAACATCTCTTCCACACTGTTAAAAGGCTTGTCAGAGATTAGATATTATATGTATCCTATAATTTATGATAAGGCAGATGAAAAGAATGACAATTTGGAAGATTTAGAACACACAACATTTTTGAAAATTCATTGCTGTGTAGTTCTGCCCTTCCATTGTCTCCACTCTCAACTTCAGGGATGTATCACAAGCATTTTATTATTAGTTGAAATTCAGACTTAAATATGGGAAGCCAGCAGTGACAACACCCTGGTACCTTGTACTGCGTACCCTCTTAAATCTCACTCGTTGCCATTATTTTGGGGGACACACTGACTAAACAGGTTGCTCTCTCAGTACATTCATGATCAAACATACATTTAGCCTGGGGTCTGTCAAGATAAACTAGTAAAAAAGCAAATCAACACTGTATTTTAAAAAGCATTAATGCCTCTCCAGTAAGTAAGAAAAAAAAAGATTATGTCCTGAAAGCTTTTCTGGTCTAATATCGTATTAAAAAATGGAGTATAAAAGCAAAAGAGTAAACCACTGATGGAAGAAGTTGTGTGTTCATTTTGACTGACTGAGAAAAGTACATTTTAAATCTTACACCATAATTGCAGTGCAATTATAAAGTAAAGCACCATTACTGTTGGTCTGCAAACATTTTCACTTGAGAAATCTCTAGAGGCTCAGAAAGTAGCTTCTTCGTGCAACTAGCCATAAATTGCATGACTAACAAAATCTAGCAGGTGGGCAGCAAGCAGAGATTTTTAACACTTCCCATCTATCCTTCCAGCTTTCCACAAAAATATCTCTGCTTTAATGCAAACCAGCAGTATGGCAAATTGTTGATTTGTCCCCATTCTCTTCACTGTCAGCTAGACTTTTTGAAAAGAATAAAGAAAAGCAATCTATTAAGCGACAGCTTCTCCCATACATTCAGTTTGGCTTTTCTCTTATGTATAAAGAGACATTCATACATGCTGATGATCCTCCTAGCACTGTAAGATTAGCAGCGTATGAAGAGCTGTGATAAATATATACCACTGGCAAACTTGCCTCAGTTAAACCAAAATCCTCAGGATTCTTGCTCATTTTCACCACTATTCATCATTCAGATTCTATCCCAGAATAAAAGCTGAAAAATGCACAGTTGTCTAGAAATGAGTCCTAGGTAAAGAAATAAAATGTGTGTGAAGCCATTCAAAATGAACAGAAGTAAGAGTCCCCTGGATGTGCCAAGAGGCTGGAGCACAGGTGACTTTGAGGGAAATGAAAGACAGTTTTTTTTAAAATCACATTGCTCACATTTAGAATTCCTCTGATTATTAGAAAATCATAGGCAGGGAATAAAGAACAAGCTGGTAAGAAAAGCAAACAATCAAGACCAAAAAAAAAAAAGACAAAAAAGGAAGAGGTTCACACAAAGACTAATGTACCTAGTCATAAGGGTTTCCAGCCTAAAAATGCACATGAAGAAAGTAGCCTTTTGGCCTGAGTACGAGTTTCATTATTACAAGAGTTTTCAAGTTGTTCTGAGGCTACATATGAGTCTTTTTTTCCTGCAACACTTTATAAATCAAACATGCCTTGCTGGGCACATATATGTAAATATTATCAGTCAGTAGCCAATTTTGGCTAACATCTCTGGTGTTAGTTATTCAGGCTGCATTATGTATTACAAATATAATACTGAGGGTGCAAGAAAAGGCTCCATGATGCACACAGTATTCATTCCAATGATCTTTTATCTCCATAGCTAAGATTTCCCTCAAGTGTGGAAACATTATCTGAAGCTCGAGCTTGGTTTAATTTGCTGCAAACTCTAAGGAAAAGGGATATTGGAGAGAATGCACAGTGCTATGACAAGCATCATCTGCTTAATGATGTCCTTAGTGGCAGCATATCCCCTGTTTTGTATTCTGTGGTTGTCACAATTATTATAAAATCAGCCAGAATTTTTAAGTTTTAATTTTTTTTCTCAAGAAGACCCCATTTCCTGTCACAATTATTATAAAATCAGCCAGAATTTATAAGTTTTAATTTTTTTTCTCAAGAAGACCCCATTTCCTTTCCTGGGCCCAGCAGAGAATGTAGGCTGCAGCCAAAGAATTTAAAAAACCAAAACTTTTTGTGTAAAAAATCCAGGAAGTATATATATATAATGAAGAAGAAGAAGAAGAATGGCTGTAATCAAAGAAAGTGAAATAATGCTGCTGTTAAAATAATACTAGTGAGGTCAAATTCCACCTGTTTAATACATGCAGATGCACTAAGGAATGAAATTTTTTATCACATAAAGCCATTTGTTATTGCCTTCATTGAGTAAGAATATAAAAAATATCATTAAAACTAAAAAGAAACTAAGTTGTTGTGATAAATGAGAAAACCCACTCAATAAAGTCTTTGATCTGCTCTTTGTCAATACTACACAGGCTACGTGCATCCAGTTCTGTGTTCATCGGTATGGTTTGCACACTGCAATCAAAGCAGACCAGTGCAGTGTTGATCAGGTGCAAGGTGTTTATCAGTAACTGGAGTCATGAAATCTTTAAAATACACTAGAAGACACAACACTGAATAGAGAAAAGAGATTTTGATATGTCAGGTTACAATTTTTTTTTAAAAAGTCCCATCTTGTGGTTTACATTTCTCATGTAACAATTTACTGAAACGAAATTATGCTGAGAAATGTTAGATATTCACTAATCAAAGGCTGTACTTCACATTACATACTTACAGCTGCCAAATTTCAGTGGGCATGAGTGAGCATCCATGGGGAAGTCTTCCAAGTGCATTGGACATTCAGCTTGGACTGTGAGCCTAAAAGGCAAAAGACCGCAATGCATTTAAGTCATTTAGCAGGACAACAAAATCAGTTTCACAGAAACGAACAGAGTTCATGCCAATCTAGTAGATTAAATGGAAATTTTTAATTAAACTAGAAAGAGTTGTAATCAGCTTTTACTTCTTCCATTTTATGTGTTCCTTTGAAAGGCATTTACTTATCACATCAAGAACCTGTAAAAGCTGACCTCAAAATTATGAGCAAAGGCCATTTAAAGAAAAATACAAATTAAGTATTGTCAGGTTGTTAGGAACAATAATTTTCTTCTCATAATATTCTGAGGTACATGTGGGCTAATACGGCTCTTAAAGGCTCATTATAAAAGCATCTAAAATACAATTAACTAGCCAAAGAACTGTACTCCAGTCTTCTGAATTTAATTTTTTTACAGTTTGAATGGAAGATAAAGAGAAAAAGTATTTGTGTTCTTTCAAAAAATTGCTGCTGCTCATTCTCCATGTTACTTGTGATTATTCTTTATATTTATGTAAAGTGTGACCACATGTTAACAAAGCACCCCCTTTTTCTCATTTTGTGAAAAAATCCCAGCAATATCCTAGTTTCATATATGGCAATTAGTACAATAAAAAATAATTTAAAACAACTTGAAGAAATCTTTTCATGGACTTCCCCATTATTTTTAATTTAAGAAAAAAAAAAAAACCAAGAAAAAACCCCTATGTTTCTCCTTCCTATCCTGTAAGTCTCCTCTGGGTAGAGATTTTTCCTCTCATTTTGTATGCCTTTCTTCCTCTTCATTCAGCCTCAAACATCAGTTACATCCTTCTGTACTCCCAGTGGTTCCTAGTCATTGTATTCTCTGCTATTTTATTCAAGCCTTCCACCAAAAAATATTTCATGTTTCTATTCCTTCCCTCCCCAGGAATGTTTTTCTGAATTCAAGGGGCATCAAGAGATAAGAATCAGCAAACAGCTGAAGGCAAAAGAAAGAACTGCGCGAGCCTCTGATATAAATCACACAATGATTTTATGTAGACACGATAAAAATAGCTGTTTAAAATCTAGGCAAAACAGTTGGAACAGTGTACACATTAATCTCATATCCTGAGAACCAACATACTTAAAAGTAATGAAAATGCTTAGTTAATTATAATTAACCTGACCCAGCTTATACTTCACAATGGTTTCAAACAGTGTTTCCTGTATTTATAGTACATGATTATTACACCTTCTGGAAGAACAGAATTTCAGTCAGCTTGTACAGACAATAGCTCAAATATTGATTTGAGCCCCAGCAAAAATACAACACATGGGGTCTCAATTTACTTCAAGCAAACTTTTCTGAATCTCTCCGACCACCACATCACCCAGCATCATTAGCAGTCTGCCCATCAACATTCAATACTATAAGGGTTTCAGAGCTGTGTAGTAAAACTGGGCTTCAGGGATGCTGGCATGGCTGCCTGGAAAAAGAACCACAGTACACGTTCACTTTAGAGCCCACATTTTCTGCCTTACTTAGGCTGGGGATTTTAATTCTACATTCACAACAACTTCAATTTATTGAGTATTCTCCAAGGAAAAGAAAGAAATTAAGTCGAAGACTTCTGGAAATTTGGTTAAAAATTTCAAAAAAATTCACATAGGTAACATTATTGCAAAAACAGTTACCAAAGAAGAAATCGGTCTTATAAAAATGCTGCTTATATCTGTGTATACATGATTTTTTATAATTTTTCATATTCTATGCTCTATTTTCTAAGCAAATTTTAACATTTTACCAGCTAAATATTTATCTAGCTACTAATGATGCACAGGATGAAAAAATTAAAATTCTAAGTAAAATATTGTAATTAGACATATACAGAGTAAGACACATTTTCCCTGTAGCTCTTGCTGGAAAGAATTTGAGACCTTATTACCTCCTTATTCTTTCTCTGTTTTTTAACTGCTCCTGATCTTAATAATAAATTTAGGGGCTCACATATTCAGTACAACGGCTGCAGTAACAGGCAAAACTCCCAGACTATTTTAATCATTCTAAGACAGAGTTGGTAAACTCTATCTGAAGGTCCCAAATAACCTTATTCAGGTGTTCAATATCTTTAATATATTGCAAAAATATGAAAGCTGAGGGGTGCATAGGAAAACTGATCTAACTCATTATCAGCCAAGAGACTTTTAACAGAACTGGAAACAAAACATACATTTTCCCAGCTTTCTTTCTGTTAGAAAGAAACAAAACAAAGGAGAGTTCTCCTGAAACCTGATTTAATTGTTTGATGGAAAAATCACATCAAGAAATAGCTTGAGCAGAGAAGAGATGAACAGATATACCTCATGGTGTACAAGAGTGTCCCATCGTCTTGGATTCGTAGAAGCTTGTTTGGCATCGTCATGTTATGTGCCACTGACTTCTTCCCATTGTGAAAAAATGTATCTGGGGTCCAGATTTTGCTGGCCATTAGATTGTTCAGTCGAAGAATGTTCATTGGGCCCTTAAACTTTAATCTCTCATCCTTCCATCTCTGACGGAAGAAAACATCTATCGTATACTCCTGTAACGGAAAAAATATATGCTTTTTTTGAAACAATGAAACACTAATCTGCTTTCTGAAAACAAAAACAGAAAACCTCTGTTTCCAAAATTCCCCTGGTAAAAATGTCAAAGGAGAACAATAATCACAAAAAAATTGCATAATACTGAGAATAATAAACAGGAAGTCAATGTATTAAGGGTGTGACATTCTTCTTCATGATTGCTTCATTGTTAATGTTGTTTTTATATTGAACTCTTTCAATATTTAGATTTCTGTATCTGATATACAAAGTATTTGTGACATGGGTAATTTCATTAAACACCGTAAGGAAGGAAAGTAAGGAAAAAATATACAGGAAGACATTGAATAGTTCTTTCAGCATCTTCTCCCATAGAGCAACCCAGCATTTCAAGAGCATGGAGAATGGCTGAGACTGGAAGTAAGGAACCAAGGCATCCCATAAAGGGTAGAGTATACACAAGCAGAATGATAAAAGATTTTTCCAAAGAAGAATGTAAGGCTCTGTAGTGGTGTGGATTTTACAAACAAAAGTACATAGGTAGGAAACAATAGCTGATGATTAACAGGCGACACACACTGCCTAGTGAGCCTTACTCTGATGCCTAGTCTTGGGAAGGCAGAACAGTCTGGAAAAAAAGGATGCAAGCAAAAATAGACTGATGACCTAGACCAGATGCCTGTGTCAACCTGTTCTGGGTATCCCATCTGGTGGGTTTTGTTGCTGTTTAGTTGGTTGCTGGCTGGGGTTAAACCACAAGACAAGCAAACAACTGATTAAACATTGATAATGTAAATTCATCAACTATCTTCAAAATGGAACTGTAAATGGATTTAGTGTTTTGCTACTGTCAGCACAGCACATAAATTGGATATGGGAGAGCTTAAAAACTATATTGGAAGCAAACTGTATTCAGCATATTGGCAAATGCTACCTTGGTGCAATTTTGTTTTGTTGGACAGGTACAAAATGGCCTCATGATTTCAAAGTATTAGTATGCTGCAGCAGTCTGTACTACTGCAATTGCTCCACAAAAACCATTTTCAAGTAAACTATCTTTGAATGGAAAAGGCCTGATAAAATTTAACCAATATAAAATTTTCAAGGGATTTCAATATAAAAGTGACTTCAAGGAACTTATCAGCCTCTATCATTTTCTGCTGGCTCCCTTGTGTGCTGATTAACAAGGCTTAAGGTTCTTTTCCATCAATCATACTGCAATACAAAAGGAGTGCTGACTAGACTGCGACAAGTGACAGCTCTCTTCAGCTCCTTTGGTCTGTGAGCCAAAGAACTGGGAGGACCTTTACCAGGTCAGGGCCAGAGGCTAAGGAGAGCATGTGGGAAAAAGGAAAGAGAATTTTGTTACGTGAAGGAGCATGACAGGGGCAGGAGAGAGTGCAGTTCTCATTATGAACTGTGACAAATGCAAAGAGATATTCTGGAAATTATGGACACTTATAAACTAATCTGACAAAAACCAGAAGCTCAATTTTTAGTTACACCAAGAGATCGTACATTAACGTAACAAATTTTGTGATTTTTCTAATTAAGATTTTAAATATTTAAAATACTATTAAATAATACTAACATGACAGTACACTGAAAATTAATTTTGTTTTCTTTAATACCATTTTCTATTATCTCTAATAATGTTTTAGTAAATATATCTGTTTAATACAAAATTATGAACCTCTAAACCGTGTATTTCTTTGATATTATACTTGATTTTGTACAGTCCCTCATCACTGCCAGAGACACTGCCTCATAATAAGTGGTTTGCTCATTTCTCTATGATAGATCACATTCAATTGTCCTCTTTTATTTGCTGATTTATATGTTGTTTTATTTGTTAAATATCATGTGACTTAAAATCCCATTTACAAATAGCAAGTTACCTATCAGTTCAGTTGCAGACCAGGAAAAGTGACAAAATGCATAATATGGAGAATCAGGAGCAGCAGGGGAGTATATGAAATCTGGATAGAAATACCAGGTAATTAAAGGAAAACAATTGCCCTAAGAGTTTCCTAGAGGTTTTTTGTCTGAGGGGCTTACCAATAAATCATTTTTATGGTAAGATTGATGTTTCAGGTATAAAGAATTGGGAAGAAGAGCCTGAGGGAGTAAGACTTTGAAATTCCACTGAAATTCAACAAGAGTGAGTGATATGTCCTACAGGTTCTTTTGACAAACACCCCTGCACATAAATGATTCGAATATAAATCTGAACTTTTTGCAATGTTTCTATCAGTAAAGAACTTCAAAGATCCTGCTTCTTTACTGTCTTCCAACATACATAAAAAGAATTACTAGAGAAATAAAATAGAAAAAAAAAGCAGACATGAAATGCCACTAAATCTAAACAGCAACATTTCACAAAAACCCACATCTGCTGCACGGCAACAGGTAAGGAAGTAGAATGAGCAGGAAAGAATCTGAGCTGCAGCCTTGAGGGATCCTACTAACAAATATCTGACTGGTCCACAGGTAATGGTTAATGGTTTAAACACTGTTAAGGTAACCACCGAAGGACTTTGCCCACTATGGCAAACTGTATAAAGAAGCAACTCCTCATCTGAGACCACTGAACTCCCCTCTCTCCCTCTCCCCAGTATGCCTCTGTGAATTCCTGGAAATTTGGACAGTAAGTTAAGCCTCCTGATGGGAACTTGAGACAAGACAAAGGTGCTGCTTTTGTCCAGTTATCTCAGGTCTAAGGAGAAGTAAACAAGGCTGAGAAGAATGTATCCACAAGAAAAGCCAACTCATCAGATGTGCTGAAAATAAGCCCTGGTTGGGTCTGGCAGGGAGAGACCATAGCCACCAGACTCATTTCTGGGGTCTTCTACCAGGACTGCACATGATCCACAGCTGCAACAGATCCATGGTGTTCCAAAAAAGAGTGTAAAACTCCCCTCTCCAGGAGAGGTGTCTGGGCATTCCCATGTATACCTGAACATATATTTACCCACTGAACTCTATGTTTCATGGGCTTCCCCACCCCTGGCAGATCAAAACTGAGACCATCACTTTGACCAGCAAACATTGAAATTACAACAATCAAGTCATGTCGTTGAATCCATGAGTGGTGATACCTTTCTTTCCCTTGTAAATTTTCTTCAGTGTTATTTTTATGCTTTTGTATTGCTATATTGCTATAGATATTAATAACCAAAATGGCTACATACCTCCTTCCCCATGCAACCAAAATTTTCCAAAATTAACTTTTATATAAAGAACCTGAGCTACCCTCACCTTTGGGGTGGTTTGGAACACCATCTAGTCTGTGCTGGAGATCTTTATTTCAGAATATCTCATTTAGAAGATGGAAATGGAATAAACCAAGGTTTGGTGTGAATGATGATGAGCACCTTCTGTTTCTATTTACCACAATAGTAGTAAAATCTCACATTTTTAAATAACTTATCTTTCTACAGACCTCTTTGCATTTTTTCAGTGCAAGTGTTGGTATCTCAATTTTGTATGAAGGGAAACTATGGCACAGAGGTGGAATTAATGTGTCATGATCCATTTAAAATGACTATGGAAAGCAAAATACAACCCCTGCCTTTGCATCCCAGTGCTATATTCACTGATCCCATGTTCCCTTCTGTGGCAAATCTATTCTACTTATGATCATCGATATCCCTATTGATGTTTACCATACAAAATAAATGAAAAAATAGGAAGGTATTGAAGTACTTTGAATATAATCAACATGATTAAAAAGCCAGCACTTATCAAAAGATGCTACATAAAGATTTTGAAACAATTTCCTATTCAATATATGTGCTACTTTGTGGTAAATGTTGTGTAATGTTTACTTTTCAATCAAGACTAACATTCTGTGAGAAACACAAATCTCAACTCTAGGAAAAAATACTCAGATTAGTACCTGATACTAATTTCATTCATTCTGCAGATTAAAAAAAAAAACAAAACAAAAACTATGTAAAAAAAACTGTGCTCTCTTTGCACATGACCAAACCACTCTCCAGTATAGAGGGCAGTATCGACACAAAATTACAGGAGCATACTTCCAGGTCTTCAGAGGACTCCTGTGATCATTTCTAGACAAGAAAGTGCTTCCTACTGTGTTGTGTCTAAAATGGTGCTTACACAGCTAGACTCTAACACAGTCTGATTAAACATAATCTTTCAAATATGTATTTTACCACCTTACTTGAAATTTAGGCACAGGTGATGAGATTCTTACTACAGTTTTAAGGAGCACTTGACCCTCTTCCAGTTCAGTGGTCAGAAGAATAAAACGGTGAGGGAATTTCACTCCTCTTTTAATATGCAGTTGTTGTACATAACAGTATGCACCATTAAAAAGACATTAGTATCTCTGGCAGAAGCTTTAACTGACCTGAGTATAAGAAATCTCTACTACATGGCAGTCTTTTTTTTTCTTGCTAAGGCCAGATTTGTATGGGAAAAGTTCAAAGAAAAATGTAGTCCTACCCTTTCCGATAATGGTTGGCAGATTTTGGCAGTTTTAGAATCTGGAGTAAAGATGGACACGTTCCAAATATCTCAAAAGTTGTAAGTGTCCATTAGCAAGCAGTATTGTCCTGAAGCAGACTGAACATTTTATTTTACTACATTCTGGAACACAGCATTTTGTTCAACGAATAGTTCAAGCCAAAGTTCCTCATTCCTTACTTGTAAAGATTTTTTCTTAGTCATTTCTCTAAAGTATGTTTGTCTTTTTCCTGACCATTCTTAAAGCCATTAGCAGACATATATATATAACAAAAAAACCAAATTTTAAATACTGTAAAATATAAAACCTTTAAAATGAAAATTAAAAAAATTAAAAACAAGCAAAGAGAAAATGGGACATGTAGCTTTTCACTGGGTCCTTAAAACAATTAGAAATACTGTGGTTGATACACTGATGAGATAAACAGTTCAGATTCATGAACCTAAATCTCATCTAGTTAATATAAGAACTATTCTATTAATATTTATTTTTACATCAGTATAATTTCTTAATTTTAATTCTTAAAAAGTACATTCTTGTTTTCATATCTGCCTTAAGTAAATGTAAGTAAATGTTCAATTTTTCTTTCTGATTTGTTTAAAAACATTAACAATATTAGTATGTAACTGGTGCTGTAGAATACTAACATGATTGGTATGCATCTAAGCATCAAAATCACTTTCAAGAAAACCAAGAAGGAGTTTAGACAGAAAACTCAAAAAAATGTAATTATTCAAAGAAAAATAATCTGCCTGGTCTATGCACACTTATTATAACCTGATATTCATTGGTGCGATGAGGGTAAGTTTGTGATGCAACTTCTGCAATTCAATTTATTAACTGAATCTGCTCACTAGACATTTTCAGTGAATGCTGAAATTAGCTTTACAGTAGGAGGATCACATCATTAGTTGGTTGTCTTGGTGGCTGTCTCTGTGGGCAGATCTGTGCATGGTGCAGATGGCACACAGAAAGAATAACGCACTCCAGCAGTCTGCACAACCTAGTTCATCGTTGTACAGCTTGGCTTTACCTAGGCCCATCCACCAGACTGGACAAACAATCCATCTCACTGGCTACACACCTCTTCTCCAAAAACAAGCAATTGTCCTATAATATGAGGACTGAAAGAGTTCTCCTCCGAACCCCCTCAGTGCTCCAATCCCAAGCACTGACTGCTCAGGCTCTGTACAAGCACTTGTGTATCAACATCAAACCTCTCTGCACAGACAAATAAACTGAGCCCATTTCCTCTTCTCCAAAACTTACCTTCTGATGTGTGCACAACACAGAGCATAGAAGGAAACAGCAGACAGCCAGAAATTCCCTTCAGGTCTTTCGGAGTGTGGCTCTTACATACTAGTGAATAGAATCCTTGAAAATATTCTGATGAAGGAGGATTGTAGCTTGAAACTGCCTTGTTGGTTATTTTTCATCAAAACCCTTAACAGCCCTGTTAAAAACTGAAACACTATCCCATTGCTGCATTTCAAAGGAACATGTATTCATTTTTAAATACATAAGTAATATCTGCCAGATACATATGACCTTTAATACTATCAAGAATATGTGGAATATTTCCAGGGAATTGGAGCACAATTTTTCTCTATTTGAAGAACTCGTTTCAAGCCTTTTATTTCTGCCTAATCTGTCAACTTCAGTCATTTTTGTCTAACCATTTAATCTAAACATGAAGTATTTTTAAAAAATCTGTAAAAAATGTGTTTAACCAGTTTGAATGATAGTGTCTAGGGAAGAGAATATCTTTCTATTCATATTCATTTATGAAAAGGACCTTCTCTGAATAAATTTCTGTCTCTTTCTTTCCATATACCTGATGTTCAGTGAACTCTGAGTCTGAAAGAAGCATCAAGGAGGGATAAGAGAGGTATGTAAAAGATACAAATAGGGATTACTTAGAAAAGAGACTACAGGACATTTTTCCCACTGCTGTCACTGAAAATAAAAACACTTCTCATTATCCTTTTTTTATTCAGACATGGGAAAGAGCAACCCTGGAACACAGTGGATGCCTGGTGGCAGGAACAGGAATCCAAACAAAGGTACAGAGAGAGCTAACGGCAGTGACAGGCTTGGACACAGCCTCTGACAAATCAATCTCCAATATTGATCCACTTGGCAGGATGTTGCACAGAGGAAAAAGCCTTCCCAACAGAATAAAAGGACAGAAACTCTGCAAGAGATCATGTGAGATATTCTCATCAAAATTTCAGCATATAAAAAAATTTTCAGAAAAAAGCCCAAAACAAAATCTGAAATACAAACTGGAATGAGGAAATCTGAAAAACAGACAGAAAAAAAGAAACAGGGTTCCAAGTTCAGTCACTATCTCGAAAGAACCATCTTCAGTTGCAGAGAGGAATGCTGTAGCAACCCTTCTGATCATTTCTGTGTTTGACTTTCAGTCTTCATTGAAAATTTCTATTCTGGCTGTATTTGAAAAATCAGAAACATTTATTGACATTTCAATTGAAAACTGACAAGATGGAAGTGTGTGTAGCAATGAACTAGCTATGTATGACAATCTCTACAGCGAAATGTTCCTGTTCCTTGATTTCAAAGTGAAAAACTGGAAGTCTATCATCAAGAAACGAGTAAAAACTGTTGTTTACAAACAACTTGGTAACAAAGGTGTAACCACAACGAACAAAACTCCCTAATAACAATGAAAATCAGACTGAAAGCTGAAGTACGAAAGTTTCAGAAAGCTTCTTAGTTTTAATATGCAAGCTAAACTGATCTGAGTCCTGCCACCTACTTACCGTGTGTTGTAGGAAAGCTGGAAAGACGCTCCCATGATAATCAGACTGTTCCGTGGCAAATTTGCTAAATACTGGCAAAGCTTTTTCCACAGCAGACCTTATATAAAAGGTCTCAGTACCTACATAATCTGTCTTACATAAAATAACTATTGTTTGAGTAGTAAATAGGTCTCATTTCTTGTATATATAATTTTTTTCAATTATGGACATCTGCACTTACTATGTCTATGGGGGAAACTTTAGGGGCCAAAGTGCCAGGAGAGCCTGGAAAGACACCAAGTCTGAGAAAAAGAGGTAAAAGTACATTGCCTTCAGTGCTGAAATTCAAGTTAGCAGCATATAGAGTTATAACGATGGTACAGTCTACCAGACTTCAAGTAATTAACTTTTAAAAACAGAAATAATAATTAAGTTTAATGTTCAACCCTTTTTATCCTACAAATTACAATTCAACCAAGTTTATCCTTTACCTCTGAATTTTCAAATATTAAATATTTTAATTTCATGATAAATGCTTTAATTAGCATCTGTAATAATAATTTAGTCCTACAACTCATTAGAAAATTCAGAACTGCTTTGCTTTTCAGTTGTTCCATCCAGTTTTCCATTCGTTTGTTTTTCTAAACAATGCGGCTTTTCTTCTCTTGGGCTAGTGTCAAAATAAATTTGTATCACTGATGGGGTTGGAAGCCTATAAGGCATAGCATCACAATACTGAACTTAAACATTTCTGAGAAATAACAGCTCAAAAAGACAGAAGAGTGAAAGTAAAATCTGTTTAATCCCATGTTTTGCTTTGCCTTCCTTGAATCTCACAAGTTTGCAAAAGGAAGTTGAAAAATTCTTATATATTGGCATTGTATATTTGACATTAAATAGAGTGGTTGACATACAATAGCACTTCTTCGACAGAAATGAAATAGATACCCAAATATTTTTGTTCATTTGAAGCAGTTTGCAACATTCTCCTGGTCAAGAGTGAACAGATTTGGTAGCTTACTATTTTGGTCAGAACAAAGAGTAGCATCTTTTTAATTTAGTCAAAATTTTAATCCACAAGAAGGACCAAATGTTTTTGACAGTTAACACATTTGGAGAACAATCTCAGCCTCATCTTCTGCCTCCTGAATTTATCAATGGAAACTTCAGCTAACTTAAAGTCAGTCAAAGATCAAATTCCCCTGAACTAAACTATTTTTTGGCAAAATCGTGATACTGGAAAAATACAGCGAATGTGAATAAAAACCTACATTCTAGCAATCATACCGAGTCACAGATCATACACCATACTATATTGCCATTAATGGGAACTGCTAGTGAGGAAAACAGAAACCTCACAAATTCAGAGCAATTCAACAACAAAGGTTACACTTACATTTTATCAACTGCGTGAATCAACACTGTGTGAGAACCGTGTCCTTAGCTCCAATCTACCCATCACTGCCTGTGTGCCATTTCTTTTTTCCATACTCTAAACACATATTAATCATCTCCCATGTCAGTGAGTCCCCTTCCTGTTTTCAAAAGCACCCCTATTCTTCACAAGATACTAGCCAAGGAGGAAAAAACAAACTGGAGAATAGACCACACAAAGGGGTGCAGTCACACACATGATGCTTTTTCTTACTCCAAGGAACCTCAGCAGAAGGAATCCTAGGGGCAGCAATAACCGTGAGAGTTTTGGGCAACAGCAGTGTTCAGCCTAAAAACCTCATGTGACTGAGGGCCTCACCTTTCACATGGTGACAGCAGAGGACCTCAGGGGCAGGGACCCAACCTTCCTGAAAAACCTGAGTTTGGGATCCTCTGAAAATTCTGGAGGACATGGGCAAACTTATTCTTCCAATGAAGCCTTTTAAAGAGGAAATTTTAAAATTTATAATATCCCAGGATTTCCATCATTAGCAGAAAAAAATATCAATGAATGCTCTGTATAGTAGTTTGCATTATCAATTCAGTCATGCAGGTCCTAAATGAAAAAGTACTCATGGTTGAAACTCTAATGTCACCTTCATGTTCGACAGAGTATGTGATGGTTTGGAAGCTATTATTTCAAAACTCACATGTTGAAATTTTCTAATTGACTGCTCATACATTTCAAAATGATTTTATAATTATCAACAGAACAAGCTAAATTAACCCTGAAGCTTGTAGTAATAAGAATTAAACTGCTCTTACTTATCTATCTACTTATCTGCAAATAAACCTATCCATTACAGCAACAGCTGCTGTTCTGATGCACTGCACTCCGCTTTGATTAACACCTCTGCACAGATCTGTTAGAGCTGTAGCATCAAAGGACCTGACCCCTTACTGCCCTGTCTATATGTCTGTGCAAATAGACACCCAGAGTTCTCCACACATTCATTCACTGATGTCAAAAGTGTGTTGGGACTGAGTGAATAGGCTCAGGGAGCTTTTCGTTACATTTCCATTTAAGCACAGATGACTTGCACAGCCTTGGGTAGGTCTCCTTGTGTCTCAGTACTCATCTTTAAAGGTGGATTAATATCATGTCCCTGTTACAAAGAACTACCATAAATGCAAGACTTTACCCCTGTAAAGTCATGAGATACTAGACCAACAAGGTCAAGATGTTCATATCATCTTTGTACATAGCTGTAGATACCTTTCCTACAAAATTGTTAATAAAATAAGAACAATTTCATAAGCCTAAAATCATTAGGAAAAAAACACCTCGAGAATCAGCAACATGTACAATAGTAAAAACAAAAAGAAGTCTATTTCTCCTGTGAAATGGCCTTTCACGTCAAGCCTCACTAATGTATTCATAAATATCAAAACATAGCTTGAAAACTGAAACTATCCCACACAAAAAACAAACAGAAAAACCCACCCCCAGAATATAATCTCCAAAGCTATGCTTACCTGTTAGTCAGTAAGCAAATAACTTTTAAAAGGTACAATGTACCATGAAAAATTTAGTTTCATAAACTTGTTCATAACATCATAATGTTCCCTGTTTTGTATGATGCATAACCTGAATTTTTTCATAGAAAAAGAAATGTTGCCTGATTTTAAAAGTATTCATTTTTAATACCTACAGATACACCTAGGCAGTATTTTTTTATGTCTCATATATAATAATGAATGTTCAAAACACTTCAAAAATAATTTCTTGCAGGATTGGCAAGGATAGCGTGAGAGACTGAGATGTCAATGTTTAATGGCTCAAACAATCAGCCATTTGCAAAAGCAGCAGTAGGTGCTTTGCTGAGGATGAGCTGGGTAACAGCCCAGGTGCAGAGGGTGTGAGCACCAGGGGATGACCACGACAATGCAACATTTGTTTAGCAAGAAGCTGGGGTTTGAGACAGATAAGCAAAGAGACCAAAAAGAAGCAGATCCTTTGAGGTGAATTAATTCTTTTTATCATGCTGATGTCTTTCCTTATACAAGTGGATCAATTGTAAAACTCCTCCCCCCTTCCCCACCTCAGGGACATGTTGGGGCACTCTCACATAGGCCTGAAGAAGTTCATCCCTTCTGATGGGGCATAACTGGCTCAACTACACCAACTGACAGGCAACTGTTATGTCTTAGAAGGTGTCATACATGTCATGATGTAACAGAACATCAAAGACCCCTGAAATGCCCCCAGACTTATTTCTGGGCCCTTCCACCACAGGACTGCGCATGATCTAGAGTGTTGCAACAGATCCATGGTGTTGCAAAAGACAGCGTAAAACTCCCCACACCGGGGAAGGTGCCTGGGCACTCCCCCTAAAGCTGAGCATATGTTAGCCCACTGGAATTTGTGTTTCGCGGGCTTCCCCCACCCCCGATGGCTCAAGACTGTGACCACCACTTGGACCAACGGACATCAAAACTGCAGCAATCAAGTCTTGTCGCTAAATCCACAGATGGTGATATCATTCTACTCTTATCCTTTCTTTCTCTTTCTTTCTCCCTTTTTTCTCCTAACTTCTCAAAATACATTGTAAGCCAGACTAAAAAATTCCTGTCAATGCCTTAGTAAGTGCCTTGCGTCTGGATTTGTTACGGCTGGCTAAGTTTAAGTTTGCTAAATTAAAATTTGTGAAGTACTTACTTTGCCTGGATGTTGTTTTAAAATGTGTCAAGTACTTTATTCTACCTTAATGTTCTAAATTTTGCAAGTAAAAGTTTCTTGTTGAATCTGCAGAGAATTTTGTTCTCTCCTACACATTGCCCAGAGTGAATTAAACAACCTTCCACTAAACCTGTCAAGTGGACAGGGGCTTAATAGGTAGTTAAAGTAAGTTTGAGATTGTCCTTCCCTTCCCTTTTAGAGAAGCTATATCCATCAGGTCTTTCTACCCAGTGTGAAACATTCTCCCTAATCTGTATTATAATAGTTTATTATTTGCAGTGAGCCTACAAACAATTCCTTATAATCCAGAGCAATATTCTGAAAGTTTCTTTCTTTTTTAATGTCACTGACTTCCTTAAATGCTTACTAAACAATGCAAATTATGAAGGACAGATCTGCAAAACACCACAATCACGTTGACAGCCCAACTTCCAAGCTATGTCTTTCAAGAAGTTTAATTTAGATTTGACTCCCATCAGGTCCCACAGTCTACTGCCAACATTAAGAGTGCTCCTTTCACTCCAAGTTTTCACCCAAGAGGAATCCAGTTCATCCATCTCAAGATTGCTCCAGAATATAAACCCAAGTACAGTCAGTAGGACGATCAGAAGATTTAGTAGTCTAAACTAAACAACTAATACAAGCACACTTATCATGTAAAGTCTATAAACCAATTTCCAAATTTAGAACTACATGGGTTTGGCACTTTCTGATTTCAGTGAAATCATTTTAAATTCATTCACAATAAGTAAAAGAAGAATACAAGTTTAAAGGAAGTTTATATATATCTTACACCATTTACCCATACATGCAAAAGATTCAGGAACTCACCATATCAGTATCTGACACCGGTCCAAAACTGGTCACATAGATGTTAGTGAAGACTTCAGTAATACTATCTGATATAAAAAGAAAAAGAAAACAAGCAAACATTTTAAATTGCGATAGCATTTTTTCTAACTGTCTATGCAAGATTATGGGACATTTTGAACACGTTTCTCTCCTCGTTTACTCCCCTTAGCCAGTATCCTTGTTGTAAATACTGGGGGTTTCTTCCCCACTTCACACAGAGGTTAACAGACAAGAGTTTGTCTCACAGAGTAGTTTGTTTCACTTAAAGAACTATACAATCATCAGCAACTACACACATATATCCCGTTTCTCTACCAGCAAGAATAACCACAGCATCTTGGACTTAACATGGAAGTACAGTTCTAAACACAAAATGCCTTTGTTGCAGAGGGGTTATCTCTGTTGTTGCAGATCTCTCCTATTAAAGCCTTTCTAGTTGAAGGCTGTTTTCTACATCCTTAATAGCTTTCCCAAAGAAAAGGACAAAAAAAAGCAATTATTGACTGCACCAAAGGTAACAGAACAGCATCCTACTTTTTAATTGGGTGTGTTTTTAAATGGCACATATTTTAACATAATAGTTCCTTTCCTTGATACACAATGCTCCTGATACATTCCTGTGGTACTGTGAACACTTTGAGAAAAGGTCCTTCCTAATCATTGTAGTCAGACAGCCATGAAATCAGAATATTAGATATTGTACTGCAGGGAAAAATAATTGCTTCGTTTTCTAGCTTCAGTTTTCAATTAGGTTCAAAATAGAATGATATTCACTAAGAGGGGTAGTACACACAGGAAATTTCTTACAGCAGTTGCCAATTACAGTCTGCATTCTAGACAGTCAACACAAGGAATTCTCTGCCTTAAAGCCAGCTGCTGATTGGAAAAGAAAAATTTGAATGTAATTAGATGCAATTTGACTCATCACAGAATTTCCCATTCCCAATAATAATACAACTGCCTGTTATATGAGTGATCCTGCTGTTATATTATGATATTATGATTATATTCCTATATTTAATCATCATTAAACACAGGTAGTTAATAGTTTCTGTTTTCCTAAAAGCTACCTTTTAACAAATACGTGATATAAGCAAATTTTACTTCTAACTATATTGAGGCCAACAGTATAATCCCTGCTCTTTACTGGGAGAAACCAATGGTGCTCACTCATGACAGCAGAGTCTCTACCAGACACCAGGAAAAGGCCAGGACTGATCCAAGAGCAGCTGCATGGGGAGCAGTGCATTTTCAAAGGGATGTAGCTGCAAAGATACAGTGCTTTCAGACACCTTCCGGAGCATGTGTGAGGAATATTCATCCGTTCTCATCTATAAGGAAACTTCCTTCTTCAGCCAAACACTAGAATACAGGACTTCATAATCCCTTCCTACAAAAAAGAATCTTTTTTCCCAGGATCATGTCTTCTTTTTAACTAATAAATAAAGACTGACTCCTACAATTCCTCTGCATGTCCTGAGATATGTTTATTTGTGTGACAGAGACTTCTGGAATCCCTTATGAAGCATCCTTACACAAGCTGAGTTGATTTCTACTCCAAACATACTACAAACAAATTTTAAGTCAGTGGACAGAAAAGGTGCTGAGTCTGCACTGTTCTTCGTATTCAACAAGGATAAAGTCCAGGTCTGGCTGAAGTATCATACAGAAGCCACAAGCACATTTCAGAGGACTACTGACTTCATGCTGCCTGTGGGAGATTCTCCAGAAAAAAAAAGATTATTATCTCCAAATGGTTACCTGGCACAGACTGGAATGAAATGGAAGAATGACAAGAGAGCTACTCTTCAGAAGGTAAAATGGTGCTGCAGGGACTAACTGTGAAATTTGGCCTGTACTGTGATGACAATACACAATCCTAATTATAATTTCAAGAAGAACACTGGTGTTACAAAAATATGACTGACAATCAAGTATCCCAACAGCAGAGTATCAAGGCTAATTTCAAATGTACTTGCATAATTTGAAGGAACCCTACTATAGGCAACAAAGCCACTTGGCAAATCTTTTCCTGCACACGCCTCACCCCCCAAATGCCTGGAAGCATGGTCCTCTTGTAACCTCACTCTATTGCTATCAGTTATTTGCATCTGATTTATTATTTGATACAGATGAATGATTTTAATATTTGTATATAACAAACTACAGGATGCGGAACCTTCAAGCTTGCCTTGCATTTCAAGTTTTAATTTGAAAAAAAAAAATCCCATATTCTATTATATGATTTCTACATTCTTTTGGATCCATCCTTCCATCAGAAATGAGCAAAGAAGACACAGAGGAGAACAAACATACTGAACACAACTTACGCTATTAAAACAGTCTGTAGATTGCCCCTGTTGGTGTGTGTTAAGAAAAAGTACACTACAGAGGAAATGGCAGATTTTTATTTCTGCCTCCAAATTCTGCATAGTTAAGAGCTTTCTATTCCTAGCCTACCTTCAAGAAAAAAAGTCCTTAAAGACAAAAGAAGCTGAAATGTAATAAATCTTGAATTACTCCTGTTACCATCCACTGATGTTAGCAGCCTGAGTCTTGTGTTTGTTTCTTCCTTGTTACTTTACATAGTGTTACAATAAAGGTTCCTCTGAATTAAAAATTCAAAACTGGGGGGGAGGGGGGGGTGGTCAGAATCAATGTCTACAAAAAGAAAAAATACATCCTTCTTTTTTTACAACAAATATTGTAGCTCTTACCTCGAAGAAGTATATGCTTGTCAAATAAACAATTCAGAAGCACAAAGCACAGTTTCAAATGGATTTTCTAATCAAAATTCATCCAGCAAGCGTCACAGTTACAGGCTTTTTATAACTCATATTCTGTCAAGAACAGCACAAGTCATCATCCTCAGCCCACTAGAGATTCAAAGAGTTCTGGATCATCAGTTCTTGTGGAAAAGCCAAGGAATATACTCAGCTAAAAGATGTTTAATGTGTTTGTACACATGTGTTTGTGTACAAATCTAGTGGTTTTTTTAGAGAAAAGTTAAGGATAAGTGTTTCCACTAGGATTATAAAATCTGTTTCCTTAAGTGACACGTAACTAAAAGGCCTGATTTTCAAAAGTGTTTAAATCAACGAAAGCCCGTATTGAAAAACAGCCTAGATTTTAAAGAACCCTAATTTATACTTGTGGGCTCTTTAGTTATTCTGAATCACTGCTTTTGAAGGTTATACAAAGAAATGGGAACAGGAGAGGGTAGGATATAATTTTTCTTTAAGATGCTTCTTTTAGGGGAAAGAATCTCAGGCAAAGAATATAACATGTAGCTGCCACCATCACATGAAGTACTCCAAAATTCTGCAGATGCTATTACAGCACCATTTCTAACTTGCTTTGGTCAGAAATGTTAAAAGAGAAGCCCTATCTGACTTAGATCAAGCCAAAGGTTAACTGACAAAATATAATCAATAAAGTTAATAATAAAGGCAGGAAGAAAAGCACATCCCGTGGAAGTGAAAAAAACACAGTAATTATTAGGATCATATTGCACATGGTTCTCAAGCCCTGGTTTCTTCTGATTCCCTTTCCTTACTTGAACTGACACGGTATCATTACTGGAAAAAATGAAAAACAGAGAGTAAGAAAAAGCAATACACATACCAAATTGCAGAAGATTTATACATCCTTATCTGTCCTTAGCTGGAAGGCTTGCTGTGTACTTCAATTACATCTAGGATTTTAAAAACGTTAATTATAACAACTCCTCTATGACGATAATAATCTTATTATCCTCTGTTTCCCATACTTGGGAAGCTGAGGCAGAAGGATTAAATTAGGTGCAAGTAAGGTGAATTACAGGTGTCTGCCAAGTCTGGTTACAGCTGTCCAACGCTAAGTAATCACACTGGAAAATGTCAACATCATTGTCTTGTCAAAAATTAGAAAAGTGGCTCAGAGCTCAGCTAGAGTTGGTATCAGTGGTATCATCAATTCCTTTATGCCAGCTCTCCTGCTGTTGGGATACCCTTTCTGATGGTCTGAAATCCTGCCGACTTGTTCCTCAGTAGAAGAGCTGGCTCAGCTGAGTAGGCTGCTTGGCAGAGAATTTGCAGTGGCTGAAGTCTAAAGCAGCTCAGGCTGAGTAATGGAGAGGATCGGAAAAGTCAGACTAAAAGTTTCCTCAAGAGCACTCACCAGTTTGTCAAAATTGGAAGATTCCACAGAGGCATTTAAATTTTCAATGAGTTCCTTTGGTCTGCTTTCTGACAGCAGTTTTCAAAATTTTTTCGAGTTCTTCCGTACATCCCTTCTCAGCTGCCTGCACCCCTGACAAGGTACACAGAGTTCCAGTGTCTGTCATGTGAGGCAGCTACACATGCAGGATTCTGCATACCTGAGAGCTCTCCCCTTCCTGGAGAACGCTGAGACAGCATTATCTTTCTTGAAATAAATTTCTGAGTACTTCTCATATTTGAGAATGACCTAAGTATTACTCATTCCCTCTCTCACCAAAATAATCTACAGACCTTTCTTCACAGAGAGTAGGGACAAAACATGTAGGGCTCATTCTGTGTATGTTTAAAAGAAGAGAAGAAAGGAGTGTGATCATTACAAAATCTTCAGAAAGAACCATCAGAAAGGTTCCATATGTTTGTTTGCATGCAGCTGGCTATACTTTTGTTTAATGTGTCATGGCTGTTTTCACAAGAAAATAGGATAGTAGATTGGGTTGGACTTTTTATTCTTTTTAATTTAAATTTTCAGTCAATAAAGCTGTAAATATAGGTTTTGGGCAGCTAAAATAGAAGACAATCTCTTTGAGGTAATCTAAAACCATCAAAAGTGTTATTGGTGGGGCAGAACTTCTAAAATATACATATGCAGTTCTAATGTATACTACAAAAAAATTTCAGACAAACATTATTTTAAATGTAGAATTAATAGTGCCTGTGAGAACACTGCAAGGCTTTAATTGAAACACTGCTACAGCATGCCAAAAAAAAAAAGAAAAGAAAAGTGAAAATAAAATAGTGCTCTTTAATTGTCAGCAACAAAAGAAAAGGAAGTTAAGTTGCAATGCTATTGGGAGACTTAACTGAGGATTTCTGAGTTTTTGTGGAAATGCTGTCAAAAGCTTGATGTTAATTTAATTATTTTTCTATAAAAATTATTTAACCGGAATTGACATTGTTCTGACATTGTAATATGGTCTCCAGGGGCATGCTTGGCAATGTTGCCCAAAGGCCTTGAAAATGTCATTCATAATACAAGTCAGAAATTGCACAGGTGAAACAGCCAGGGTCTTAATCCATCAAACATTGTTCCCACTCAACATGCTGCCCTTATCTGACAAGCTCCTTAGTGTGTCTGTTGACAGCTCAAGACACTGACTGGCTGGCAGGGAATGGGGGTCAGAGGAGGTCATGCAACATGGAGCTGTAAAAGCAGCAAAATCCATGGGAACACAGATATTTCAAAATCGTGTTCTGCAAGCTCTTTATCTTCGGTTTTGGTGGTTTATGCAATAATTTTATTTATTCAACTTCAGCATCCTAATTCATTATCCACTATTAAATTACAACAGTCTCAAAGCCACATATTCCCTACATAAAACCACTTCAAATTTTTAAACTGAAGTCAACAGTGTGAAGAAAAAAATTGATTTCTCTCCTTGGCATCAACACTTCACTTCCAATGGCCCCACTCTATCCATGACCTATCAGCAAGAAAATTTCTTAATATCAGCCATGATTCTCTTTCAAATGTCCATCTTTAAGAAAGTATATGTAGAGTAAGCTTACCAGCAGGAGCAGTGATACCTCTAAGTATTACTATAAACAGTTGCACTCTTGATTCACACTGGTGTAAATAAGACCAGAATCAGATACTGTACTTAATTTCTCATGGTGTTGACTGGAACAAGAATATATTCTGAAGAAAATGTCAGGAGGAAGAGACAGGAATTGAAAGCCAGTAGGCTCAGAGACCCCAACTGACTTTCTCCTGAAGAGCTTATATCTATTAAAAGACATTATATCACTTATTAAATTGACAGGTCTATGTAAGTCTATCAGGGGCCCTCCAAAGACCTATTCAAAACTTATAAAATTTGGCAGCCCTGTAAAGCAATACCATGAATACCATTATGTCATTTACACTAACAGAATACTTGGGCCCACACTTTTACTTCAGCAAAGTAGTATTCGTTATTCTGAAATTAATAAAACTGGTTTAAAATAGCAGAAATTTGCTATAATTTAATAATTCAGTTAAACATTTGTGTTTCTTTAGAGATGAGTGAGACTTTTTCACCATCAGAAAAACACATTGACCTGGAAAAAAAATTTAGCTTAACTGTCAACACCCTTCTCTACTGCAGCAAAAAATGTGACCTGGGAAAACATTCTCAGGTATGTTTTTAGCTAAACTAACAGCTTTTCTTAGGTGTAGGTTACCCACAAAATGTGCACAGAACGATATGTAGGCACATCTGCAACACGAATAATGTGATACATTATCATAGTCAGTATTTACTCTATCCTGTATGTAAAAGACACTGGTGCAAACTGCCTTAGCACCATTACCAGATATCAAATGAAAAAAATTTAAAATTCTCTCTGTGCTGAGAGAACACTTACACATTACTAAGATGATTTTCACATATATATGACAAATTTGGGGTTTAACTCTCAGTCAAAAAGAAGAGTGCAGATCACACACACACAAACATTATATTTACTCCTTTTTCTTCTCTCTCTCCCAAGAGACCTTTAATTTGCAAACCTTATTAGTTCAGGTCACAAAATTAAACACATTTATATAGGGTCCTATGAATGAAAAACCTTGGCTATAAGTGACATTTGAGGTGCAGTTTTAACTTTATTATATGCTTTCTCCACAAATTTGAGAAAGTCACTCAAGGATAGAGCTAAAGACTGATTTTGGTGCCTAATTATCTCTTAAAGTATATTGGACAAGCTCCACAAAGTTATTTAGGCTCCAAGTTTCCATTTAAATCAGTAAAAGTTAATCTGAATGTCTCTGTGGTCCAGATCATAATGACTAAATTTTGCACTTATATTTGTCTGAATCCCCTTTATTCCTAAATTGCTGTCTAACATTGTCAGTACCTAAAATTCCCTGGCTGCTTATATTTCCACCTTAAGGCAAAAATAACCCAATGCTGCCAAGCAGCCTAAAGAACTGGCTCTCAACCAAGTCCCAACGAGTTCCTCAAACTATAAATAATTACAAATTTACTGAGCCAGAAAGATTTTGAGAGAGAAAGCAAGAAAACAAGCAAGAGATTGATTCCACAGCCTAGCAGTACTCATGGGATAGAGCAGACATAAATTGCAGCCTCTGCTGAAGATCTAATTATTTACACAAAACAGAACAATTCCTTCCAAAGACTGAGGAAGCATGCTCTACTTCAGAAAATTCACCTTTGTGGTCAAGACAGAACCTGACACACAGTAACTGAGTTCATGTCTCTGCTTTAAATTAGAGCATGCACTCGACAAGAGCTGCTCTCTATTTTAGAAGTTTCTATTAAACCCAACTATCAGCTTCCCTCATGGCTCTTTTCAGGAAAGGAGGAATGGCTCTAGACAGGAAACAACTCTGTGAACAGATGAAGAGGAGACTGGTAATGCTTTCAAACCCAAACTTGGTCGTTTCACGTGTGTTGGTAAGAAAAGGGTCCATCTGCATGCCTCTCTTCAGCATTTTTAATTGCTTAGCTTGACAGACTCCTACTCAATTTATCAATTTTACTAACCACGTTTGTAGACCATTAAGGCTAAGCCCACACCATTTTTGAGATGTGCCGACATGCCCAGCCTTACCCATGTTCCACATAGGATGCCCACCCCTTTGAAGCAATGAATTCCACTTATATGTGGGGTCCAGGAGATGTGGGAACTCACAAACCTAAGCCCCTAGTCTGTGGGGCCAACTGGCCAAAGACCGTGAATGCCTCTAGAGGCCAGCAGGAAAAAAGAGATCTCAGTCCATATTCTGACACATACGCAGCTATTTTATACAAACAAATAAGTAAAACCTCTCCAGTGGAAGAAGCAACTTCCTCCGAATGACCAAAAGGCCTGTCTCTTTGTGAAACGTTTGGAAAGTGGGAAACATGAATTCAGATCCCTTTTCCAAATCAGGTAGGGAATAACTAAGATGTTTAAGGTAGAATGTCCTTTATCCCTGATGAGAAGGCTACTGTACTGACTGGTGCAGCTCAAAGCACATTGGGCCGATCAATCAACCAGTGTCTAGCCTGAGTCCTGCCAGTACTTCAGCATGAGAGAGATTTCAGAGCAACCCAAAAGCACATAACTTAATTGGTTCTTTGCACTGGGAAAAGAAGATATTTAGATACCCTCACTCGTTACTGTTGGACTTCATAGACTTTTGTCACCTCCGGCAACATTTTGACAATCTCAGAGGTATTGACTGCCAAGTGATTAAGAAAGCAATTAACTATCCGGACAGCTTTTTGGATTTTTTCCCTATCATTTAAACAGAGTAGTCCTCCAATTTACAGGTTCATTGCAAAGATGTTAATATAATATGGATGCTTTGGTTGTATAAATACTTGCAATAACTGGATAATTATGAACAGTAGTGTTGACTATGGTACAATTAAAAAAGGGAGAGACAAAATGTTGAAAAGAAGTAAATTAAATCATTGGGAAGGACAATCTAAACACACAGGCAATATGAAACTTGTTTCCATAAGACTGCCATGAAATCCATCAAATCTCCCTTTCTTCCCTTTTCATTACATCCTCACACACCACAAAGAAAAAAAAAATTAAAAGCATTCCACTCTAAAATAAACTACCAATGTGAGTAATTTTTAGTTAAAGTTGCATAGTATGTTTAATAGAAACATGAAATTGAAAACATAGCTGAGTTTGGCTGGAAGAAACGTGATCTTGCTGAAATGGGTTACTTAAGTAAAAGGAACTTAGCTAACACACAACTCATTTGGCAGCAAAGCAAAACTACATGTCACTCAAATGAAAAACAAAACATCAGCACTAAACCTTGTCCCTTTAGACACTACAGCTTCTATCAGGATGCAAAGAGAGCGTTTATAAATACCAGGCTGAGTAAGAAATACGACTACTGCATTGTTTAGATCAACTGGATGAGCATGATAGAGCTAAAATGAACAGACTGCCCCAACACTCTCTTAAGAATGAGACACAGGAAGACAAAAAGAGCACTGAAACAAGTCTGGAAGTCTGGAAGGGAGCAGACTTTGATAAAGTAGAGCAGTAATTATTTGAACTGACCTGAATCGGTATCATCACACAAGTAGGGAGGACACAGTTCTTACTCGCATGAGACCGTATTTCTGTCTACTCTGCTTAGAGGTTTGTGCTATTAGAAAGAAAACTATGACATGTAGGTAAGGCAGGAAAATTCCCAAATTCATTTCAGATTGTAGAAACTTATACTCAGAAGTCTTTATCTCTTTTCTTTTTTTTTAATGTTTGAATTGTATGACCTCAGTACTTAGAGTCATGGAACACCTTGGCAAATTCTGCTGCATTACACTTCTGGGCTAATTTCAGGTTTAATCTCTGTGCTTTATTCCAAGTCATAGCATTTATAAACAATCCCATTTGATATACTCAGTATGACAGTCCCTCCTGTATTTCAAACCACATCTACCCCTAACAGCAGTATCATTTTTAAAAAGTAGCAGCTTCCAGTTTCTCTTTGCAGTCATAATGCAGCCACATCTGGGTTTCTTAAGAAATGCTTTTATTGTATAGTGGCTATTGACTCACTTGATTTTTGTTGCTAGCTTATTTGCTTGCCCATCTCTTAGATAGGCCCAGCTGCTTTTCTAACCAAGATTACTTATCTTAAATTTTATCCAAGTTAGATTTCAGAAGGCACTTTGGTTCATATAAATTAAATATGTAACATGTCAACTTGCCAGTGAAAGTACAGGTTATGGGAGGAGGCTGTCCTTCAGGACCTTCCCATATTCTAAACATTAGAAAAACCCAAACTCTCATAATTTTCTGGAAGAACAGCAGAAGTCAAAGTCCTTCTGCATCAAGCACCTGTGAAATGGCCACAGAACTCAGTGGGATGGCCAAGAAACTGTAATAATACATAGATATACATAGAGCATTTCATTCTTTGGCTACACACTACTTTGTCTAATCTAAAACAGACACTGTCACAGTGCTTATTAGCCTTGTTAATTATTTAATGAAGAGTTTGGGTAGCATGCCAGAGCCCACCAAAGTCAGTGAAAAAGTCTTCCCCTAGTGATTATCAGCTTCAGCAGAAGCCTTTGGAGTGTGTCTCCTTCTGTGGTCAGCCACGGCAAAAACGTTGTCACCCTGGAGCTGACAGAAACTGTGACAAAGCTCTGTGAAGGACTGTCTGGCTTGTTCTGTGGTAAGCACTCATGTCACCAGAAGCTGGCATCTTCCCAAGGCTTGCTGCTGTCAGAACAAAGTATGAAACTCACATGTTCCAAAGTCCCAAAGGCTGATGGAGGTCCTCTAGAGACCAACAGACATAAGAAAGCATTGAAAATGAACACCCTTTCAGATTAATTTTACTGTCTGTGCTTAGTGCCTGGATACTATAGTCCTGGATTTTATAGTCATTAAAAATGGAGCTGCAGTTCTTTTATCTTTTGCTAGCCTTGTACTTTGCATTCAAGCATGACAGGAACCAACGGTAGAAAGAGGTAGTGCCTTTATTTAATAGAGTTGCATATTAGTGGGCACTTTTAATGCATTTATTTACAGCAGGATCCTCAAATATATATTTTTATAGCTAACGCTGTATGAAATTCTATAATAGCATTTCAGAAGACACACTATCAAAAAAAAAAAAATAGACTGCATTTTAATCCTTCTATCAACCAAGGAACAGTTCTTATTTTAAGCCAGGTAAAATAACTATGAAGTACAGGAAATTAATGTTTATCCAGACTACTCTATGTTCTCAAAAAAGCTAGCATGGATATACTAAAATCAGCCAGAGGCTATGTGCATGTTAACACCCTAAATACCTAGCATGCTTAAGAACATGTAGACATGTTTTCATTCACTTACACATTCCTGAGCCCCAAAGTTGCTGAAATACAGGGAAAGAAGGAATAGAGTTATGGTTTCAAGACACAGCACAAATCAGACTGGCTGCCAAGCTTTTATTTTTCATTCTCAACATTTTTTGCTTGGCAAGATAACTCCTGAGATGGTCATGCGTAATAAGCTTCTTGCTAAACAGGAGTCCTGACAAACAACGAGTTCATGGCTTGATTCAACAGAGAATCCTTTTAATTAAACAACCATCCCCCAAATAAGCAAAAAATACTGAAATGGACAGCAGTGGAGACATTTTTGAGTCCCATTTTAACATGTTACAGAGTTGTCAGTTACTCTTCTGTTATCCAGTAAATACTAAAAAAGGCCTTAGTCGAAGGCTGTGCAGTGTCTACAAGAAGTGCACTGTAGTTCTAAAAAGTCCCACAGCTGAGTCACTTGAATGTCTCCAAGCTACTTTATAGATAACAGTGTTTCCCAGAATCTCCTCTAAAACATACTCCCAGGATGCTCCCAGAGCTTGGATTAAGCAGCCTCAAATTTGTCTTTTATTTTTGCCTGTGACAAGAGAATTTGCCTCTGGCTGTCCATGGGACTTTCACAATCCACCAGGCTTCTCTGTGTGGAAAGACTATATATTTGGGACTGGGATCTGCTTTTAATATTAAATTAACAGGTTTGACTTTTTACAGGAAAAAATTAAAAAAACAAGGCTTTTTTGTTTTTTGGTTGTTTTTTTTTAATTTGAAACAGTGCCTGTTATGCATTTAATTAGAATCCAATTTCTTAAAGTGCATATTCTCCTAAGCAGAAACTATGGCTTTGTGAAAATGTGGACAACATCTACCACAGATGTTATTTTAAAACAATTGATTATTTTAAAAACAGCATACTATGCAGTAGAAAACCAGATTATCTGTTCCTTTTTTTTTAGTGGTAATTAAAGACAAAATGCCTAGTAAAAACATAAAGAATTCTCTGACAGCTTTTAGCACCAAGCAGATGGAAAGGGATTATTAAAAATGTGACCATTTCCTTATCTCAAAAACCAGGCATTTATATTTCTCCTTTCTCATCTTTACTTATTTATGTATTTATTTTCCCAGGTGGAAGTCTCTTCCGTTTTGTTCAGAAACTGCATGAGACAATGCAGTACCAATCTCACATTTAAAGATCTGGTAAAAAGAAGTTCACTGTTAGAAGCTCAGTTAAAACTACTGACACAAACAAGTCCATGAAATGCTATGGAATGCCTTCAGGATGGCAGAGTGGTTATATAAACACAGCACTGCATCTAAGACTAAAACTTTTGGTTTTCTCACTTACAGACACCACAACACATCTCTCTCTTCAGCTGCTTCTCATTCAGTGAGCCTTTAAATTATTATTTCAAATAATGAGAATTTAAAAAGGCATCTACAGTAGCCTTTAGACTGTCACTCAGGAAATATCTAGAACATTATGCTGGTGTATTAGTCCCTCCAACCCACCTCTAAATTCTTGAATTTAAACACAGATTTTCTTACCTGCTCCATTCTTTTTCTGCTCTCTGATGTTGTGCTGAGAGACTTACACACTTGAAAGAATGGAAATAGTAATAAGCTCTAATAACTCCCAATTTCCTGATGGAAGTGGTCTGAGAACAACCGAGAATGTATACAAGAAAAAAAAAGGAGGGAATGTGTTGGAAGACAATTACCTCTCTTGGATGAGAGAAGCAGCACCAAGAAACTGAGACCCACAGAGAAGAACTAACAACATTCGGGACAATCATTCAGTCAGAAGATACATTGCTTTCATGACATCTAGGTATTTAGAGGATGAAGAGTACGAAATTTTTTAAATTAAAACAGAAGAAGGTGCTAAATGAAGGTAGGTAACTCCCGGAAACTACTTTCACATCAAAGATCATAAATGCAAGCAAGTCTATAAAACAGTCATGCCATTTTACAGCATACACCAGTTTTTAACTGATTTCTATTGAACCCTATGTGAATGTCAGTGGTGCATGGCACCGAATTTGCACTTCCATCAACTCTATTAGTCATAACACTAGAAGATCATAAAATACTTAATTCACAATCTTTATAAAACCCACAGATTAAGTAGATGGAACATGGGACACCAAGGTTTTCCCAAACAAATTGCAGATAAGGACATGTGAGCTCTACTGGTTCAACAACAACAGAAAAAATGCATGGGAAGGACCAAGTAAGTATGTATATAAATTAAAAATGAATGCAATTTGGTCAGACTAGATCCAATCTCTGCAGCTGCACAACTTCACTAAAGTATTTCATGTCTTCTGATGTGCACACTAATCCCAGGTAAGAGGGAAATTGATTTACATTGCTTTCACAGCGTTAAATGCTCTAATTATTAAATAGCCCTCAACATATGGCAAGGAATTAAGGAATGTAAATCAGCAGCCATGTGCTACACAGTAATCACATAAATGGTTCCCAAATAGCAACACCACTTCTGGAAGGTTAGCAGAATCATACTTTTCTGATTTACACAAAATTTCCACAAACTAGTGGTGAAATACTCTGTACTATAAAGTAAACTATTAATAGGGTGGCAGCGGTAAACAAAATTTCCTTTAGCTTGTGATTAATTTCATTAGAGCATTAACATGGAAAAAAACAGATATAAAAATGTGTTTAAAGATTAATCTTGGCATATCAAAGTGTTTTGATTCTTATTAATTAAATAAATTAAAATTTATTAGACTTTTGACAGTATTAATTCAAATCTTCTGCTGATGCTTTCATTTACCAGTTTGGTGAATAGTACAGCAACATATCCTCTATAGCTGCTTCTTGAGATGGATGACTCATTGTTGAACAACACTAATATCAGAAATTTAAATGCATGCATATACCATAATGATAAAACCGCTTATCTATTCTACTTCCAAGTTTCCAAAGGATATTTGAAAAAACTATCATACAGCTGTTTAAATCTGCCAGTTGTTTAAAAGTGGTCAATGTTTAGTATGACAATTTTATCTCCCTCCTTCCCTCTTCATCTCTATTGCTCTGCCCTCCTCCCCTTTCCCATGCTCATAGTGGTTTTTCACCTTGGCTTGTGTTACCCTAATGCTAGGTTGTTGAAAAACAGGGTTTTTTTCTACTTCATACGTGTTATTTGGAGTCTTTAGAAGCTACTGTTAGATATTAATTGTAGCCACTAATACTGACAATTAATATAGACGAAAATATTGTTAAAAAAAAAAGCATGTGCTGTTTTAATATACAGACAACTACAGTGTCCTTCTGCATGATCCTTTCTGATGAAATACCTCTCTCTCTCTCCACACTATTAATTCTAAAAATTGGATGCACTAGATTGTGCATTGAAAAGGTTATTCTTAATGACGGTCACGAACTGGTAGCACTGCAAGAAAACAGAAACAGGAATACGTAGCCAGGAGTGCTGCCAGAAGCAACAGATCTACCTCAGACCAGCCAACAACACCAGAAAACTGTTCTGGCATGAAAGTGAGGCCACGCAATCTGTGGGTAAAGGATAATCTTTGCTTTCTACCTACCCAGGAGTCTGCCTTCACATCATTTCAACCTCCTCCATCTAGTTCCATTAGATAAGAAATCTTTCAGGCAGCTGGATGTTAGCGGCTGTACCTGGGAGAAGGGTAAGGCAAGGCTTCCATGCCGCAAAAAAAAAGGTAGACATCTGTGTCTACGTGGCATGTCTCACCTGGATTTGGGTAAGACTATACTTAGATGGAATTAAATAAATTCATCAAATTTTGGTCAAAAAATAGAGTTGGCATTTTCTGTAAGAATGAACAAAATAGGTATTTAGAAAAGCAAAAGGCAATATAAAAACAGAAGTAAAAAACAGGAGGAACTCTGGAAGGTGTCTCAGGGCACTTCAGAAGGTAGTGATTAGAGGTTCCTGGGTGTTTTCTCGGGAGGTGTTGATCTCTAGGATACACTGTGTTGTGCAGCTTTTCAATTCCCTGTACACTGCCAAAGTAAACTGAGAAGGAGTCGATGAAATACAGTGTCTGTCCTTTAAAATACTGACTTTTCACATATTTAACTCTTTTCAGGACTTCAGCTTAAGGTGATAGTAGGAAAAATGTGGCCAAGACCATAAAAAAAGATCCGTCCTCTTCATTTTTGTAGATCCTTCCTGTCTACCCAAAATCTTATATTTATCAGTGGAGTGTTTATGAATAATGAGCTCAGGAGTTGTACAAGACTGTGCATCCTGCATTTCATAAGCAGTTTAAACCTTTCATTTACACAGATGTTGTCCTTCAGCTATATCTTCAAGATCTAACACAATAAATTTAATTGTTTTCACCTTTTCCAAGTAAGATGGAAAGCTGCAGCCATTATTTCAATGTCTTGCTGACCACCAGTTAAAAATTCTTAGAATAAAAGAGTTTAAAAAGAACCTTTGGAAGGTCCAAAGCAGAGCAATCTCTGAAGACAGATCAAGTTGCCCAGGTCATATTCTGTCAAATTGTGAGGGTCTCCACAAAGATGGAAACTCCACCACAACTCTGAGCAGCCATTATCTCTGCAACTGTTGAAAACCACCATCATTGGCCTAATATTTATGAGTTTGCCTAGTAAAGCTAAGGAGGGGAAGAAAATAATTGTTCTTCATTTTTTTTTTGGTCCTATTAGATTATGTCTCAAAAAGAAAGACAGTATTGTTACACTGGTTTTGCCACAAGCAGCCCTCGAATGTAGTAGAAGCCTGTTGTGCCATGCAGAATGAATGTCTCGTGGCAGTTTTTTCTTTATGGGTGTTAAATACAGAAAATGTACTTAAATGCATATTTGCCATTAAAGGGTTCAAGAACAAAGGTTAAAAAAACCCAATCTTTTCTACACAAAGAAGCTGAAGGAGTTGTCCATGTCCATTTAATCCCAGGTTTTTAGTTTTCATTGAAAATAAAAAGGCCAGAACTTGACAATGAATTGTCTTAAAAGTTATGCAAGACTGTTTGCTTAAATATTGGTTGTTGATGCATAAGCAGAAATCATCATCACTAAATAGTGATGCCTAGCCATATCACAGTATGATGTAATAGCCATTTTTCCTTAAATCACCCTTAAGGTAAATCACTGCCCTTTGTGAAGGGCAGTGTATTCCACATATTGTCTGCATCCTAGACGTCTAAACACAAAATGTCAAAGACCATCAATGCTTTATTATAAACTGGTTTAAGAGTTCTTCACCAAAATTTTCATAATATGTTTAGGTGATTATATAACTGAATAAGAGATCTCTATAGCTTCCTTCTTACATTCTTAATTAGCACTCTTTTTTTGGTGTATCTTATTAAAGAAAATATTTGAAATGTAATTTTCTGTGTGTCTCCTATAAAAACAATATACAAACTGAGTACTCCATGGATGTATCACAGCAGCAAACATTAAGGATTTCCCTGACATTCTTTATAAGTACACCTTTTAGCATAACCCAGACTACTACTAATTTTGTATTACAAAATCTCTTTGTTTCTACAGATTGACTCTTTTTTTTTTTTTAAATTGTTAGCAACATATACATTGATTACTACATTTTAAATTCACTTTTTGCTTGGTTAAAATCCACTACTAAAAATCCATGAAATCCATTAAAATCCCCGAAGTTATCCTGGATGAATTTCTAATGCACTTAAATATTTCTGAAAATGCTTCAGAGTTAGATTATTTAAATAATAATTATATTTCCAATTCAGGTGGCATTATGTAAATTGTATCATTACACAAGGGTAATAAAAACTTTGGAACTATGATATTGCATTCCTCTGGTACTTAGCTATTTAAACTAGTCAGCCTGAATGAGAAGTATTTGTATATTTCAGATAGAAAAAAAATCATTGCAAGATTTATATAACATGATAGAAGGCCTTAGTGCCAAGCAGTTAACAGTAGAATACCTTGGATACCAGCAAGACCACTGCTTCTCAGCCACTTCCTAAATAACCCAGAATAATTGCATCGCAGAGAAAAGATGTTTTGATGTCTTTGTCCATCAAATCTGGCTGAAAAATTTAACCACCCCATCAGTCTGCTTTACAATGAGCACCAATGAGCTACACAGAAATCTGCAGCATCTGCTTTCACGTCTTCCTTGTAGATGAGACAAAAGTAAGCAAAGCTCTAATTCAGTCTTGGTGTCGTCAGCAGTAATTCTAGCATTAGAAGCAAACGCTGATGCTCTGCCAGGAGAGGGAAAAAAAAAGTACTAAATATACATGTTCAGTGAACTGGGAGAGCCTCTCAGACTAGCTGCTCTATAGGCATATATAACTTTACTATAAAGTACCTACATTTTTGGTAACTCTTCTGGTGCATAGCATTTGACTCCTGGGGATGGTTCTGTGCAGGGCCAGGAGTTGGGCTCAACGACCCTTGTGGGTCTCTTCCAACTCAGCCTATTCTGTGATTCTGTGATTTTTTCACTTTACATCGTACAAAAATTCCCCAGTTGCAGTACGATGCATAGTTATAGCATTAATTTTAATTTTACATCTTCACTGTTGATTTATTCACAGATTTTCAAAAAATAAATAAATAAATAAATAAATAAATAACCAAATAATCTCTGTCTAGCTACTCAGCCCCTGTTCTGTACTACGCAATTTTTCTGGTTTGTTCTCTAGTATCAAAGAGGTATCTCTGGGTTTTTTATCCTTCCATTTTCCTAATGAATCATTCCCTGGAATGCTTATAGCTACTGAGTTAGTTCTGTTCTTGGATTTTAGCACTGCCTGCATGCCCTGGATAAGTTATTAATGAGATTTTCATATCCTCCTCTCTATTGCTTTTCTATTTTTTACAAGGAATGCTTTTTGCCAATATACATTATCCACAGCTCTAACAAAAATTAACCTGAGTTTCTTGCTGACTCCTCTGAAGGAACTATTACAGCCAGATTCCCTGTGGCCCTTCCAGGTACGCCCAAAAAAGGAGCATACAGTAGTTTATTCCTTTGTGCCCCAGCATTTACAAAGATAGTGGGCTTTTAGAAGATGCAAGTGCTGATCTGAATTGCTCTGCACTAGCACTGGCAGAGAGATATTACCATTTCCAAAAGACGAAACTGGAGCAAAGAAAGGCTAAGGAAGCAAACAGAACCGAGTAGGGGAACTGCACTTTTTTCCTTTAAAAACAGTAGTGAAAGCTTTCCAGTAGTATTCTGCAGAAAAAAATACTCAAAGAACCTTCTTTTATGATACTCTGAATTTGCATTAAGCATCTTTGGGGTTGACAAACACTGCTAGGTTTGGCTAGGGGACTAGCCAAGCTAGGGTCCCTCAGCTAGGGATTGCTACAGCTACAAACTCTTCTAAAGCTCATTAAAAACTCTGAATCATAGAGATGTATAAATACAGTGCTCTAAATTTAACACATTCCAGATTATCAGCATATGATCATGGCCGTGTTTCCTGGCAACTGAAAACATGCAACTATTTGATAAACATATACACACACACATATATATGCATATAGCTCTCCTGATCTGGGAAGGGGACAAGGGTAATCTGTGAAAAAATGGGTTTCCCTTGCGCTGATATTGGTCAGCACATCACACAACTTTTAAACATCAAGTCTGATATTCTACACCATTACACTGATTCTATGCAACAGTATATCCAGTGCTCCAAAGATGAAAGATCACACCTGCAAGTGCTCATGGCTGACCATCTCTCTGATAGCAACAGTCAGAAAGAATTCCCCTTCATTCTCTTCAGTTTTCCTGTTCAATTGATTTACAAAATGTTGGGAAAAAAGAGGTTTTGGTCTGTCTGTAAGAGAAACGAAATGTAGATGCTTGCTTAAAGCAACCAGAACCTTTGAAAGCAGAGATGGTTCCTTCAAAATGGAATCGCAGCACATTTAATTTTCACCTACCTACTGGCTTATCTTCCTCTTTTTTTAAACAACCAGAACTCACCTCTTTGGTTACAACGAGAATGCCATTCCCGAAGTTGGTGAGACTGACCAGAGTTTGCAGAAGGGTCTTTAAACTGTACACATTTCCACAGATCTTTTCAATGTCAATATGGCACTTGAAACTTTAGGCTACAAAGTCCAGTCCTCTGTCCTTGTAACTTCCCTTTGGTTTTGTTTTTGGTTTTTTTCTCCAATATTTAAGTTTTCTATACAATTATGCTTTATAAATTTCAGAGAGTAGAAAAGACAGTAGTTCTATAGCTGTTGGAAAGACCAATTTCAAATGTGAGAAAGTAAAGATGGCTAAACAGCTTACGGAGATAAGCAGAATACTGAAGTATCCAGCATGATCATGTCTGTTCATGGGGCAGAGGAGAGCAGACAGATAATTCAGTCACTTCCAGATTTTTCGGTCCCTTGCTTAGTTTTAGTGCCCATTATTTTGTGGATTTCCTTTTCTACATGCTAATAAAATGGAAAAGATTTAGGGAAAAGTGTTACCCTAAGTGTCTTGCAAACATTACAGCAAATAAAATAAGAAAATACCTCCATGATTTGTAGAAAGTCAAAAACAACTAAGGTCTGTATGACTTGCCATTTGCATGGCTGTATTTCATACAAATTAATGCTAATGACATAGGGAATTTGTTTTGAAATAAAACTTGCAATTTATTTTGATGACCAAACAGAAATGGCATGGAATGTTTGGGTAAAATAGTTCATTTCAGAGCTGAAAGTGCAGACAAGAGTATTCCAGCTGCAATCCTGTGCTTAGCATAAAATGAGTACAGAGGAAAAATTATCTCCCCTTGAATAAACCCATGCCTATCTATATCAGTACAGTAGGTTGGGAATATATCTAAGTCATATGAGATGTCTCTGGCTTCAAGGGACCATGCAGTGTCATCTTCTCCCTGCCCACACCCATTTTGCAGGGTATTTCATCACTGTAGTGTTCATACATCATTCAAGGATCCCAGCTGCTAGGACAGCCAATAGCCAACAGCCAAAACCTGTTTATCTGACAGAGGTGTATCACCAGTAAAAGTTAAACCTTCCTCAGCAGTCTATAGAAAATAGTACTCAGTTTTGAAGTGCATCAGTGAAGCATCAAGTTACATACTGTCAGTACTCACACCAAGTCTGCCAGTAAAACGAATTACAAATCTATCCCTTAATTCAAGAGCTACCTCCCAACCAGACATTTACTTAGCTGAATTTAATATACAGTCTTTCAAGAAGCCTATACACTTCCCTTTTGTTGGTCAATAACTAGATGAAATGCCAGTATTAACCTAAAACTTTTCAGTACTAAATAAGCAATTTTTTACAACAAGCTAAATTCTTGCTGACATCTCTGAAAAATGTCTTTCACAGCAAGTGAAAGTGGGCTGATGGACAGCTCTTGCTTTCAGATGACTTTAGAAGAATCCATCTCAGACCCTGGACTATTTCTGTTGTAGCACATGTCAGGCCAGATTGTGATCCCAGTCACATAGTAGATCCCATAGTAGTGATATGTGCACGATAATGCAAACTGCTATGCCAAAGTAAACATTCTACTGGTTTAAAATTAGTTATTTCAGATTCATATAAATGGAAGTGAAACATAACTGAGACTAAGTATCTTAAATAACTGAGACTAAGTATCTTAAATTAATGATGTGTGGCATGGTCAGAATGCAGTAACCTCTTGCAAATACAGTTCTAGAAATTCCCAGGGCTTACTAGGCACATAGTGTTAAAAAAAAGAAGGGTAATTATTTCCCCATCTCTTTTCAGACTACAGGTCAATATAGAAAAAGGAATAAACTGCTAGAAAATTCCTGAAATATAAAACTACATAATTACTAAGCACTACGTACAAAAGTATTGTCTGGTATGTTTTGTATCATGAATTATCACAACTGCCATTTACAAGTGTTCTTTAAAACTATAAGAATCCATCCATCCACAACTGAAGTATTCTTGAAGATTAAGATTAATGTGTCATGAATCACCATGGTTTAATATGCATGACACAGTTTCATTTCACACATATTCTGCATGGGTTGATTGCCATGTATACCATTATCAAACAGATGTTAATTCTTTAATTTTTTTGCTCTCAGAGTATGCTTTAATTATCTATGAAGCTTCATAAAGAAAAAGAGGGAGGTTATTTTGGAGCAAATTTAATGAAAAATAGAAAAGAAAAATCCATTATATTTTTTCTTTATTTCATGTTCTCAACAATATAATTTCAATATTAAAAAAAAAATATGTGACATGTAAAGAAACTGCAGACTGCTCTCATTAAATGGCTCATTCCTTGTAAGCAAAGAAACTTTGATTATTTTTCTAATAAAATACATGATTTTAAGACCCTGCCAATTGAATATGGGCTTGGTGATATGAAATGTTTGTGCAAGTTACTATATGTTTATACTATGCCTAAATTCTTAAATTTGAGTATTTTGCAAAGAAATCAAAATTCCATGTAAAACATCACTGTATAAATTCTCACATCAACAGTGCTCATATATCAGCTAAATTAAAAAGTCTTTGAATATAAAATATTTCACAAGCCTCCACTGTACAGAGGCCAGAAATGGAAATGAAAAGATATCCTAGGTTAAAAGTAATGTATAATGAGAAAGCTGCTTCAGTCAGCGCCAGCTCCCACTTTCTGCTGTGTCAGATGCAAGCCACCATTCTCCAGGACCAGAACAGCAACAGAGCCACAGGTCAGCATGGAATATTGTGGGATAAAACCTCTGAGCTTTAACTAATTCCTAATTTGATCAGAGTTGTTATTGTAATTTCCATGGAGGTTGGAGCATCAGCTTTGGGCCTGACCTTCCTGAAATCAACAGGAACACGAATGACTCCCAAGGATTTTGCACTAGAATTAGTTTCACCAAGCTGAAACAGTCTCCAGGTTGAAAATTACAATTACCAAAACTGTTACAAATAATAATAATAGCAGTAGGACTGTATATTTGAATCATACATGTCAATGTTAGATAGTACAAATACAGACAAACAATAATAGTAGATTAAATATTGCCAAAACTAAGATATTCAGCCCCTCCACATGTCATAGAGATTTTTCTGTACACAGTAGTATTTTCAACACCATAAAAACTATTTAAATTTCTTGCCTATATAACATATATTGACATAAGATGGCATACAGCTTTAAAATCAAAATGTGAACTGACATTTTGAAAAACAACTGACAGTCGTGGCACAAGAGTGCAGTGACCTCTGTCGTCCAATATTCTCTTTTTCTGTATTTTTTTCCGAATGCCCAAATAAGTGCAAGGTGCCCAGAAACAAAATGCATATTACCAGTGAAACCCTAATTTCAAAGAAGTCAAAATACAAGATTTTCATTGAGTTTACTGGGCCAAGGAATGAATCTAAAATGTGGAATTTACACACATCACACAAAACACTTGTGCAGATTTCTGAAAACATACACCTATCGCATTGCAGGGAATTAAGCCTGCAATCCTTGTTCAACCAAAATTCCCTTACTGGAATAACAGCTTTAGATGTTATTTTCGTTCACATTCTGTTTTACTAAGCTAAAACACCAGATTTTTTTTTCTTTTTACTTAAGATAAATGTGCGAAAGTGCCTTCTTTCCATTCATAGATGTTATCTTTCTCCAACTTCAAATGATTCATCTGGGTGAATGTAGTTATAAATAATTTATCAAGATACATACCAGTTGTTAGGGGAAAAAAAAAACCCTGAAGGAAGACTATCACTGCATAAAATCTGAACATTAAAATTGATTTTTAAAAATCAATCTTTAATTGGTTTTATTACCTCCTAATCCAGGTCTGAGGCGATTATCATAACCATCCAGAAGTCTGTCTAGAATTCTTGTAAAGATGGTGATGTTATTCTTAGCTTCATCTTCCAGGGAGTCAGCCAGCACTGATCTAAATGGATATTTTACATTTTAGAAGGTGCTAAGTATGTTTTAACATACACTCAACATGCATTTTTTTTCAGGCTGGCTTTGACTTGCTGCATTCTAACAGGAAGGGTGTATTTAACAGTATACGAACACACAATTCATATATAACAAGTTCAGACATATAAGAGTCAACAACATACTATTTAAAATACCCAGGCAGTTATTTTTCAGTAGCCTCTACTTGCAGTCATCATAGCATTACTGTGAGTGCTAGCACAAGTTCCACTAACACTGTTAGTGGGGGCTGTGCTGGTGCAAAACCCTAGAAGAGCTTCCCAGGCTTTGGTGGCACGTCACTCCTGGACTGAAAACCTGGGATCCCATGCACAAAGCCATCTCCTTCCAGCTCTAGCTTATCTGTCCTCACTAGCTATACTCTATCTCTGGATAAATCCTGTGGATTTGCTTCCACCCAATGGTCATATAATGTACATGACTAGAAGAACTAACATGAGGGAAAACTCCAACGATCATGCTCAGGGAGTCCTCTGACGCCAGCAGTTGGTGGGAGGGAACACCAGTGCTGACTAGCAAGCTGCAGGATAGCTGTGGACAGCCTTCATCTTTCTAAAACGCTATTTTGTCATAAAAAGCACTGATATCCCACTAGATGCAGACAAACCTTATAAAAGTTGGATGGAAAAAAGAATCATAAATGATGTATCAAGAAGAATCTATAGATCACTGATTGTCTCAAACTTCCCCAATTAAGAAAGAGACAGTGCAGCCTTTAGGGATCAAATCTCTGTGGAGCACAGTGGGGGCTGGAATATGAACCTGCTGCCCAGGCAGCTGTGGTGTTCCACAGTCCTCCGGGACCTGGGCACCCAGACCAAATGGGTTTGTGCCAGGGAAACCCCGACATGCAGAAAGCCTTACACATGCAAATGTTACCGTGCCAACAATTTTAAGCACTATGCATGTGAAGTACATGAGCTCATCAGTCTTATCTACTTAATACCAGCATATTGGTATCAAGGAAGTAAAGCATCATATGCTACACACATTACCATTTATACCTTTTTCAGCCACCTAAATTTTTAACCTTAAATGTTCGAGTATTAATAATTTTGGAATGAAGGCATTCTGAATGCCATAATAGCAAGCATGTTTTCCTCCTCCTCCAAACCAAAAGTAGGTTTGGGTGATATTTTCTCTAAAGCAAGCTATAAAATGATTTAAGACAAGGCTGTATGTTGGTCCCCAGTTCAATAGCATGAAGGAAGTATTTAAATGTAAATCATTGCAGTCTGTGCTTTCCATCATATAAACCATAGAATCGATCCAAATCAGATAACTTATAAAGAGCCCGTGAAAATGCCATGTGTGATTTTACTTGTGTGTCAGTTTTTTCCTAATTGGAATTACTGGATGGTGCCTTTTTGGTTTGTAAAATGTATTACTGTACCCATGGTAGTGTATGTCTCTGCCATTTTTTAAGCTTTTTTTTGAGACAGAACAGTTTTTGAACTCAAGATTCCGCTAAAAAAAATTAGATCAATATGATTACATCAAATTAGGTTTGAATCCTGCAAACTTTACTCAGGCATAAAGTCCTTAATAACGCATGTAGTCTCTTTGACGTCAGTAAGATTACTCACTTGAGTAGGGTTTGCAGGATCTGGCCCACTGTGACTCAACTAATACTGCACCATAGTTAGGTATAAAGTGAAATAGAAAACATAGTTTCAGGAAATATTTTGTTCGCTGGGAAACAAGCAAAACTATTGGAGATTTGTTAAATCATAGGAAACTTGCATTATTTAGCATACAATCCTTACCATATTAGGACAAGACCTACTGCAGCCAGAAGTAAAGCAAGTAAACCAAAGTTACAAACTACAATTAATTACATGTTTAGGGACTGTGTGCAACACAAACGTATAATGTGATAAAAACTACTTCCTCTTATGCTGTCACGTTAGAAATGGAGAACTTTAAACAACATAAGAAAAGTTGATTAA
Organism: Oreocharis arfaki; assembly: GCA_013398015.1. Lineage (NCBI taxonomy): Eukaryota > Metazoa > Chordata > Aves > Passeriformes > Paramythiidae > Oreocharis > Oreocharis arfaki. The sequence goes on from VZRR01000984.1 coordinate 562,494, forward strand.
AAAATGATGCTATTGTTTTATTATATGTGATTGTGAAGTTGTATGCTATCTCCACCTAGAGGTTTAAAGCTTAAGCATCATTTTGAATTCTATTATGTTTGACCAAAAAAAAAAAATCAAGGAAAAAAAAAAGGCATGCCCATATTACTAAACATGTGAGCATTATTTTAAAGACTGATTTGCAGTGTGACTTCATGATAATCTATTTCTCCATTTTGTATGGTACAGAATCACAGTGATACAGTAACTCAAATAAATATTTAAGATCCAATAAGGCATTTAAAGAAATTGTTATTTTAATGGTGAAATAAAGCATCAATTCACAAACCGTTTAAGGACAAGAGATCAGGCTTTTTTTGTTCCCTAAGCTATTCTACTGCATTTGCTCTAGAAACTATGTAATACTGCATTCAAACAGCTAAGAAAGATTTTTTTATTACGTTACTACATACTATACTATTATAACCTCTCACACAAGCTTACCCTTAGCAGATGGTAACATACATGTTTGCACTGAACAACAAAACTAAATATCTTCTCACCTTGTTGGTAGCCACACGAATAAAACGAGAAGAACCAACTGCATCTCGGAGAGTGCCAGCTTCCTCTTCATCGCTGCTCTTTGCAAAACCTAACGGTGTAAGAAAAACACAAACCCACTCTCAGCCACAGTCAGTCTCCGCCAAGCAGTGCTTTCAACTTAACCCGTGGAAAAATATGTCACTTCACTGGAGAATGGAAACCACTGGATTTCCGCAGCACTTTTCAGTACTAGCAACTTATTGTATCTCCATCTTTCCCAACGATCCTGCTCTGTGCAAAGAGGCAACGTATGATCAGAAGTGGCATGTGAGCCGGCGCATCAGATGCTTTCCTGTTCCGTGATGTGAAAGCCCCGAGACGAAAATGAACAAAAAATAAAAACCGTATGTATGGGAGGATGGGGGCTTAACCACCCCTCGCCTCACTACGGCACACCGCAGCCGGGGGGG